>CAJUYG010000421.1:47743-93413 GCA_910591675.1 Galerucella calmariensis
CCAGTCTTCCATACACCTTTTTTTACAGTTTTCCATACACTTTTTTTACAATTTTCTATACACCTTTCTTGCAGTTTTCCATACATCTCTCTTACCAGTCTTCCACACACTTTTTTTGCAGGATTCCATTTACCTTTTTTGCAGTTTTCTATAGATCTCTCTCTTACTAGTCTTCAATACACATTTTTTTGTAGTTTTCCATTACATCTCTCTAACCAGTCTTCTATAAACGTAGAATACCATGAAAATGATGACTGCATGTGTAGTTATAGTTGCAGCACATCGGTATGCGTGTGTTCGTCTCGTTAATGTAAAGGTAGAAATACCGCTCACTTTATTGGTGGGTAAAAAAGGTTGTTAAAAAACAGATCTCTATATCTATATAGTTTATTTCCATATTTATTAAAATGATAACATTTTACATCAATAGTTATTTAGAAAAGCGTACTTGCACATGCCGTTTGAGTAAATGACAAAGAAAAACCTGTATTTGCAACGTCGTTATCTTCTGTTCCATCTGTGACAACGTAGAGAACAAATGGTTTTAGAGAGCCTGTAAAAATAAATGCCATAAAAAAAATAATAATGCAAATATCAAAAGCGACACCTATGAATTACCTACTATGAAAACTGAAATTATAAATTACTAGGAAATATTATTTGAAAAGAAATTTGCAGTCTTGATATCGGTCAACAGAAGTGAAAACACAGATAAATGAACCACTTTCTAAATTTTTACAAATAACCTTCTTAATAAACTAGCCCCTTTATAAAATGTTTATCGTACTCCTTTGGCAGAGGCTGAGCTGTTTAACCTGAAACCCGATTTGATAGCACAAAAAACTCAACTACAATATTATGGTGTATTGAAATATATCACAACAATTATTCTATCAATAGAACTATATATTTAAATAAATATTTGAACTACAAAAAAACCCAAAAAATTACTACCTACATTTATTTCTGTAATAATATAATATGTAAATTTGAGTGGAAAATATCACTTTTGTGCTATGTCGGATTCCAGGTTTAAACAACAAGTGTAAAAATGCTTGCCATATTTAATCACATTTATAAATGTCGATTTTATTTATTTATGTGAACTTTTTTCCTATCGAGCTTTGATGATTCACATATTTTAAATCAACAAGCAATACCTAATTGCAATCTGTTTGTCGGCTGACTGCCAGTATGATTTTCGGACTCGGTGAAGTTACAAATTATGTGACTCGGTGTGAGAATTTTAAGTGAAAATGAATACAAATAGTGGAGACATTTATTTTAATATATTGACTGAATTGGTGACGATAAATTACGCAGACCTTGGAATTTTACGTTAATTTTATATTTGTTTGGGAGCATACTTTGAATAAAAAAAATTTAAAAAGAAATTTTGATAAATCACGTTAAAAAAACAGTTCAAGAAATAATATCTTTTTATCATTACCAATTGTTAGTTATACGATAAATATTTTCATTTTAAACTTAAAAGGTTATTATACCTTACAAAGAAATACTATTTAAAATAAAACGTTGGAAAACTAAAATTTAGAAACATGAACATTTCAATTTGACAGTAAAGTTATGAATCTCTACACACACATTCTGAGGTTCGCAAACCTTATTGAACCCACTAATTTTACGAAAAGGACATTCTTTGAAAAGTGTAAATTGGAACTTCTTGATGGTAGCCGGGTAAGTTTTTGATTTTATTTTTTATAATATACTTAGTATATTACATTTCAACAATACACTCAGGGGTGCGTTCATAAACGAATGTACAAAGTAAAACTTTACCACAGATTATAAAGAGAACAGATACGAATCCCGGTAAAACATCAAACGATTTTCAGCTCCGTCTTCAATGACCTTGGACCTATAACTCGGTATGGCCGCGATGTTGCCAGTTCTATCACACTTAAAAATAATGCATATAAAATATTTGACCTATGATCGTAAATTGACGGAAATATTATGCAGCATTATGCAGTCACAGAGTAACAAAAATTTCAATTATGAACGAAGGTGGTCAAAAAAGTGTGAGAAATGTGTACTCTGTAAAGTTTATGAACACACTCCAGTATATGTACTTACTTGTCACAGTAGCAAAAGCAGTTCCACAAAAACGATCTGCGTTAACAGCAGTTCCATCGGCATAAAACGGATTTGGAATTATTACAAAATCCGTGGTACATTGTACCCCAACTAAATTATCGTAACCTGCTCCTGGTATACCAGACACTATGAAACCGTTGGACGACCATTGAATTGAACAATAACCTACAAAATATATATATAAGCATATCAATATTGTGAATTCTGAAACTGACAAGTCTGCCATATTGTGCAGGAGGGCAAGCATTCTATTTAGTTTTCATTGTTTACTGATAAACGAAGGATAATAGTTAGACTTTAATTATTAACTAGTTTTTAAAATTCCATCGTTTGTATAGTGTGTGAGTGTGGAATTTGAGGAGAAAGAGATAGGGTATCTTTTTTTCGATTTTCAGCTGTTAGCGAAGTTAAATCTGAACCACGCGTGGTGAAGCGAAGGCCTTTCAGTTGACAGGTGGTTGACAGTTAATGTCTACAATAGAGGAGTTCAGTCTAAGGTCAGTGTGGCCAACAAAAAGTGGTTTTTCTGACAAGAATGACTACCCCTTAAAACATAAGATTTTTGCATGTTTTTTATCATTGCGAACATCTATATTGCTTTATTAAAATAATGAATACACCCCCGAAGCGTAAATCTTGGAATTTAAAATGACTTTTTAGCTGATTACACAGCACATCGGTGGCCAAAAATTCCAGGAACTCTTGCCATGTCACCATTGAATTTCTGTTATTCTGTCACTGGTTATGTCAAATGTCAGTTATATTTATTTTTGTTGATATTCGTTTAATTGTGTATGTCCATTTTCGATTAGATTTTAGTAGCATTTCTAGTTAGTTGTATCTCTATTCTTCTAATTACTTTTTCCACTGACATCTGACATAACTGGTGACAGATAACAGAAATGAAATGGTGACATGCCAAGAGTTCCTGGAATTTTTGGCCACCGATGTGCTGTGTATTCAGCTAAAAAGTCATTTTAAATTCCAAGATTTACGCTTCGGGGGTGTATTCATTATTTTAATGAAGCAATATAGATGTTCGCAATGATAAAAAACATGCAAAAATCTTATGTTTCAAGGGGTAGACATTAACTGTCATTCTTGTCAGAAAAACCACTTTTTGTTGGCCACACTGACTTTAGACTGAACTTCCTCTTCAAATAATGAGATTTTTGTAGGTTTTTTATCATTGCGAACATCTTCATTGCTATTATCTGTCACTAGTTATGTCAGATGTCGCTAACTAATCTATTGCTTGCCCTCCTGGACAATATGGCCGACTTCCTGTTAAAGTCTATTGCATCGTTTTTTTATAGCACAAAAATTAATTTGCAATGTATGCACACGATGAATATGAATTTCAAATTGTTTTCTTTGAATTTTTGTATTACTCCTTAGTACTAATAGTAAACATTTAAATGATTGGGGATTACCTGGTAACATGTTGACACAAACACCATAGTTCTCATTAACCAATTCTCTGGTACCTGTCAATCCTGTATTGACATTTATAATGTTACTTCCTACACCATAATTAAAACTATTGACAGTTCCAGTGGTGGTATTAAAGAACTGCAAACAACCGCTTGGTGCTGAAAATAGTTGATAAGTTGATACATTTTACTCTAAATTTATTAAAATTTGACAATATGTAATGTATCATCTTTAAATATATAACTCTTATAGACGTGTGTATGTAATGCAGCTCCTCCCAAGCTGCTAGACCGATTTTGATATAACTTTATGTGTCTGAATGGTTTGAATTCATAATTAGTCCCGGTAGGTGGAGCTGCAATCGCTTACACACTGAACTCCTAAGCGGTTGGACCGAAGTAAAAGGTTCAAAGGAGCTGTAGCAATCATAAACAACTGTAGAATTTGAAAAATAAAATTGTTTGTTCATTTGCGCATGTAACAACAAAAAATTCTATTTCTCTAATTTATTTTTAATGAAATCTTACCTCTGGTAGGACAGGCACAAGCAATTTGTGTAACTAACAAGTTCCAACCTGCACCTAAAGTTGTTCCAGCCGATGTTACAATTAATTGTATGTTATTATTATCATTGAAATCAACATAAATATGTTGCCCTGTGTTCTCGCCACATATTACAGGTACTACACCAGCGCCACCTGTGACGTAAAAGGCGTCAGTAGCACATACTCCAGTTGCATCAGGCTGGGCCAATGTGAAGCTGAGAAAATCGATACGAACCTGAAAATGATATGAATGAATCAATTTGTTCGTATGTTTGTGATAAAGAAACTTTTAAAAATAATTTTTTTATCGTTAAGCCCTTGTGAAATTTTAACCTATGTACGCCTATGATTAAACATGGATAAATAGAAGTTTCTGCAAATAAATAAACCCGTATTAAATATTGTATCGTACGCCTATGGTGGAAGGAAATTTTTCCAAATAAAATAATCCCCCATAGTGGCACATTTACAAAAATGTATCTCACGCTCAAGATACAAACTCTTATAAATAAAATAACCCTTTATAAAAAAAATTGTATCGTACATCTATGGTAGAAGCTAGTTATACAATGTAAGTTTGAAGCAAAACCAAAAAAAACTACGAACAAGAACAGCAATATAAAATTTAAAAGTAAGTGATAAACTGATAATATGGATAATAGACGTCAGCTAATTAGTAAACTCCTTGTCAATTTTAAGGCACTGTCGCCAGACTTGAGAAAATTATAAAGTACTAAAGAAATCAATAAAAATGATAAGCCAAAAGGATAGATAAGAGTGGAGCCTTTGAGGCGGTACAGCTCCTTACGCTCTAAGAAGGAGTCAGGGGTCTCACAAAAAGAGACAAAATGAGAAACATGAAAATAAGAGAGGAACCAATGCTGGAATTCATTGAAAAACGACAACTTAGCTGGTGGAGGCATCTCCAAAGAATGAATAATAAGAGGCATGTCAAGCAAGTGTGAGAATCCAAAGTACAAAGAGCCAGAAAAAGAATAAGCCCGAAATATATGTTATTTTCCTAAGTAATATTCAGATCGAGGAAGAGTGGAACTTTTTAAACTTAAGTGGGTTCGCAAAAATTGTACCTTTGCGCACGCTCGTAAAAAATAGCTAGTAGTACTTTGGCAGACGAGACTACCAAAGGACTTTCTGCTCGAAATACTTCGATCACACCAAAATAAAATTAATTGCCATTGTTTGTACTTAGCAGTTTCCAGATTTCAGTTTCGTGTACCTATGTACGTAGGCAACACTTATTACATTAATGTCAGATATTTTTTAGATTTCCCTATTTCTCATTAAATTATTATGGAAAATAAGAGGAAAAACAATAAGTAAGTAATGCCACAAGGAACTTACAGAAGATGAAATATTTTATTCTACAGTTTATATTAAAATAACTACTAGCCCTCTTGTATCTATAAATAAAATTAGGCGTGCACCAAAGTTATACTTTGGCAAGTTTATCTGAAGCCGTGAAGGGAATGCAGTCGAAAACATTCGATATTGCCACGTTTAACTATAAAAAAGCTGAAGTGCTAAGTATGTAGTGATAATAATTAGAAAAGGGACTTTCTATTAACGATAATTCTATAATGTGCTTGTTTCCTTGGATTTTTGCTATTAACATTAGTTTTTCAATTTATGAATATTAAAAGATTAACACATTTCGAAATTTGTTATGGGCTTCTTCAAGCTCTGGCAGCGTTGTACGAAAACCATAATTACCAAACCCTCTGAATTACATAATTGGTGATTTTCATCGAAAGGCCTAACCAGCTGACTTCTTATTGGCGAGCGCGTTCGTGTGTTCTTCCCTCTCACTTCCTCAATTGACTGATATTGATTTATCCAGTGGCGTTGGTATTGTCAGTGACCTTTGCTTTTTCCGTTTCACTTGGTAAAATAGGTACCGTACGTCATTTGTACGTTTATGACAGATACCGCCATGTTTCCTCGCCTCTTACCGATGCCCGTAGTTTCAGATAAACTTGCTAAACTATACTTTCTGTTTAAGAGCGCCAATAATGTCAAATTATGACAGCTCGCGGAAAACATCAACTTTGCAGATGCTTTTCAAGGCACAAAAGACGACTTTCGATAGTGGTCGTAGAAAAAATATATTGTAGACTTAAACAGGGTACTTACTTGGCAAATGTCACTTGAAGCTTTTTGTATTGTCATTGTACAACGACCACTAGTTGTGACAGATGCTGGATAATTCGCATTTGTAAAATACGTGCTGTTGTACGCAGAAGTCTGACCGCAGCTTCTAATAACTAAAATAAATCGAAATAATTTACTGTATGTTGAATATTTACAAGACCAGATAATATATTTATGAGCTAACTGGGTTGAAATTGTTTCTTTTTAATGACAATTTAATTATTCATGTCTGAAAAATTGCATATGCCACAGTGCAATTGTCAGCTACCTACAACTTATGCAGCAAATGCACTATACTTTCTCCAAATTTAATTCACGTATCGTCAAAACAATATCCACACCTGTCAATAGTTTTTTGCTTTTTTGAATAACCAGGGGACCTATTCTCAGCATATGCAAATTTGCATTCGCATATAACAATTTACGAATGGCTACATGCGCATTCGTAATGAATATTGTATTCTTTCCTATTCGCATACGTGGTTCGCAAGTTTTTACGAACGGTTAGCTAAACACACTCGCATAAACATGGCAATACAGCATTAGCACATGATGTGGCTCAGCTGATGTTTATCAAATCCCCTGACGTACAATATTTAAAATTTTCGGATTCTACCCAATTCTACCCTCGTTTTATCGTTTACTGCTAGAAGTGTTCTAGGGTTCCAAGGGAAGTTATCTGATTTTTGTTAATTCTAGCATACAAGAATGATGGATATTGATAAAGGTAAATATAAAGGCATCTTGCAAACTGCTATAGGTATTTTGAGATTTCACCGTCTTTCATAAATTCGGGGTGATCTCTCTTCAGCATCTTCTGATGCTTGGATTAAAAGCAAGTGAACAAACTGTGCAGCCATTTATTTAATGACGAAAAGTCTTACAAAACTAACTCGAACTCAAAATCACAAATAAATTGTAATACACCCATTGACATAGGTATATGTCAATGAATACACCATACACTTTAAAACATATACAAAAGAGAGGTTATGTATGGCAAATACGCATTCGTATATGTGATGCACTCAAAATATCCCGCTCGCAGCAATTTCGAATGATACATACGCATGCGAACCAATTGCGAATGTTCAAAAATAGGAACCTTCGTATTTATAAACATTACGTATGCGTATCTCAACATTCAGCTGCTGAGAATAGGTCCCCAGAAGTGAGGATAAAACTTTGATATTTATATATAATCCAATCCGTTTACTATTAGTATCCATTTTATCCATTTTTTAACATCCTCCATCTTTTTCTGTTTCTCGGTACCAAGTCAGCTTCCTTCCTCGTCATCCCGTTCTCTTTCAGTAATTTTGCTACTTCCTTGTCCCTCATCATCCTAGGTTTACCTCTCCTTTTCTGGCCTGTTTCTGTTCTGTTTATTTATTTTTGTTTCTTCTTTCCACCAGTTGGTTCTCCTATTTGAGCCTCCAATAATTATAGCTCCCCAAGAATTCCTGGCTGCTTCTATAATTATTCCTTTTCTTCTCCAACTATGTATTTCACGAATTTGTATGTTTTGATAATATTCTTTGCTCAGTCCAAACAAAACTTGCACAATTGTGAAGTATTTCAACTAAAACTGCATGTACAGTCAAACTCAAATGAAACTTCATTATTTAAACATCTGGTATCCCCATCAAACATATCTACGGTTTTTAGGTCACAATTGAAGTATTTCTAATACATTTTAGCGAGGGCTTACCATAAATCATTGAAACTAATTGAATTTTTATGAATTTTGGTGTTTGTCTTGTGAGTTTCATTTGACTTTTACCTGTTATTATTCGTTTAAAAATTATAAGCTCTCGAAATACCGAAAAATATCACACTCGACAGTTTTTCTCGTCCAATAGCTAGACAACACTTGTTTATTAAACAATGCAAATTTACTTGAACTTCTTAAGATGCTAGTTTTAGATTGCTCTATTTCTACCCAAGTATCTAAATTATCTACCATTATTTACTATTATAAAGTTACACCATCATATTTGTTTTTGGATAATACTTACTGACACAGCATACTCCAATACCGCTAGCACAAGTTCCAGAAGCAGTACCACCTATATCACTACATTGTCGTCTTCGAATGCAAGTTCCTGTCAAAAGGCTGCCGCTTGTACAACCCGAATTTGCAAATCTCACCAGTCCAACGCCAAAAACTGAAAATTAAACTTGTAAGACGTGGAAATTTTGTGTGACTCGAATTGATTTTGAAACCCTAGAAATACGAAAACTATATTGTACTTACATCTTCCAGTTCTAGTATCTTCTGAAAGTCCTGCAGCTTCTAGATCTCCGACGTGTTCAGTATCATTATTAAATATTACTGCAGAGGCGTTAGAAAGAATTATAATTTGGAAAATTAAAAGACACTTTACTATAAAAATCATCGTATGTTCAAGGTTGGTTGTGAAGTAAAATGTAGCAAATAGTTGATGTACCACTAAATCAATATTTATTCTGTATGTAACAGTTATATATATCTTAGCACATTAGTTACTATTAACGTTATTTAAATAAGTAGGTCATTTTTGGTAGAAATTGCCGTTTTTCGGTAGCTGTGACACAAATTTAAAAAATGCACTGTGATTAAAGACAAGTTGACTAATAAATAGGTGAACTTTATAGACAATAAAGTCTATCAAATTCCATAGATTTGTTAAGCTGCTGTGATCGATTGTATTTTTGTTTTGTTTTTGATAAATTAAACCAAAATCTGTGATATATTAATTTATATTTTCTGTTGTTTTCAAGAATTACTTATATTTTTTAATCTTTTCCTAGAAGACACTAATAAAAAATTCAACAACTACGCAATTATGGAAATATTTTGAAATTTAAAGACGCGGCCACACTATGCCGCTCCATTGGCAGAATCGATTCGATGTAGATGTGACCGTTGGCACGTGCAATAAGAAAGACGTATGTCAATGAAAATCGCTGTCGGTCTCCTTCAAAGGAAGACGGAGAGTGGGGACGTGCCAACCTCTGGCCTCTCGCGGCTTCAGTTGTGACTCAGACTTTCTGCCAGTTAGCACGTCCTTTCAAACGAGACGTTTTTACAGTCGCTGGCTTTGCCAATGGTATTCCCAAAGGCAAATAGCGGCATAGTGTTAACGCGCCTTTTTTTTTAAGGAGCCGTCCTTTCGCCGGTACCACCTCAGCCTCCTGTGCTTATTGTGGATCCTCCTAGTGTTCTGACTACAACCTATTCAGCCTGTATTAGCTCATACAGGCTCTTTGCTGGTTGGTTGTAGAGGTCTCACAGTTTCATAATATATGCATCTGTTTCGGTGTCCTTTTTGCATCTTCTGCATGTAAGGTGGTCTCCGTTATACAGTCCTATTTTGTTCAGGTGCTCCTTTGTGGGAAAGTGTCCCGTAAGAAGCCCCGTTATGGTGCGTAGTTTGTACCTGCTCATTGAGAGCAGCTCTTTCGCTACTTTTTCTGATGGTTCTTTTATGAATTTCTTCCCATGTGTTTGCCTGGGCGTATTCTCCCAGTGTTTAGTGTGTTGTTCTTTTACCCACCCTTTTAACCATGACCTAGTGGAGCATCTGGGAATGCCCACAGCTGGTTCGGGTCCATTCATCAGGGTTGACGATACTGCCCTTGCGATTTCATCAGGTTTTTTATTGCCAGCGATTCCTTTGTGACCTGGGACCCACTCCAGTGCTACACTGTTCCGAGTCGCCAGTCGTCTAAATTATATTACCTTAGAGCTCTGAAGTGCTTTAAGGGCAGCTTGACTGTCACTGTTTACGTGCCTTAAGACTGCATACAACTTCCTGGAAATATCAATAATTCCAGCTATCTGAAAGACATTGAAAGTTTGTCCAGTGTTCAAGAAAGGAAGTTAGGCTGATGTATCAAATTATAGACTAATTTCTATAACCTGCAACTTCTCATATTTTATTAGAGTAAGCTACTGTATTATTCATAAGATGCGACATAGGGATTCCTGTACAAAACTGTCAATCGCAAGCTAACTTTTTCACCAAATAGCGTTCATAAAAAATACTTAACAGATTTTTAAAGGTCGTTGAAAAATAAGTTCAAATGCACTTTTAATTTTCTTAAATTTGCTCTGGTTTAATAAAAAAAATGTATGAATATGTTTAATGAAGTGGTATACCATTTTCATGACACTCTCGAATAGGTACTGAAAACACCACAGCGGGGAATCCAACCGTGATACTTCACGTTTAATTTTCAAATTTCCCATGGTTCTATCCTACGCTGTTGAAAGTATTCGAAAGTGGTATGAAAATGGAGTTCGACCTTTTTAAACATATCTATCCATTTTTTTATTAAGCCAGAGTGAATTTAAGAAAATTAAATGTGCATTTGAACTTATTTTTCAACGACCTTTCCAAATCTGTTTTTGGTTTTTATGAAATCTATTTGTTAAAAAATTCAGCTCGCCTTTGACAGTTTTGTACAGGAATCCCTAAGTCGCATCTTATAAATAACACTGTAAGAATTTCTAATAAAATCCTTACAAAAGTATTGAAGCCAGCCCTGTACTTCAAAATATTTAAGACCGGTCATAAGCGTATTGTTTCCCGCGATTAATCAGTTCAGTCCAGTCAGTCCACAGACCAAATACATATAACCAAAGTCAATTTTGAGCTCAACAACCGAGGAGTACGTTGCTCTATATGTCTCCTCTTTTCATTTACCATCCTTTTTCTTGGGAAATATAATAATTCTTTCTATTTCAATTTAAAAGTAAAGTGTATATTATGTGGTTTTAAATGAAACTAACTGTTTCTAAATGACTCCACAATATATTTGAAAAAATGTGTAAATATATTGTGGAGTCATTTAGAAACAGTTAGTTTCATTTAAAACCATATGATGAGTAGATTCCACGAAGTGAGGGTTTATACAGTTAACTCAAAGTGTATATTGTTAAAAGTGGCTTATTAGTGTTTTGGAAATTTGTAAGTAATCTAATTTAATTGTTATACTCCCAAATATCTTTGGACTGCCGGTAAACCATTCTGGCGCCAATATAATTCACTGCGGAGTTGCCAGTTTATTTTCTCTCGTTTTTGTTGCCACCTATCTATTAACATTAATCTTTTCATCGCAAGTGACTGCTAAATGTCTTACTACTTATTGTAACATTATAATATTATGTGCTATTTTAATTTGTTGCGTCAAGCGGGGGAAAGAACTTTTGTCAAATATTGTAATGAACTTTTATAACATCCTCTAGTGTGATCGATTTTCCACCTGTTCGAATGTATGGTTTTTATAGTGCCTTTTCCTAATTCACACTAGTTGTAACACATAAATTAAATAAGGTACTACTCGAAGCATTTGTCTCTGACTTCTACACATTTATTATTTTACAGCTTACTTATAGTTTTTTCACATATTAAACAATTTGTGTTATCCTCTGTAAGCTTAGCTGACATGGGTAACTAGGTCTTGAACCTCAATTCAAGTGGTCCTTCGTGTTTTAACTCGAAGATTCTAAGATGTTAATGATAACAAATCATCATATGCAGAACCAACTCTCACATTTCAAAATATCTTCTCCATCACTCATTCTTTAACAAACACAGTGTATATTGACATGCTACTAATGCGCACGGACTCATAAAAGGCCGGTCGACAACTACCGATTTGTTTACAATATAACACAACGCATAGCGAATTCTATTGATAGTAGAGTCCAAACGGATGTAATCTACACGGATTTTTCCAAAGCCTTTGATAGACTCGATCTTGGTGAACTGAAAGCATTTGGTTTATCTGATTCGCTAATAGTGTTCTCTTCCATTCATATCTTTCAAATCGAATGAAGTTTGTTCAGATTAATAGATTTAGGTCAGGCGATCAGCAAGGTTTTATCTTTTAGTTCGGTGCTCTCGCGATTTTAAAAAAGTATCCACATTGAAAACTCAAATTATGCTTTTATAAGGTCCAAGCTGGAATACATATGTATATTGAAAAATTCTTAGCTTACTAAAGAACCGACTGGTGCATAAGGGAGGGTGTTCTAGTAATTCAAACCCTAAATCACGAATTTTTTGCATGGCAACATGAGATTTGTGTGCAGAGGCGTTGTCCTGCAAAAACAAAACACGTTTGGATAGCTTTCCACGTCTTTTCTCTTTAATTTTTTCCCGTAGAGTGGTCAGTAATGTCGAATAGTAATCTCCGGTTATTGTTCTACCCTTATCCAAAAAATCAATCAAAATTACTCCATGGCCATCCCAAAAAACTGAAGCAATAACTTTTCCAGCAGATTTTTGAACACGAAACTTCTTAGGTCTTGGAGAGGACAAAGAACATTGCTCACCAAGGGTATTAAGCATATCTTCGTAAATCTTTCACAAATCCGGCGGACATCTTTTTTGACGTCCAACTTCACACTGACACTTCTAATGAGTTATTGTTCGTTGCTATGGTACCGCTATATTTTGTTTATGCATGGAACTGGTCTAGGCTAACTAGATATCAATACATCCTCGTATACATATATCGTGTGGAGTCCATTTTATCAATTTCACATTGAACGGATAGAAGCTGCTCAAAGGAGTTCTTTGAAACTGCCAAGTTTCAAATGTGATGTTGTTTACCCCTCAATTGGCGCATCGCATTCAGATAGACACATGGCTTAGTAAGATTGGAACTTAGACGTGATTATTTTGGTGTAATTCTTGTATAAAGGATAGTAAAAATTGTTAAAAACCCTTTCAACTTTTCAACTCCATACGATCAACTGCTGAATATTTTTTTTTCAATTTGTTATGCCATTTCACACTTGGTTTATCTAGTTAGGATTTTGTCCTACCCTATGAGATGGTGCAAAATCCAACCAACAAAATGAAATAGTAAGAAAACTGACATTTTTTTGACAGAAAATATCCTTTTCAACAGCATTCGTGTAGTGTTATATGGTTTAAAAAATACAATTTATAACTCAAAACAAAATATATTTCAGTACCTACATGTTAAAATAAAATTACAACTTTATAAATAATGTATTTGATTTTGAAGCTTGTAATTGTTCTCTAATATTAATACTGGACAGAGGGACACCTTGGGCGGTTTTCTTGTAAACTTTTTCTCTTGCTTCGAGTAGGCCTGGAAATAAAAAAGAACATTGAAGCATTAAGTCTCCAATACTGCATCTGTCAAGTCCGACATCGAAATGGCATTTCGACACAAAGAATTGAATAAAAGTGCGTTAACATTGTCGCAATATTTAAAACGAATCCCTGAATTAATTTTTTTTAAAGCCAATCCTGGTAGTTTAGCTAATACCAGACGAATTTTTGACAGTAGTGTAATGTGTATCATTCTTCTGATCTTTAAAATCACATGCATACGACAGTTTTTCCAGTTCCAAAATGTTTCACGTAAGAAGAACCCACTTGAAGTTGCAGTCGTATGAGCGAGCTTGTCATAACCAGCTCTGTAAAATTGACATTAGACTTCAAATCAGTAGCGTAACGTTTATAAAACGATCGTTACGTGGCGACATAGATGAACAAGTCCGATTTTGGTTTCTGCGCAAGACAGTTGACTAACTTCATGTGGCTTCTTCCTATGTAAAACGGAGATTGACAAAGCTTTTACTATCACGTTGAGACCACGAGAAGAATTTATACGCTCTTTTGACTTAAAATATACTTCTAATGCTTCCAATATTTATTATTATTTATACTTGAATCTTCAATTTGAAGAGCGTGGAAAATTTAAGGTAAAGCTTCCCTTTCAGCGCTCAATATAATGGCAATTTTGACGCTGTCATCTTTTCAATTTTTATCACTCGGCGGTTTTAAGTTTATTTTAGAAACTTTTTAGACCAAATTATTCGATTTGCATATGTTACGCTGCCACCATGACAAGTATTATTTGACAACTGCCTTTGGTCGCGTTCATCACAAAGTAGCGCTACCGAAGCGATCATCAATTTCCTGCTGAACGCGTGTTCTGTTAACTGATTGATGATGCATTAACTGTCATTTATGTCATATGTTAAAAACATAACATCGATGGCCTAAATGCAAAACGTCGTATCCCCAATAACTAAAATTGTTCAGTGCAAACATAAAACCTCCTGGTTTCGATAGAACTTATTTAGCGCGTAAAATGAATTTATCAGGTAGCTGTGGCTTAAGATGATTTGCCAGAATGTGAAGGTCAACTCATTGGTCGCGTTCATCACAACGTAGCGCTACCGAAGCGATGATAAATTTCCTGCTGAACGCATGTTTATGGTAACTGATCAGATTGAGCGATGTGGTATCAGTCGCCATTCTTTCAATCAGAATTAAAATACGCTACACGCTACCGATTGATGATGCATAAACTGTCATTTATGGTATATGTTGAAAACATATTATAAATATCTTTGGAGATATTTTAGTTTATATTTCAGTGAAAATGAGTGAACAGCTGGAGGAGACTTAGGATTTCAATAATAAATTGTATAGTGTGTCAGGAAATTCAACTCTCCAAAGTATGCTCCAAAGTAGGAAGTTCAGTTTATTGTAATTGCATCCCATTTTTAATTGCTAGAAGTAATACCTACTTCATAATTGTCGTATATATATATGGTATATATCAAATAGAATTGAGTTGTTGTTGTTGTATTCATTGAAATTTGACATATTATGTCGATGGTTTTATTAGAACGTTCAGCAGAGTTACGAACTGATGGATCACTCTAAGAATCGCTACCTGATCAACTTTGTTGGGATGAACGCGACCAATGCTTTGAGTTTTGAGCTTTGAGCGCCAAAATCGGGTTTTTGAATATTTGGTGGGTTATGACGTTTTGCACTTAAGCCATCGATATAAAAAATTTTCTTTTGGAGATATTTTAGCTTGAATTTCAGTGAAAATGAATGAACAGCTGGGGGTGACCTAAATAAATTGTATAGTGTGCCAGGAAGCTCAACTCTTCATAGTAAGCTCCAAAGTGGTTAGCACAATTTATTGCGATTGACTCCCATTTTTTAATGGTTAGAAGTAGTTCCTAATTCATAATTGTCGTATATATCAAATGAAATTGAGTTGTTGTATTCATTGACATTTGACATTATATGTCGATGGTTTTATAAGCACGTTCAGCAGAATTACGAATTGATGGATCACTCTAAGAATCGCTACCTGATTAACTTTGTTGGGATGAACGCGACCTTTTAATTAGTTCGGGTAATCACATTCAGTATAAATAATATCTAAGATCATTACTTAAAAAGAGCTTAATTTATACGTTTTTTTCGATAGCTCAAAATATTTTGATCGTAAGCCAATTAGATATTAAAAATCTAGCAGACCCGTGTTTTTTTCTAATTCTCGAAAATTGTGAATGCACCTAAAAAGCTCCTAATTGTTATCTAAACTTCATTGCATTTTTTTAGGCTCGCCTATTTTTCGATTATAAATCTTACCTGTTTTGGATTTCTCTATTGAATGAACGACCACTGTATTAAAGTTCACTGTTATGTCTGTATAATCTCCATCAATTACGCTAAAAAGAAAAAAAATTGCATTAATTCTAATTCATTTTCAATTTTTGTTGCCTATAAACCCGAGCTTCATTAATCAATAACAAAGACTCACCTTATATCAATGCCCTCATTTTCCTCGACATACTCAACATTTACGTAAAAATAGTGGTTATAATTTGTGTAATTGAAACTATAGTAATCGTCAACGTAAAGGCGTCCAGAAGCTTTAGAGTCCTGTGAAATAAAAAAATGTGTTGATTTGAAATAATTTTCGGTCCCGATAAATAAAAATTAACAATATTTACCTCGTCAAGGTTGACGTATATAGCAAAAGGATCGTTTATTGCTGCAACAGCGGATTTTCTTAATATATCTCTCCTGAAAATTATACTTCCAGCTCTGTAGAAATATGGAGACTGGAAAAAAAAATTGAATTAGTTTTTAAGTTATTACTTAGTAAGAAGTGGATATTCATCAAATATACACGAAGAACAGCTTGCCTACCAATCAGGCAAATCCAGAAGAGAAGAAGATACAAACAAATCAACCTTGGATGTCTTATCTTCTTTCTTAGAAGACCTAGAAGATACTATAGCTTTAAAAGAAGTGAAAATAGAGATTGAATTTGCTATCACTTCATATATGATCGAATGTGTTCAATCCATGGTAAATACAGACAAAATCTTTGAAACCTGGCGATCTAATGGGACATCATTATATGACCTTGTAGATTTTTGAATTTGGATTTACAGTGACGGAATTAGCCTCCGTTTCACATAAGAAGAAACCAAGTTAAGCTACAGTCGTATGCGCGAAATTGTTGTCAAAACCAGCGCGATATTGTGAAACTGACATTCCACTTAAAATCAGTAGCGTAACGTAACACAAAACAAGAATCTGTCGGCCTTGACTGGATAATTTTTCTTTTAACACCAATAAATTTCTTAGGAGGCACGGTTTTAAATCAAATAAAACACAATAATTAAAGATAAACTAGCCGTCTTAGAATATTCAAAAAAATATTTGATCGTAAATGATTGCTTGAAACACAACCTCAAATGTCAATAATAAAATTGCTGTCGTCATGAAAAACGAGACCGATTTTGGTTTCTGCGCAAGTCGGTTGGCAAACTTCACGTGGCTTCTTCTTATGTGAATTGTAGACTACCTCATGGAGAAATTTAATGAAACTGTTAATGTGAAGGATATTCCAAGGTCTGGTAACCGCAAATTTAAAGATACAATTTGGAATGTTCTATTGGTTGTTCAAGAAAACCCTAAATCATTTACAAATGTATTGGCAAGAAGTCATAATATTTGTAGATAATCTATAGAAACATACACATCAAGGAGGTTATTTTGATGACCATGACACGCATACGCTCTACCGGTATTCAACCTGACGTAGGATCTGGTATAGATTGAGATGTAACCTCTGAGGTTCCACTGCTGCAGGCAAATACGGACGCAATCTTTCCAGAATATGCATCCATAGGCCCTACAAGGTAATCATTAAATATAACACACAAGACACATCAGAAGAAGGCGCAATACGCATCTTCACGGATGACTCTAAAACCAATATGGGCTCAGGATGTGGAATTTACTCCAGATCTCTGAATCTAAACATTAAATGGGCGATGGGCTGTAATGTCAGCTTAGCTCAAACAGAGCTAACTGCTATCTACATCGCCGCAATAGAGATTACCAAAAGAAACACCACAGGTAAAAAAATTCACATCCTTACGGCTGATAGACAAGCACTACTAGCCCTGAACAGACCACGTATCACATCAGGCCTAATACTGGAGTGTGCCCTGTCCCTGATCGAAGCCTGTAGCAACAACGAAGTCACTCTAGGCTGGATCAAGGGCCACAGTAAATCGAAAGGTAACTACATTGCCGACTCACTAGCCAGGAAAGCAGCCTCCCAAAAACTCTTGGGACCTGGCACTTCTGTCGGCATCGGCTATGATTGACCTAATAAAGGAACACTCCCTTGAAAAGTTTGAGGGTAGATGGGACGATGCAGAAGGTTGCAGGCTTGCCAAGGAGCTGCTGCAGTATCCGGACAGGGAAGTAGCCAAAAAATACGTGACTATGAACATACAGAACCTTCGGACAGCCTCGGGTATTCTGACCGGTCACTGCCATCTACGAAAACTCCTCTACAGACTGGGTCCGTCTGACACTTCACTTTGTAGAGGATGTGAACAGGAAGATGAGACTGTCGAATACATTCTTTGTGAATGTCCGACACTCTCTCAATTTAGGTTTTCTGTATTCGGCGAGTAAAGGCTAACAAACCAACATGAGGGAGCTTACTTCCGGCGACGTTATCGCCTACTTCAAACAAGTAGGCTGGATGACGAGCTAGAAGGAAGTCTGAACCTCAGAAGGATGCACATTGGGCCAATTGTGGCCTAAGTGCTCTGAAGTCACCCACCCTTCGAATTCTTACAGATACAGATAGAAACGATTTCGTAATGTGAGCGTATAATTTCAACAAAACGTCAAAAACTTCTTCAGTTACTCGTTTCATAAGGCACTCGTTCCGCTTTGCTACACTTGTGTCTTAGAAAACTCGTGACTAAAGTAACGTTTTTGACACTTGGACTATTTCGTACTTATTCTGGTTGACCACCCTTTCACGGCGGTCACCGCTTCTACTAAAAAATATGAAAAATACTTACGGTTTTGATATCGACTTTAGTGTCATGTGAGGCTCCAGCTTGTAGTACATCCCAAGATTCATCGTCCACTCTGTACCAATAATCTTTATCTGTATCACTATTTTTTCCTGGTATGTATACATTGACAGAAGTTACATTTTCTTCGGTAACTGCAACTCCCAATATATCCGTTCCTAAAAAAATATTTTTTTAATAATTAGCGATATGTAGGGATAAGTTTAGTTCCACTATCGTTCTTACACTAACCAACGATCTAAGAAAAATTTAACCAGCAAACAAATCAACCATGGCGCGGATATATTTATGATTTGTAGTCAAGCAGGCTTTAAAGCACTGAGCTCTTATGTAATTTGTTCCAAAATGGCGTGGGAACAGTATGGATGTCAGGATAAAGTGGAATAGAATAAAATGAAATAGCAGATGAACTAGCAAAGATGGGAACTGAAATACCCTTTTGGATTTGCTCCAATGTAATGTTGGAGAAATTGGCAAAGCCGAAAAAAAGAGATCAGACCATTGGGAACATCTAGTCTTAGGTCAAATATTCTTCTGGACTACAACAACCTGTTGAGATCAAATGAGTGCATAAGTCAAAGTAAAACTGCGTTAAGAGTCTTAACAGGCATCCTAACGGGACAATGTCGCCTGAATGAACATCTGAAAAAGCTTGAAATAGTAGAGAAAGATTACTGGATAGTAGAGGAATATTCATTCATTCATTCATTCAAACGTTTGGGTTGTGCTCAACAGCCCGGGCACTTGACCTAAGTCATTGTACCAAGTAGAGGAATATTTATCTAAGTTAAAGCCTGCAGATATCATGAAATTCCTTCAAGAAATAGCTACTCATCTCTGAAACTTTCCTCAAGAGCTAAACAGAAGTAAGGGGGCGCAATAGATCTTTAAGGCTTCAGTGAATGTCACCCCAATATTTATATACATACCTACAAGTACTTGGGTGTCTTTGTCGTTAACCGTTGGATACTCGTAATAAAGAGGCCTGATAATCGGATCCCCTGTTCTGGTATGTTCGTAGAAAAGAGTATAGAAAGTTGGAACGTGAATATATCTCAAATTCAACGTGTTCCTAAGAACTTCCTGTACTTCTTTGGAAAATAAGAACGGTTCACGTCTTTTGCTTTCTCTACTTGAATGTCCTCTGAAAAATGTCAACCAGATTGCTCCCTACAAAAAAAATGTGATAAAAATTGAAATACATAATATGTCAAATAGTTATTGAATATAACATACTTGATACCATCGTTGTAAAAGCTCGTCAGATGGGTCACCGATAAATCCTCCAATGTCAGCTCCACAGAAAACCATACCGATCATATTGGCGGTCATACATTCAGAGTAAGTGTTGGCAAAGTGTTCCCAGGTAGCGGTGTTGTCTCCAGTCCACATAGCTGCGTATCTCTGCGATCCGGCAAAATGCGATCTCGTTAGTATAAAAGGTCGCTTTTCATTATTATCTCTATCTAATAGTCCTTTATGTGTTGATCTTGTCTGAAATAAATAATTTTATTATTGTATTGTGTATTATACACTGTGTTATTTATAAGATGGGACTTAGTGATCCCTGTACAAAACTGTCAAACGCTAGCTAACTTTTTTACCAAATAGCGTTCATGAAAAATAATAACAGATTTGGAATCGTCGTTGAAAAATAAGTTGAAATACACTTTTAATTTTCTTAAATTCGCTCTGGTTTAATAAAAAAGTGGATAACTTTGCTTAAAATAGTCGAACTGCACTTTCGAATACTTTCAACCGCGTAGGAGAAGCACAGGAAATTCGAAAGTTAAACGTGGTTCGTGGTTCGATTCCACGCTGTGGAAAGTGTTATGAAAATGGTGTACTCCTTTTTTAAACATTTTTTTTATTAAACCAGAGTGATTTAAAAAAAATCAAAAGTGCATTTGAACTTATTTTTCAACGACCTTTCCAAATCTGTTATTACTTTTTATGAACACTATTTAATAAAAAAGTTTAGCTCGCGTTTGACAGTTTTGCACAGGAATCCCTAAGTCACATCTTATAAATAACACAGTGTATACTACACTACACTATACTACAGCATGTTATTTGTGTTTTATTGAATGTTTCGGTGTGTTATAGCGAGGGACATTATGTGTTATTGGATATGATAACGTTCGATTGAGTATTCTTGGTCGTTTTTGTGTGTAATCGAATGAAATATTATCTAAAAGTACAAGCATACATTTTGCTATTGGTGGGAATTGACGCTTTATCAAGTCCCCTAACACCTTGCATTCCTATTTTTTCAAAAAAATATAAACTTCACTTTTGAAACGACTTTAAAAATCATGAAACTTGAAATCCCGCCAAAACGCGCTTTACGTCATAAAGATGGCTTCATAATGCTTCACATTCGAAGAAATTTCCTTCTCTTCCATGCACAACTGACAGACAGGTCTTTTGACCAGGAGTTTGGACAGGCAAGACCTCTAAGTGAGTGTTTACATGTTTGTAGATGTTGTCTTGTCGTCACTGCTGTATGTATTCCAGAGCTGTTTCCTTGGTCGTGCGTGTCTGTTGTACTTAGCCCTAGTTGTATGTTCAGGTGTGTCCTATTTTTTCAAAAAAATATAAACTTCACTTTTGAAACGACTTTAAAAATCATAAAACTTGAAATTCCGCCAAAACGCGCTTTACGTCATAAAGATGGCTGCCCCATCCGTTGACGTCACTCCATTTGTTTACGTTCTTATTCGTGTATCACGCTCTGAGTTTTTATGACCTTATTTGTTTCTGAAAGCTTTAAAAATGGATAAAGCCGAAAAAAAACTTTGTATTCCAAGTATTGCATTGTTCCAGAGTGTAAATCAACGTCTATTAAAACTCCAGACAAAATATTTGTTACTTTACCTGGTGGCGCAAGCAAAAATGCACTTAAGAGAAAGGGATTGTAGTTGCAAGCTATGCGTCGAAACAAAGACGATATTTCTGCTTTTGTTTGTGAAGACTATTTTAATGTACCTACTTCTATGCCGTTAATTTTTCTTCTTAAATAGTACATATCTGTATCTATATGTCTAGGAATCAACCATAAAAACGCATTAAAAGTGCATTAAAATTTGAATTTTATTTTAAAATTTCCAATGGAAACTGGTTTATTTCCTATTATTAGTTATTTTTGATATCAACTTTACTATTACAAATTAATATCTAAGCAAAATATGAAATTTGCGTGTACTCTATTACAAGATGTCTATGGTTTTTATGTGTATTTATGGCCTGTTTGAAATAGATAGAAGTAATTTAACAAGCAAAAACCCTTAACGGATGCCCAACTCAACCGATTTACATTATAATTCACATCTTTATTCTTCCATTCGCCTACCCAACCCTGTACAAAGCCGGTATACAATAGAAACCCAGTAATCGGGACGAGAGCTTATTTACCCGACTCGTTACCACCCACCACGTCAAATTTAGTTGAGGTGCGTATGCATCCAAGCAGCCTTTAACCTTCTATTCGATGTGACTGAATGTGAGCAGATTAGCACAGTTGGTAAGATATTGAGTTTACAACCCAGAGGTTCTAGGTTCGGAACTCGGTTTGGACCTGGGTTTTTTTGTTTTTTTTTTAGTTTTTTATTTCTTATTTTCTGATTTTTTTATACATAGTTACACTTTGATCAACCGGGTTTGGGCCTGGCTTTTCTTGTTTTTTTGTTAGTTTTCTATTTCTTATTTTCTGATATTTACATGTTTACTTCAATATTGTTATGTTACTACTAAATTTGACAACGTTGGTGACGAGTCGGGTAAATAAGCTCTCGTGTAATCGGGTCGCTTCTAATTGCAGGCATAGCCATCTGAAATTAACGTTATTTATTCTTTTTTTAATGGTACAACCTGCAAAAATCATTGTTACGACTTACCGGATGGGATTGGCCAATTTTTCAAATTCTCATACTAAAACTTACTTGTAGGAGTCCGTAAAGGTTATGTATATTTCCATGCGTAGCTCCTCCATGATGTACCAATTCATAAGGCATTGATTTTTCGATGGTGTCATCAAAAACAGCTGGTTCATTCATATCATTCCAAATTCCTGCCAAGGTGGGCGTGGAACCGTTGAATTTATCATATGCAAACCATCCTGCATAATAGTCAGATGCATCGGGATTCATATAATCTATCCAACTGGAGGCACCAGGCCAACAACTCGCTGAAAATTTAATTCAAGTCCGAATTTTAATAAACAGATTGCGAAAAGTTTATTCGAGACATAGATTTACACAAGTACGACAAGGAAAATGTGACAAAAACTGCTTGAAAGAGAGAAAAGAATAATTGTTCGCAGTCAGCGTTGGGCGAGTGTTCAGTTCCAGCTACCAATCTGATATAAAAGCAGCGTTGCCAGTTTATAGAATGTTTGGTACTTTCTAAGGAATAAATAACTTATTTTGCATTTGACTTTTAACACGGGATAACGTCGTATTTCGTGGGAGAATTCGATTGATAATATAGTTCAAGAAAAAATTTGGCCATGTAATGAATGTACCCTTCTATGGATACTTGGTAGATTATAGGTGTGGAAGAGCCTCTGAATAGGTGGTGTTGCTGGTCACTCGGTGGGTCATCTTACAGGAATAAAACAACTACCTGTAGCACTAGGACACGTTCTGTTTATTACTTTAATTTACTATTATACATTAAACTACTTATTACTAACACTAATATTAATAGTAATGGTAATCATAATTATAATGAGAATCGATAATTAGAATGCCCCTTAAAACACTATCGTTAGCATATTTATACGACGAGTCAAGTTCATCGTAAGTAAATATAAATAATATTAGTTTATTTCACGCTCTGAACTTGACTTCGTACGTACGACCTTCCTACTTCTATTTATGTAACGATTCATGATTTATTGAAATTAGCTTCAAGGGAATTTATGTCTTTAAATTAAATATTTTATAATATTAATTTAAATAATTAATAACTTTATATTTCGACCAAAAGGCATCACAGCCAAAATAGAATCTGCAATAAATTAAATCTATACACTGCTTTCGATTTAACAATGATTAGTATTTAACATTGTTGCCGACAAAAATTGGGAATAACTTGTACATATAAATACATTTGACAACAGCTGACTGCACACAATTATTATTCTCTCTATTTCAAGTAGTTTTTCGCGAATAGACTTTTCACCATCTGTATGTATTTGATCAAGAGTATTTTTCTACTAACCTTCATAGTTACTTCCATTTGCCCATTTAACAAAGTAATTCTCTTTAGCTCCAGCATATACAGCATAGCTATCTTCTACCTTGATATGAGGATCGGAAATTGATACGCATACCCTTCCTGTGGCCGAAATATTCTGTTGGAGTTCAACTGGATCACTAAAGGTTGTACTGTTCCAACGAAACCATCTGTAGTCATCGGTATGATCCCCATCCAACCAAATAGCGTCCCATGGGAAGTTATTTTGATCCAACAATGCTGCAACTGTTTTGACATCTTCTTGGGATTTGTACGAGAAACGACATTGGTGATAACCGAGAGTCCATATCTGCAGAGTTATCTCTATCAGTATGTATTAAAAACTAAGACATTATTTATATGAAAAAATTTTTGTCTCTAAAACTTTTGTGTCCACTTTTAACTCTATTTTCATGAACTATTATTTATTTTTCCTACTTACTTGTGGTAAATGAGCTGTGCCTGTTAAACCTGTGAATTGTCTAACAATATCCTTTGGAGTAGGTCCATGCAAAACGAATAGATCAAAAGCAGCACTGTGTACTATGAAATAAGCGGAAGGTCTTGCGTCTGAAGACGCCACATCTATCCATTGTTCTGCTGCGTTATGGAGGAATATTCCAGTTGTTTGTTTGGTACTAGAAGAGTTTATAATTGAAACAACACACTTTCAACCAGTATCAATACAAATGTGTGGAGGGTAATATAAATAATAGATGTACAGAATTCAATTATGAAACAATAGAAATAAACACATCTTTACTTGAGCTTACACTTATTTTGAAACATTAATAATCTAGTCAACAAGTGCCTTTTTGGCCAACTTTATTCAGCAGTATCCGAAAATTATGATGGAGGTGTCATTCGATTCGCGATGGCATCTAGATGATTTTTGAAAAAAATGAAGTTCCGCAAACAAAAATTGCAAAAGTTATTAACAATTAACTAAAAAAAGGGGGTTTAGTTTTTTGCAAATATCTCAAAAACTAATGAAGATTTTTCAAATTAAATAAAAGATTTGAAAAGAGGAGGAAATTTCCTAAAAAACCCGACTCCCGGTACTGTAGGACCAATATTTATAATTTTCCCAGAGGGGTGAAAATACGGCAGAAAACGGGTGTTCTGGCTTCCGCTTTATTAATAAAAATTATTTTAACATATTAAATATGAAATTTAAGAAATGAAAAAATTCAGGGGCTTACTGGATAGATAAATGAACAATAATCCGCCTGAAAAAATTTTTTATTACAATTTTTCAATTAGTTATTCAATTGTTAGCTAATAATTTTTTTCTGCTTGAACATGAACATTGCAAGTGTGATAATTGTTAAACTATAAATTTGAGATTTTTTTCCTCTCTTGGAGCAATTCTTGAAAGGCTTCACAATAGATCCCCGTTGGAAAAATTGAAAAATGTTTATTTTTCAGGCTTTTATTAATAATTATCGTTGTTGCAAAATTAAAAACTTAAATTGATCATTGAAAAAAAATTTTTTTTTCCAAATATTATTAATGATCCGTTTTTATGTTATTATGTTTTTTTTGACAGTGAGTGGAATAGGAAAAAAAATCTAAGGTAAAAATTTATTTGTTTATAACAAATTGTTTATTACATAAACAATGAAAAAATAAATGAAATTTTTTTTATATCGAAAAGAAAAATAAATAATGATTTAAAAAAAATAGTTCCTTAATATTAATTAGAAGTGGGAGAAAATAGTTGTTAATTAACAAATGCGTTTTTAAGCAATAAAAATTTTTCTAAACAATTTTTCTTTCAAAAATCATCATTTGTATCAAAGATTGAAATTCCATAAAAAAATTTTCAATTATCCAATAAACAACGCATTTGTTTATAACAATTTTTTAAACAATAACAGATAAAAATTTAAAAAAATTATTTATATGCAGCTTCTAATAACATAAAAACGGATCATTGATAATATTTGGAAAAAAAATTTTTTTCAATGATTAATTTAAGTTTTTAATTTTGCAACAATGATAATTATTAATAAAAACCTGAAAAATGAACATTTTTCAATTTTTCCAACGGGGATCTATTGTGAAGCCTTTCAAGAATTGCTCTAAGAGAGAAAAAAAAATCTCAAATATATAGTTAAACAATTATCACACTTGCAATGTTCATGTTCAAGCAGAAAAAAATATTAGTTAACAATTGAATAACTTATTGAAAAATTGTGATAAAAATTTTTTTCAGGCGGATTATTGTTCATTTATCTATCCAGTAAGCCCCTGAATTTTTTCATTTCTTAAATTTCATATTTAATATTTCAAAATAATTTTTATTAATAAAGCGGAAGCCAGAACACCCGTTTTCGGCCGTATTTTCATCCCTCTGGGAAAATTATAAATATGAGTCCTACAGTTCCGGGAGCCGGGATTTTTTTAGGAAATTTCCTCCTCTTTTCAAATCTTCTTTTTTAATTTGAAAAATCTTTATTATTTTTGGAGATATTTCCAAAAAAATAAACCCCCTTTTTTGTAGTTAATTGTTAATAACTTTTGCAATTTTTGTTTGCGGAACTTCATTTTTTTCAAAAATCATCTAGATGCCATCCCGAATCGAATGACACCTCGATCATAATTTTCGGAGACTGCTGAAAAAAGTTGTTGACTAGACTATAAGAGAAAATTTTTTATTGAACCCACTTTTATCATGCCATGAGGCATAATATCTCCTATCAAATTTTGTGTGAGCAAACCTGAAAGAGGTATCAGCGTAAAAGACTCAAATCCCTAGTGCTCTATGTTTTGGTTGCAAGCTGCGTCTCGAGCTCCATCGGAATGTATTAATATTTATGATTGGAGGCTGATAGTTGACTAGGGACATACAGGTTGCGAAAAGTATCATCGCGATATATGATTTACACAAGTACGACAAGGAAAATATGAGAAAAACTACTTAAAAGAGCGTGAAGTGTATGCTGTCAGCGATGGGCGTGTTTAGTTCCTCCTACCAAAAAGGTTGTACGTGTGTGCAGATTAATTTGTAGAAATATTTTTGTCTCGTTATCGTAAAATTTTTTCGAGCTCATGCACTATTAGGTAAAACTAAACACTTTCATCCGGCAACATTGTTCTTTACAGAGAGAATTCCTTTTATTTTCGCTACAAACGTTGATCACGTTGGTAGCGCATGCCATTGTATTTGAAAACAAAACATTTACAATGCCTGCAATAACATGCTTTAACCTGCGAAAAAGTGCAAATTATAAAGTGGTATTTTGGAGGTCATTCGGCTGATGCAATAGTTAATTTGTTTATTGTGGCATTTGAAAATCGCCCAATTCCTGTGAATAGAACCTACTCCCATAGTGGGGAGAGTCATTCTGACACGCCCAGCGCTGACTGCCCACAATTATTCTTCTCTCTCTTTCAAGTAGTTTTTCTCATATTTTCCTTGTCGTACTTGTGTAAATCGTACCTATGTCACGATAAGATTTTTCTATACACAAAAATAAAAAAAAACCTACGAATGTCCGTATATTACTGGTCTGGATCCATAGAGAGCCATGGGTGAGTTGGCTTCATAACCCCAAGAATCGGAATTTCTTAAACGGAAAGGATCCATCGTTTCAGCTGTACCATTGTTGGTATCTCCCAGAGACATGTTCCATGCGTGGTCGTGTAAACCATACAATTTTTCAGATTCAGGAAATTCTACTTTTAAGGTAAATTCTTCACTTGTCTGAAATAAATCATTAACAATTATTGTGAGACTGGAGATATTGTCTATAAAAAATAATGATGGGTCTTTTCTATTATTAATTTTCCTCAGCCACTCTACTGAAAGCTGCTTAGTTAAATTGAGTTTTCATTTATTTTCAAATCTATTTTACTTAAATTTGAGAAAAATAAGTTGATTCTTAATTTTACTTTCGGAAAGGGGTGGGCTGACGAAATTTCAGACTAATAATTTCATACAGCGATCTCTACTTGAATGAAAAATCACCCTGTATACCAAAAAATAATCATTAATATAATAGGTTTGTTCCAACAACCACCTTCTGATTAGTACGTGAACGTTCGCTTAGTTGGAACAAACCTTATAATAATTCATTATCCATAAGCTTGGCAACCTTGGAATCTCGTTTCTCATCAGACAAATTTTACAAAAGCCGTATATTTTATAGAAAAATGTTTGCTCTAGTAGAAATCATATAGAAATAAGTACTTACACTGTTCAAAAAAACTCTATCTCCATTTAAAATGACTTGTAGTTTATCATTATAAAAAAATTTAACAGCAAATGGAGGTCCTGCGGTGATTACAACTTTGTACTCCACATCCGTTGATGTGACACTCAATTTATCATCATTGACATCGGCGCTGATCCTAAAAAATAATGTAATCTCAAAAAGTTGTATACAGCATTAGACTAATAAACTCAGAGATAAAAAAAGAAGAAATTAATGAGGACGAAGAACTTATCCCTAGTTCCTGATCGGCAAAATTGTAGTTTGTGATTTTTTGTCAACAGTAGCGTGCTGTTTGAAATAGAGACTGTATTGTAGACGCAACTGTAGAGACGCGGAAGAACGTTGAAAATAAAACGATAAGAAAACACACAATTCGACGTTATTTTATCCAAAAACTCCAAATTTTACGTAACTACGTCCGAAACAGTCAACGGTTTTCGAAATAAGTCGAAAACCCTCAATTCCACTCAAAAAGCACTCAAGAAGACTAAATAATGCACAAATTCACTCTAAAAAATTTAAAAAAAAAACGAAAGTTAGCTCGCAATTGGACCATTTTCCATTCTATTTCAGTCAAATACAGAAAAAAAAGAGAAAGAACGCTGAAAACAGCCTAAAACGATAAGAAAACACACAATTCGACGTTATCTCATCCAAAAACTCCAAATTTCACGTAACTACAGTCTATTTTGAGTCTCTACAGTCTATTACATTTGAAATAGATTACCTACTATACAAAATTACTAACCCAAAAATTTCATTTTTATTTTACAATCCGGTGTGGGGGACAAAGCACGGGTTGACATGGAAGTGCATAAAGCCAAATTACAATAAGTCAGACTTTGGCTGCTGCATCAGGTTGTGTGAGAAGGCTACTCCTAAACTTTATGGCTAGGATATACAGCGTGCGGCATTAGTGCGAAGAAGTCCAATTACTCACTTGTCATGAGAGATAGGAAGAAACTTTATTTAGATAATAGCTAAGTCATATATAGGACCATAATTTGAAAATATACCCAAATATACAGGGCCACCCATATTGGCAGGATTATCCAAACTTACCACACTTTAAATGGAACACCCTGTATATATCTACATTTTTTATTCCTCTCGATTTTTTTGTTTCTGTGATATGGTCTTTTCCAATGTTATATGAAAGATATAAGCACTATTTTATTAATTTCCTAGTAGCATCAACACCCTGTACTATTGTATAGATTTGATATCAAGAAATTTATTTGCATTCAAACGATTTTTGATATAGTTTACTATTTATTGGATTTTTTTAAATGGAACACCCTTTATTTCAGTATCGTAATGAAATGGTATTGGATGGCATTTTATTATTTCTTAAGCATTAAGGATTGGAGATGGTGTAGTCACAAACTGGATGATTGGACTGAGGCTGCTTCACTGAGAAAGCTCTTAGAAGGGCTTAAACGAAACAGACAAATTCTGATCGCAATATTCTGGACTGGATTTAAAAATTTCAATACTGTTTTTTTCGCTTTTGAGTTTGCTAAGCATCCGTAATCCATAATGATTGATTTCACAATTGAAAATTGAGTGAAATTATTTGAAACAAAAACAATTTTGTTGAAAAATCCGATTCATCAAATCATAAATAAAAAATTTGTGTTAAACATAGCTACTTCTCGAGTTAAAAACTGATGATACTATACACTACTAACAAAATATCAATGTTCAAACCACACTAACTTTTAATATTAGAAATGAAACGTATACGACTGAAAAATTTGATATTTGATTACTGTATTCTAGGTTTTAGATAATGCAGAACTTTTTATGAAAAATAACTTTTTTTCCTAAAATCAATAATAAATAAGTTTTCCATATGATTCCAACTTAGGGGGACAAATTTAAATATGACAAATATGTGATTAGAAAAAGAAAATAGATACGGAATAGAAAGATAGGACGATGCTGGTGAACTCTGAAAATGTAAACAATTCAGTCTCTTCTCCAAATAAAAGTACAGTATACCATTGATTTCTTATAAAGTTTTTACTTACGGCAATGTTTTGAGATCTTCGGTAATGACAATATCTCCCAGCTCAAACCTTTTAGGCTCCGTTTCTTGAATTTTCACTCTGCTTTTACCTCCTTCTAGTAAATACACCAGCAAATTCAGATTTTCTCCATTCCCATTTTCCAATGGTACAGTTAAAACATTGTTTTCTACGCTTTTATCACTTATTTTAGCGGAATATATTCCTTTATTATCTGGTACGTAATTACGAAGTCTTCTAAAATTTTAATAAAATAATTTGATTTAAAGCCTGAATTCGTTATCATTGGTATACAGGGTGTTTCATTGGGAAAGGAAAATACTTAAGCGACGTATGGGGTAAAAGCCGGATATCTCCAGATGTTGTTTCTGTGAAACAGCACACTGTATATTGAAATTTTTAGAGTATACTATCCTATATGAATAGAGCTCAAAAAATTAAACAAAGTACCTACCTACTACAGATGGTACCAAAAGTTTACAGCAACGACGTATCAAAATGGGGTATTTTTCATAGTCGTATCGTTGACAGTCTGTATTTCTCTTTCCCAATGTCACACTCTGTATTATTGGATATTGAATATTTACTGGATCAATAATAATATACTTACGTGCAAAAGTCTGTCTGGCTACAGTTTTTGAAAACTGTTTTGTCTATTGCTGATACACATGTTACAAAAAGTACCACAAGAATCGCGTACCTAAAAGTACAAGTAAATAAATTAGTAAAAGTTTACTGCTACAAACCAACTTTGCATGTCTTCGGCTTCAGATTGCATCAACGTACATGTGAAGATAAATAAAATCTGCTAAGTGCGAGTTGGACTCGCGCACCAATAGAAAAATTGAGGCGAATCTGCTTTAGCTATTTCCTCATAGATAGTGCCAGGATTTTTTAGTATTTTTTTAGTATTCGTTGTTATGGCGGCAACAGAAATACACAATCTGTATAAATTTTAACTGTTTAACTATAGCGGTTCATGAGATACAGCCTGGTGACAGATAGACGCGAAGTCTTAGTAAAAGGGTCCGCTTTTTACCCTCTGGGTACGGTGCCTTAAAAATAGTAGGTAGGTATGTGATAGCATTGTCTAAAAAAATGAATAGATGTCAAAGATAATAGCATAATAGAGAACTCAATAAAGTATTGCTGGTCTAGATTCCTGGCCACTCAGGCATGGATGGAAACGAGAAGGCAGACTCTCTTGCAAGGAGGGTGCCGCATGTGTTTCTATCGGACCAGAACCTACAATTAGCATCGCAATATGTTTTGCCAAACAAACACTAAATACCTGAACAGCAAGAAGATCTTTAGACTTCTGGCATAATTTACCAGGATTGGTTCATTCAAACGCATTTATACTTCCTTCGAAGAATGTCTCAAAACAAATGTTTGACTATAGCAAACATAACCTACGTTGTCTAACAGGACTTTTAACAGGCCACTGTCATCTGAATAATCATATGTTAAAACTTGGACTGTCGGAAGATCCGACTTGCCGTCTTTGTTTGGAAGATGATGAAACAACAGATCATATTATTTGTGCCTGCCCCTCCGCGGTTCGAATCAGGTATCTGATGTTTGGCAGGGTCTCTCTCTCGCCCTCGGACCTCAAATATCATTCACCAAATAAACTAATCGGCTTTATTAAGAAGCTGAATTTGTTTTGTGTAATCTGAAAACGCGTGAGCCACAATAGACTCTTGCGAGTCGCAGTGGATTGCCTTATAGACCCACTCACCTCACACCTAACCTAACCTAACTGTTATAAAGCCTCACAGAGTCTTTGAAAATCAAAAAACAAAGACTGAGAAGCAAAAACTACTTCCCTGGCTATATGCCACGAAGGATATTAAATTTCACTTCAAAGTTGAACGGGCCTGGTATATCAGCAAGATAGAACCAACCATTTTAGTTTGTAATTCGAAAGGACTATATGGGTTATAGACCGTATTCGGCGTATTTGCGCCTCATCAGTATTTGGTAGATAAGTAGAAGCTCTGGGAGCATAATTCTGGACTGGAGGAATCAATAATATCGCGCAAATACATCAATCTCAGTAAATAAAACGTTAAATATGGTTTTATTACAGTATAGGAACGAACCAGTATGTTATCTCGTGACGTTACACTGCCGAGCTCTCTGTGACCTACAACGTCGTTCGGATGAGTACCTCATCCGGCGGCCAGTGCTGTGCTGCGATCCAACTAAAGTGGCAGTGGTGAATTTTCGAGTCGAATTATTTATTACAGCTTATATTTTTACGGGTTTTCGGTATTATTTTTATAGTTTATGAGCATTTTTTTGCAATGGATACCATTAAAAAGAAGAAAACGGGTATTGTGTGTGTAATTCGTGGATTTAACAATAAATATTATAATTGTGATGGAAAATTAAACCTTTTTCCAAAGGATTCAGAGAGGTGAGAAACTGTTAGTATAATACTTTATTATTTGATCTTCATATTACATTTATGAGCCTTAGTTTCATGCATTGATTTAATTTGTTGTTTTTGTTTCAAAGCTAAAGTTTGGCTCGAAGCATGCGATAGGCCTGACTTGATGACAAAACTATAAACTCTATATACAATAGCAGTCATCGTTTATGTGGTGCTCATTTTTAACCAGACATGATTATGCAACCTCATAAAAGAATACTATTTCAACAATATTCCTTTCATCAAATACTGCAATGCCTAAAGACTTTCAGACAAATGATTTATTGGAAAATAATTTTGTTCGCTATTTTTGTGGTTATTTAATTGAAACATGTTCGGAAATTCATACATGCAGCGTATGTGAAACGTATTCACAAGCGACGATTCGTCTTTATACTGTTACCTTAGAGCTTATGAAAATACGAATAAGGATATTTTTGGAAACTTGAATATGCCACATGAAAATTTTGTACAATACATCTCATTATTAGAAACATTATTCCAAAATACTTTTGAGAAAGTTGCTACGGAAGATAATATTGTTGAATCACTCATAAATATTAGTCAAACAACAGAGTTTGTACATCCTTGTGTTGATTTTCCAATAAAATATTTAATGAAACTCTTCTTCAGGGTACGACTATATTACACATTAAAATTTGTCAATAAAAATTTTAAAAATCATAACAAAGTGAAAATTGTAGTATGGAAAAACCAATAACCTCGAGGGGTAAACCGCCGACAAAAATCTTGTACACCTACTTCCACATTTTAAAAAACTTTCACATACTTCCACCATACTTCCACCAAACTTCCACATACTTCCACACACTGTTTTCAAGTTGGTTGACAATGTAAGAGCCCATGCAACTTTTTTGTAATGCAACACGCTTCCATAACGAGCACAAAAATTTATAATTTCTGAAAACACTCAATAGCATTGATTTTTATGATTTCTTACCTGTTGTATGGGTAACTTTAACACCCCGTTTCTTGAAAACTAAATTTCCAACGACTCATGTCGACAGGAGATTTTACGCTAATTTTAGCATTTTCTACACGCTCTTTTAGTTTGTAACACCCATTATTAACACCCTTTAAATGACCTATTCAATAATTCCAAATTCGTGATTTTCACCGAATTTCGTCTAATTCCTGTACTGAACTGCCACACACTTCCACCAAACTTCCTCATACTTTCATATACTTCCACATACTTCCATATACTTCCACATACTTCCACCAAACTTCCAAATACTTCCACTGCGGTGTACACCTACTTCCACTTGCGGTTTACCCCTCGGTGTACTGTTCTACAATATTTAAGAAAAAACATTTAACACGTTCAAGTCATTTTAAAACTTATGCCACCTACGCCTATGGTAAAATGAATCGTAAAGCGATCCGTTCAAGGTCATCAAAAGCTCTGGCAATTTATGAATGAAATTTATAAGAGCTATACTACTGGTTCGTTCTTATACTGTGGTTTTATCTTGCAGATATACCAACCCCGTTTAACTTTGAATGTAATTCAATGTCTTTCGTGGCATATAGCCATGGAAGTAGTTGTTGCGACTTAGTGATTTAAAAAATAGCTTTGATCAGGCACCAAGCTATAGTTACCTACAATTTTTATGATATTTGGTATCTTTTATAATAGCAGATCTACTGAAATTCAAATATTTCTCCCATTTATTTTATTAATAGAAATCATTGCATCTTAAAATTACATAATATATTTTTTCATTGAAATTTTAATGAAAATAATATAATTGAACTCACCTGATCATCTCTGCGGCACGTACCATTAAAGATAAATATTCTTGATTAACAAACAATTTATAATGTTTGAAACGTTTATCTCGTTGCTACTTGGGTTATCATTATCAAAATACCACTTGAAACGAAGCGATTCAATGTATTGAAACAAATTATTTATTTCTTTAATAAATATATCATACAAAAATACGAGAATTCACTATTAAACATATAACTAGCTTAACAAATTTGTGTTTATGTTACGGTAATGGTGATTATTTATAATTGCCGGTTATTATATATAATCCCCAACAATACCCGTGAATATGATAACATATTGAAAACAATAGCTACTTCAAATGTGGCTTTGTTTAATTCCCAATTCGATATGGCGATTTTATTGAATATCTTGACTGATTATGCCAGTAAATTCAGCACAGCTTATTGTCTAGTTCTAGTAGGTGGAATGATCATTTTTCGTTGGATATTATATATACAGAGCGTTTCAATAAAAACAATCCACCCCACATAACTCGGAAGGCGTCACTTTTGTGAAAAAATACAAAAACACGTCAAAAATCATATAAAAGGGGACTTCTTTTTGCTCATATATAGACGTTATAGTTTTAACCATCTCCCCACTATGGCCACCCCTCCCAATTTTTGGAACTTTAGTTCTCTACGTCAGGTTATGTTTGAGCGACCTGGGGTCGCGACGCAAAAGATCTGACCGCTACGTTACGTTACGTTAAGTTACGTTGCTTCGTTATGTGCCTTGCTTGCGTGTGTGTGCTCTCTCATGAGTCTCTCTCTTGTTTACGAAGCAGCGATGCATATGCTTCGGTCGGGAATCGAACCCGGGCCGCCCGCGTGGAAGGCGAGGATTCTACCACTAAACCACCGATGCTATATTAAAATTCTATGCAAAGCTGGTATTCGCAGTGCTGGTGATCTACATGAATTTGTTCGGATACATTTTTATTATTTCCAAAAATTTTTTTGCGCGATTGATCTTTTTTGTTTATTTACAGCATCGGTTGTCAGGACGGTAGGTTGTGTTTACTGGTTTCTCAAAGGGAATATACGATTAGATAGCTGCATTAAAAATATTACGTCCACTATACCTTCATAATCTATGACAGTGTACTTGTCAGTCAGAAGAGGGAGTAAACGCTTATCGTGGTGCGTTTGTGAATGCTGTGGTGTAGAGAGTGAAAAATATATTAAATGATTTATGAATTATAATCGCTCACCCTCTACCCAAGTATTTTACCCAGATATTCCTATGAAATCTAGTGAAGGTGATTTTTTAAACTCGGCATCTAATTCTGATTTTGTTGAGAAAGGAGCTACAACCAAGAGAGAAAAGAGCCAAATACTATTGAGGTTAGTAGCAAAAAAGAAAGGACAAGTTAACTCTTTTTAGATTTTCAAGCTTTCGTAAATCTTCATTTAAATTTTCAGGGAACTACAAAGTGAGAAAAAACATATTTTACTACGAAGTGTTTGTTGTTCCTCACATTTTATTTTTCATACATTTTGAAATTTTCATTAGTTCCAAATAAATTTCAACTGCCAATCTAGTTTTGTCAAGATATAGTTACAGTTACTTGCCTATTTTCCATGCTGGACCACTTTGTTTAATACATAAAACTCAAATTATACATTTATATATGTTTATTTCAATTATAGATACAATTACATAACCAAAATAATATTAACACTAACTTTACAACAATTTATTTCAAGTCTTTAATATTGTAGTAAATCTACTTCACCGAGTTCTTTTCAATGAAATAACCTCCTACTCAAGAAATGTTTTTTTAATTATCATTTGCTTGCTTAGTAGTCGCTACTACTAATAATTATTAATATATCAGTCTCATCTAATTGATAAGAAACCTCCGATAACAGATTAATTAATTAAAATTTGATACAATTTGATAACAATAGTGTATTTTTTTGGGTATTCAGACCTCGAGAGCTTGAGAAGAGAAAATTGGTTTATTTTATTTTACGTTGTTCACTATTTTCAACCGTTTACTTCAACAAAATAATGCAGCCAGTGCGTTTGAAGCTTTAGAAACACCCGCTTATCAATTCTCACTTTTCAAACACCTCCTGTTCTCGAAAACTTTCTAATCTACATTTTATATCCCGCACTTAGGATCAAAAATCGGGTAAAGTCCGAACATCTTCGGTAATAGCAGGCAATAAGACAAATCTGGCCGAGTAGTACCTGTGATCGCAAATCTACCTTAAAAATAGCAGACGAAATTACTTAATAGAGTACACGTATATTTCATATTTTGCTTAGATGTTAATTTGTAATATAGTAAAGTTTATATCAATAATAACTAATAATAGGAAATAAACCATTTTCCATTGGAAATTACTTCCAAATTTTAAAGTAAAATTCAAATTTCAATGCACTTTCCGACCACCACCCGAGGATTTCCGAACGCTACCGATGATAACTGTGATGTCATACAATTTGATGTCAATTTGGCCGGTATTGCATTAGGTTCTGTGTAGTTTTGTGTTTATATTGTATTTTAATTAACTATCAATTGCCAACGTAAAGTGGAAAGTGGACATAAATATTCGATATTTCCGAGGATATTTTAAAACTTTTAGAAGAAAATATTTTATTTACTAGTTCAGTGTTCAGTGACGATTCTTTCATATTTTGTGAGTAAAGATATGGCTAGGAAGGTTTTGTAAAAGCACAAGCTGATAACTTGCCCAAAGTAAAGTCATTTATGCTGCTTGAATTTATGAAGTCAAATAACTGCTTTAATGCGGATGATATAAGAGGAGTTAAAGCATTATCGTAAGTACGATTTAAACTATGTATTATATATAATATATACCAACCATATTTCAATGTGTGGTCGTAAGAAAATAATCTTTTTATGGTTGATTCCTAGACATATAGGTACATAACCTTAAACTATTTAAGAAAAAAAATTACCAACATAGAAGTAGGTACTATGGTCTTCACGAACAAAAGCTTGCAACCACAATGCCCTTCTCTTAAGTAGTGCATTTTTGCTTGCGCCACCAGGTGAAGTAACAAATATTTTGTCTGGACTTTTAATAGACGTTGATTTTCACTCTGGAACAATGCAATACTTGGAATACAAAGTTTTTTTTTTCGGCTTTATCCATTTTTAAAGCTTTCAGAAACAAATTAGGTCACAAAAACTCAGAGCATGATACACGAATAAGAACGTAAGCAAATGGAGTGACGTCAACGGATGGGGCATCCATCTTTATGACGTAAAGCGCGTTTTGGCAGAATATTTGGAAAATATAGGCATGCAAGGTGTTAGGAGACCTGATGAAGCGTCAATTCCCACCAATAGCAAAATTTATGCTTGTACCCTATTGACTGAGAGAAGATCCTGGTAGTTATGTAAGCCAGAAGGAGATTCGAATAACTGAGGACACACCTGAACACACAACTAGGGCTAAGTACAACAGACACGTACGACCAAGGAAACAGCTCTGGAATACATACAGCAGTGACGACAAGTCAACATCTACAAACATGTAAACACTCACTTAGAGGTCTTGCCTGTCCAAACTCCTGGTCAGAAGACCTGTCTGTCAGTTGTGCATGGAAGAGAAGGAAACAGCCTCACACATTTTCTTTGAATGTGAAGCATTGTCTCATTGGAGATGTAGATTTCTAGGATTATCGTATCCAAGGGAGGATTTCTCCAAGAAGGATCTGATGAAAAGACTGTTGGGCCTGATAAGGACTAATGATCTCTTCAAATAAACGGTACAACCAAGAACATAAAAAGCCTAAAAGCTGAGGTGCCGTGGTATCGCAGGCTCTAACTGGTGGTGCAGAACCAATTAACCAACGATCCCAACAATTATTGACGGGAAAGCTAGTAAGGCAAGTGGAATCACTTCTAAGGTCGTCTTTATTCGCAGTATGTCGTCTAAGGATTTGTACCTTCCAGAGACAGCGATATGTACACCTACACGCATTCTGCTTGCGACGAAAATTAAGAAGACCAACGAACAAAAGAGGAGAGCGCCAGAACTTTTCCCTAAACCAAGAAAAGAAGATAGACTAGTCCAGTAAATCGGATTGAGGCCTCATTGGATGAGATGAGAAGATGAGAGATGGAGGAATGCTATTCCCGGGATGCATCGCTCCTAGATGGTTGCATCCTGGAGGGTGAGGGTTTTATAGAGGTGTGTGAGTTAATTCACTGACGTGCTAGTGGTAAAGAACATCTAGGATTGCGAAACGCGTCAAAACGTAAGCTAACGATTGATATTGAGTATAGGGAAGTGATGAGGGCTTGGACCAAGATTATCTGAGTCTCAGTCTTGGTCTAGCTTTGTTCATCACTAGTATAGGGCAAGTCCGCGTTACATCACGAGTCGTCCTGGGGGTAAGCAAGCGTTCTTTACACAACTGTGGTTCTTCATAGTTATGTTGATCGTGTTCGAGTCAATTTGGTTTTGGTTTAGTTCCTTTTTGGCTGAACTTTTTTTTTCTTTGAGCGTTCTTGCTTTTATAAAAGTGTGACGACCTGCTTTTTGGTTTCAACCAAAACAAAGCTTGTACTGCAGCCAAGACGATCTTTTTGCTGTTTTTCAACTCTACTTAAATTTTATATTATTATGCCATTATCTACTACGAACCTGTAAATCGATGCTTCTTCAGGTAAGAATATCACATTCCTTTCATCATTATAACCAGAATCAGCTACTGAACAAGATCTTGAAAGCTACATCTATCTAATTTATAATAAAAACGGTAATTAAAATAATACAAAACAACCAAATGACAAATTTCAAATAATTGTTTACCCTAAGGGAGAATTGGGAAAGATTCAAACATAACAATCATAATATCTTCTGTATGTATCATTCTTTTTGTTAATTAAACCACAATGTTATCGATTCGATGTAGACGCGACCGTTGGCACGTGACAGCCAGTCGTGTGTCATGACGGTCTCCTTTTAAGGAAGCCAATGAGAATGGAGAGTGGAGACGTGCCAACCACTGCCCTCTCGCGGCTTCAGTTGTGATTCAGACTGTTTGTCAATTAGCACATGCTTTCAAATAGAGTGGACAGACAGGAATGTTCTGTTCTGTGAATTTTGTGCGACTTAACCTTATGAATGCCAACACATACTATGTAGAGGTTTTTACAGTCGGCAAATTGGCATTGCCAACGGCAGATCGCGGCATAGTATGGACTGCAAAAAATTTGTTGTCAAACTTTGTTAACGTCCATTCACAGTACAACATGACAGGAATGGTTTTATTAAGGATTTGCATATCGTCTGCTATTTATCTGATGCAGACGATAACCGATTTGTGACTTTGGGTATTATTAAATATGCAAGTCGTACCCTGTATATTTTGATCAAAAGTCATCGGGTTCTGATTGAATTGATAATAATCTAAGTAGTTACTTAAATCAAATACTTACATAAATTATAACTATATTTTTATTGGCACAACATAGGTATTTTTAGGTCACAGAAGGAATTCATTGACATACATTCCAAATTGTCTTAAATTCCACTCAAGATCAAAAAAAGTTATCAATTGACGTGTCACTCACCTTCCCCTATATTTCTACTGAACATTAATTTTCACTCTACTTATAATTCAAATTGATAACGTGGGAACATTCCCATGTTCTTCAAATTCGATTCTCGCTGAAACTGCTGATAAAGCTGTATTAAATAATATATTTATATCCAGTTGCTTTATAGGAGTTGTCTCTTCTTTAAAAAAATATTCTCACTAGTGTAGCTCCCGTTTAAAACCTGAAAATAAAAAAAATATATTTAAGTAATAATAATCCAGACTTTGTGTCATGTCCCGGGCGCAGATGACCACCAAGCTACGCCACATTGAGCTATTTTTCACTTAGATCCGGTTATTTAATTTCTCCTAAGTACTCATAGAGTATCCATTGGACATGATCTCTAGAGCCAGACCGAAACGCTGGAGGGGTGCGACCAGAGAGGAACTACTTCTTGAAGCTGGTGCTCACTGGACATGGATCGATAGTAGGTTACCTGTGAAGTGGAAGAAGATGTGTTTAGAGGCTGGAAGAACGAGGAAGTTCTGAGGAAGCTGCAAAATAAACTGGGGAGGCAGTGTATTGGAAAAACATGATGGAGATAATGTTGAAGGGCGAGGAGGGTTGGATAAAGATAAGTGGCATATTGGAAAGCATGATTAGGGAAAGAGAAGGGCTCGATATGGCATGTGAGGGGTAGGAGTGATAGAGTATTAAATAAGAGAGGTTTTAAATCATATGGAAAGAAATGGAACAAAGTTTGTGCGCAGCCAGCTGCGCATGGCGCTTTACAGCAGCTAACTGAACTAACAAACCCCGCCTCCTCTACAAAAAACTTTATTTTTAGTATTATTTTAATTTGAGGTTAGTCGTTGTCATTTTTAAATTTATTTTTATTTAATCTACTAATTGGCCTATCTGCAAATAAATTAAGTATCTTTATCATTGGTACCTACTATTATCACAGCATTTATCATCACTTATTGTCGGTAAGTTGAAAACATTTTTTATCCTAAGCGTTTGAGCATGGAGACTAGAGAGGTTGGGTTTTCGTAAAATAATCATAACATTATTTTTCATTTTATCGTTTTTTTTTGCAGACAAGAACGAAGGATTACCAACAATTTGTGACCCAAACCAAAATAATATATGTATGTAATAAATTTATATGCTTCAAGATGCCAAATTGTTTAAAGGGGTACGTCAATTGAATAACCAAAAAATTATACATATAAAAAGTTTTAAGTTTCCTGATCTAGATATTAAAAAAATTCATAAATGGTTTGAAACAATGAACCTTACATATTAAAAATAAAAGGTGTTATTTGCTTGAAGATAACTTCTTTAAAAATAATTTTACTGACTCATTTAGATTGACAAAATTTGCACTCCCTTTCTAAACTCCAATTTCCATCCTAATTCAGATTTAGTTATTGACTGTTTTTGTATGATATTTTGGATATTTTATTGTATGAAAGATGTTGAATTAATAACATGTTATCACTTGCAAAGGGTCTTTTATTCTCCTACCGTAATAATATATGCTAATACAATATTTGCAGCTGAATGATTTAGCACAAAAATGTTATTTCTGTCTTTAAAGACTTGATTTGAAAGAATAAAAAACAAATATTGAAGTGCAAAATCACTCAATTGCAAATATTGTACAATATTACGCGTATGCTGAAAGCTTGCAAACTCAAAAAGCGCGCGTCTTGAATGCTAGTTCATACCAGTAACCAAGGTAGGCGCTAGTGGTAACTTTGTGACACAAAACACTACACGCTTAACATCTCTCTTATTTATTACTCTATGGGCGGGAGTCCTTGGGGATGAGTTCAATACTGTCTGGGTACTGGTTAGGACCCATTCGAATATGAGTTTCCCATCCCGGCAAAAACAAAATTCCTAATAGAGAAATAATTTTCCAGTAATTCTCAATCGCATATTAAATATATTGTATTAATTTTGTCTAGAATTTTCAAATACTTATTCAAAGTCATGATAACGATTATGAGACTACTTGAGGAGAGTTTTCAACAGCTTCAAAGCAATATACCTGAACTCCAATAATCCAATAACTTAGTTGTAAAACTGTACTAGATCCAATTTCTAACTAAAGTTAAAATACTCAGATTATCAGAGTCGTATATAATTCTAGTTTATTAGAAACTTAAATGTAAGCACAGCTTTCAACAAGCAACATTAAACAAGTCGATTGGATGCTTTTCAATTAGTTTTATTTCCGCTTCATTGATAAACTAGTTATTAGCTTAATTAACAAATTGAAAATGGTAAAAATAGAGATACTCTTAAAAATATGAGTAATAGTTAATTAGATTAGGAATTGTGTCTAGAAAATTTATCGAAAGCGTTTATATAGTAGTATGAGAAATATATGTTAGGAAAAAATGGAAAATTGGTCAAAGAAATAACGTTATATATTTTGTTTCTATCTACAATAATTAATATTTAATTGCTTGAAACTTAGCTCATTATACACTATTATATCTATATCTACACAGCTTGTTCAATTGAAACCCATCTTTGGTCCAGGAAAAATTTATTGACAAATACAGTTACAAATAACTACCACTACAATTGAGGCACATATCCCACTGTTTCACCAACCGATGTATACCCTGCTTATAGAATTCTTGTGGCTGCGTCCGACTGAAAACGGTTACCTTTTAACGCCTTTTTTAGTGGCCCAAAGATGTGAAAATCGCAAGGCGATAAATCGGGACTATAGGGTGGATGCTCTAATATCCTCCATTTTTTTCGTTGCAGATTTTCTTTCACTACGTTGGCAACATGAGGCCGAGCATTATCGTGAAGCAGAATAACACCACGTGAAAGCTTCCCTGGACGTTTTCTTCTTATTGCTTGATGGAGCTTGTTCAAAGTTTCATTATACAGGTTTGCGTTGATATGCACTCTAGGTTCTGTAAACTCTATCAGCAAGGGTCCTTCATGGTCGAAAAAAAAATGTCAACATCACCTTGCCTGCAGAAGGTTGAACTTTAAACTTCTTCAGCACACAAACATTGAATGACCGCACGCGTATCACATTTGGACGGATTGTTAACAACAAACGCCATTTCAAAGTCACAATACTCAAATATAAACGAAATAAACAGACGTTTGCATACACTACAACTAATGTTGGAAAACGTCAGTTGAATGATTACAATTGTTTCCAAGGCTAACCTGACCAAAGATGGGTTTCAGTTGAACAAGCCTCGTATCTATTTTCTAAATTGGTGGATTGTCTATGTATATATTTTTGTTTTGGTTTGTTTTAATGTAACACAGCATAGAGACATAGTTTCTCATTGTAGTTGGAACAAACCTATTACTTACTGATTTGTTTTAGCGCATAGAAAACATGACAAAACATTTCTCTTTCCACTGCCGTTATTGCTCAACTTTTTGTCCTGGGTACATTAAAAAGATGTATTTGCTTTTAAATATCGATAGCTGAAACTGAATAACCTGTTCGAGGGTTACTCCTAATGCCATTTATCAAACCATGTCATTATAAACGACGGTTTTCTAGTAGCATCAAGAGGAATTTCATTAACAGAACAAACATGCTTTTATTAAACTTGTTTTAGAGCAGAGATCACTTTGAAGAATGCAGTGGCAGTGCAAAAGCTGAGGAGAGAACTTCAGTCAATAGCTGTATTCTTTTTACCACGTTTACCTGAGATTAACTGAGTCACTCAGTTAGTTTCAGTAAATTAGTAAAAAGTATATGTTCTTTCAATAAGGCTCGAGTTGAGTACAAAGTGAGACTAACTAAGAAAATTTCTTCCCCCCTTACCCCAATTGAGCTAGCTTTTTATAGAACTTAGAAGTGAGCACGAAGTGAGTTGAAAACTTTTTGCGATCTGTACCGGATATTTGCTGATGTCTCATGTCACATCTATCTTAAAAGTGGGTTAATGTTCTTTTAAATAAAAATTGCTTTAAGAAGTGGCATTTATGGTACTTTCAGTGCCTGTTGAAAAAAAATTTGTGTATAAACTAAATTTTTGTGGTATAATCCGAGGTATAAACATTAGAGGTTATGTTATAATTGTGATCTGTGACTGTCAGGCATTCTTTTTAGATATAAATTTGCCTCAATTTATCTTATTCCATCCCAGTTCACTTTGTCTAACTTATTCTTACAAGTGAGACAGTCGACTGGTAAAAAGAATAATATGTTAGATACATTTCACATCTTAAATCGTTAAACTTTTTTTTGCACATTTCCCTGTCATTTCTTGATATCGCATCTTTATTATAAAAAATATCTGCCACATTAGTGACATATTTTTAGGAGTTCAGCTCTCTTTTATTTTCCTGAGATGCAGTTGTAAAAAACGGTTGGCAATGTTCAAATTTATGTTTTGAATCTGAGGTCGATTGGAATATGTACGATTTTTGGTAGGTATTGCATCACTGATACGCTAATGAACTTGTAGAACAATTTTTGGTTGGGAAACAATAACTTCTCGGTTTCTTCTTTAAATTTTAATGCCGCATTGTACAGAATGTCTCATACCTGAATTGTATACTTTTCGAGATATTTTTTTAATGAAAAATTGGAAGGTGCAGACCTTTTTGTTGAAAAAACTGCACGTACATACAATCACATGCACATTGAATGACCTAGGCAAGTGAATAAAGTTGAAGGGCAAGGGTAATTTACCGGAAAACAAGTCCAGAAAATAACAATACCTTTGAAATTAATTTTTTTGTACGCCTATGATGTAAGTGAATTGTTAGCCATCCAAAAAGAGTCCGACAAGCACAATTAAAGGGCAACGGGTCGCATTAGCATATCGGTCACGCGAACCCACAAATTTTCCCTACCAAAACCGCTCAACGTGCCCATAAACATTTCCACTTTAAAAATTTATTGTTTAAGAAAAATAAATGTGAACTTACTCATATTATTCCTCCATAGCTGATATAGGAGTTTCGTAAGGAGGAGGTTCCTCTTCATTTACGAGCTTTAGCGTAACAATATCAGACGTTGAATCCTGGATGATTGGTCCAATTGACGGTATAATAATGTTCTCCATTTCAACGCTATCGGTTTTTACAGGTGGAGGTGTTACTTTTCTTTCCCCTATGGAAGTGACTCGATTAATTCCCACAGAAGGAAGTAGCGTTTCCTAAGTTTAAAAATAGAAATTATCACCATTACCCAAAATGTTATAGTTAATAGTATCATGGTTATATGTATTATCGGGGCTAGTACTAGCGTGCCACCAAGATTAAGCTAACGCCTCGGCAGATAATATTATCCTGAGGTGGGCTAGAGGGCACGACAGGAGTAAAGGTAATCGCCTTGCCGATTCTTTAGCCAGGGAAGCGGCTGGACTAAAAATTTTAATACCCAGTGACACCTACGACCTGACGACTTCGACAATTGCGGAACTAGCCAAACGTTACATCCATGCTCAATCACTGAAAAAGGTGGGATGGAATTAAAGGATGCAGTCTTGCCAAGATCACCCTGGGCGACCTTGGGAAGCTGGCGCCGAAGAAATATTTGACGATGACCAGGAAAAACCCACGTTTAACAGTAAGATTTCTGACTAGCCACTGTCAATTAATGAAACACCTCCATACTATGGGGCTAGTGGACACACCTCTATGCAGGATGTGTGAACAGGAAGATGAAACTGTCAGGAATGTCTTATGCGAGTGTCCGGAGTTATCGTCAATAAGAGAGTATGTGTTCGGTGAGTCTTGGCCTACACCTGCCGATATAAAGGAGATATCTCCTAGTGACCTGTCCACCTTCCTGGGATGGACGATGACCTAAGAGGACAGCTCCTCTGGAGGATGTACAATGGGTCACATGTGGCCTAAGTGCTGTGAGCCTACACTCACCTTCCCTGCTTTCCAGATACAGATACAGATACAGATACAGATACAGATACAGATACAGAT
>CAJUYG010000421.1:93423-105791 GCA_910591675.1 Galerucella calmariensis
AGATACAGATACAGATACAGATACAGATACAGATACAGATACAGATAGTATCATGGTTTAACTAAGTTGTATTTAAACTTAAAAGATGTGGTGGCATCGTTGGAATTTTATAGTTATTTTTCTATGCTTGTATTGGCACTGGCCATGTTTTGAGGATCATTTAGATTAGTCATTTATAGCATTAGTCAATAAAAGTTCAAATTTAGGTTATTTTATAGTTTCCTGTCTTTTTTAATTCAATTACAATACGATTATAGATGGCACTAGAAACAAAGATACGTGTGTTTCAAATAGTAAGTAATTAACTATAATAAATTATTTGAATAACTGTAAATATTTAAGATGAATCAAATAGAAATCATTCTGCAGATAGACAGAGATGTGTGGGTTTTCCTATAGCGATTTAAGTGTCACCTAAGCTTAAACTGAAGATAGTGCAAATGACCCTATGCCAAAGTAAAACTGCACTGGAATGGACATCTTAAAAAACTCAAAATAATGTAGAAAAAATAATGTAGATTCTATGGTATGGAAAAAGAAGCCCCCATCCAAATAATTTCGGATTTCATAGCAATTCGGAATTTTTGGGCACAATACCTAGAAGGCTACTTAACTAAACTAAATCCTGTCGATATCCTGAAATGTCTTCGGGAAAGGTCTAAGGAGGTACTAGTGTCAAAGACTTTCCTCAGGGGACACAATAGATCTTTTAGGCTCCAGTGAACTTTGGTTCGAAAGGTCCGAGCGGGGTTATTTTTTTGCAAAATATTCATTGAGACATGAGATTTAAAGCTGGACAAAATCTAGAAGCCACTCGAATCCCCCTCCCCCCAAATTTACCATACTTGGGGAAACTCTCGGTATTTTTAACAAGGCACTCACTTAATAAAACTGCCGTTTCAAGAAGGCCAAATGTTCCACTCGAGGGTTTTGTGCTCTGAATTTATTTTTTTATGTTAGGTCGCCTTTGCGACCTTCCCAAAGGTGTGTGAAAAGGCGTTGTGGGTCCAAAATATGATATACGTCCACAGAAATGAGTTTGGGTAGCCAAATTGGGTCAAGGGGGTTTCGAAGTGCGGGGATGTCATTTTTATGGGAAATTAAACCTTCTTAACCCTACAGGGTCGTATAAAAAATGTCATGATCACTCAGAATTGAATTTCAGTACAGAGAATTGGTAAGCTTTAGTTTTAAGGCTACCAACTCTATATTTGGAGAGACTGCGATCCTGTTTCCCAACCAGTGGTGGCCAAAAGGGGTACCGAGTCCAAAATATCGGATTTGATTTGATTTGGCCAGCGAGTACTCGATGGGCATGTCACTGGCAGGAGAGCCCGGGTATGGGCGACGGAGGGTCCTACAAATATACCAGGTGTGACAAAAAAAAAACAATCAATATAATTTACCTGCTGAGTCTCGTTTCCATTGCACGTTCTCTCCGACCTCCAATTATCTGATCTACTCGGAGGCGTTCTCCTAGAAGCTCCATCGAAACAAGGCAGTACTTGCTTGAATTCCTTCCGAAAATTTTCATTCAACCAAGCGTAAAGAAATGGATTATAACAAGTCGACGACATCGCTATGGCATGAGTTACGAAAAACGTCAAATAATAAAAATCCCAATTCTCCATTTGCTGACAAAAATCGTTAATAATATTAAAAGCGTTCAACGGCAACCAGGATACCAAAAAAACGGCTACCATAGCTATAAGCATTCTGTTAGTTCTCTTTTTTCTCTCCCTATCCGCTTCTTCTTTTCTACTGTTCTTCGATCCGGGTTTTAATCTTGCCCTATCATTTAATTTCATAGACACGCAAATGTAGCAATAAGCCATCACTATGAACGGTACCAGAAATTGCATGGCAGTTGTAATACCACCGAAAGTCCGTCTCCATTCTTCGCTCGGCCAGTTTTCATCGCAAAAATACTTTTCCGAGTTCTTGTCCACGGAAAATAGTTTCACGTACACTCCCAATGGCAATGTTACCAACATCGAAAACACCCAAATGATTAATATTATTATAATACAAGTAGAAAGCTTCATTCTCGGGTGGAACGGGTATATAATGACAAAATATCGATCTATAGCTATAGATGTTAATGTTAACGTTGATATATATACACTTGTACCTTGAGTATACGACACTAAATGACATATAAGTCTACCGAACACCCATTCTCCTAAAAATGTATATAACGGTGTGAAAGGAACAGCTAATACACACAATAAAATGTCTGACAAAGCCAAGTTTGTTATAAATAAGTTCGTCACAGTCTGCATTGCTTTGTTTCGAAATACCACGTAACATACCAAAACGTTACCGAATATTCCCATAACGAATATACTTGTGTATATAATGAAAAACACCACTTGCACTTTGTTATTATTGATTATATCTCCGTTAGTGGTAGTGTTGTAAATAACGCTACTCGTTAGGTGGCTGGTGTTCATTTTCACTGGATTTCACTTCATCTTTGGAATGTTTTGTGTGATGGTCGATGTTTGTTAGTATCTGTGGACAAAACAAATTAGTTTTAGTGCTAATTAAAGTAACTGGATGTGATAAATTCAATAGAAATGTATTTTTAGAAGACTTGTATGATTTAAATGTTAGTAGGGAAGATGTTAAAATAGTATATTTAGTACCAAGTGTCGAAAACGTTTCTTTAGTCACGTGTTTTCTGAGTGGCTTTTTTTCCACTGCTAACTGTGAAGTTGACAATTATTGCTTGTTTGCTTGTTCTAGCCAACTGAGAAGTTGAATTTCTCTATTAGTGGTTGATAATTTTCTATTATTAACCTAGGTCGATAATGGACAAATTCAAATATTTTGAGAATTCAGGGATAGTAGTTCAACAAAAACTTGTGCAACATAATTTTGTATACCCAAGCGATTATCTCTAACATATTTGCTGCTTGAAATTACCCATCAAGATAAAATTATTTGAATAAAAATGCCATTAGTTTAAAATTCGCGCTCAACCAAAAATGACTGATGACATAACGAGTAAGTTCATAATACACATTGAACAATTGAAACCCATCTTTGGTCAGGTTAGCCTTGGAAACAATTGTAATCATTCAACTGACGTTTTCCAACATTAGTAGTGTATGCAAACGTCACACTGATCTGTTTATTTCGTTTATATTTGACAGCGATTTTAAGTATTGTGACTTTGAAATGGCGTTTGTTGTTAACAATCCGTCCAAATGTGATAATGCTCGGCCTCATTTTGCCAACGTAGTGAAAGAAAATCTGCAACGAAAGAAATTGAGGATATTAGAGCATCCACCCTATAGTCCCGATTTATCGCCTTGCGATTTTCACATCTTTGGGCCACTAAAAAAGGCGTTGAAAGGTAACCGTTTTCAGTCGGACGCAGAAGTACAAAACTCTGTGAAAGAATTCTTCCAGCAGCAGCCACAAGAATTCTATAAGCAGGGTATACATCAGTTGGTGAAACAGTGGGATATGTGCCTCAATTGTAGTGGTAGTTATTTGTAACTGTACATACATACATATTGACCCCCGAGGGGGTAGCGCCTCTTTAAGAAGCTCTCTAAATCCTTTTTTTGGGTTGGATCAATCCCCTTTTCTTCGTTCATTTTCTTATATTTTTTCGGCAATCTGACGCCATTTCTTTCTATCTTTTGTTTTTTCCTTCCACTGCCTTATTCCTATGCTATTGAGGTCACTTATAACTTCCTGTAACCACGTAGCTTTAGGTCTTCCTCTCCTCTGCTTATCACAAGGTTTCCATTCCATCATTGCAAATATTGTTGACTTTGTACCTGCCCTCCATATGTGTCCCAACCATTTTATCCTCTGTTCCTTAATTTTTTGCACTATATCTTTTCCTATTTCATGTGCCAATTCTATGTTTGTTCGTTTTTTATATTCATCTCCAACTTTTTTCATTCCTAATATCATTCTCAATATCTTACGCTCTTGTATTCTCAAATCTTCCTGATGTTTTTTCGTCATTGTTAACGTTTCTGATCCATACATAAATACAGGTCTTATAATTGTTTTACATACCCTCATTTTCGTCTTCTTACTTATTAGTTTGCTTCTCAACAGCTTTTTATTGGAATGGAATGCTCTATTTGTGGCTGCTATTCTTTCTTTTATTTCGGTTCCTTTGTCTCCGTCATTAGATATTGTTATACCCAAGTATTTCATTTTATCTACCTCTTGAAAATTATAATTTCCAATCTTAATATTCCTATATTCACACTTCTTTTTGATTCTCAATAGCTTTGTTTTATCCTCATTTATTTTGAGACCAATTTTTTTTCCTTCTTTCACTATTTCTTCTAGCATTTCTTCCATAATTTTCCTATTTTTTGTCACTAGCGCAACATCATCAGCGTATGCTATTATTTGACCTCCCTTTGTTCTCAAGTTTCCTTTACTTATCTTTTTTAATACATAATCTAGGGCCAAATTGAAAAGTGTCGCTGACAATGAATCGCCCTGTTTGACTCCTTTGTTGTATTCAAATTTTCTTGTTGTTCCTTTCTGGGTTTTTATCTCCGCTACTGTTTTTGCGAAAGTCATTTTTATCAATCTTCTCAGCTTATCGCATACCCCCAATTCTTTTAATGACTTTATTAATTGATTTCTCCGGATTGAATCGAAAGCTTGCTGGAAGTCTATAAATAGAATTTCAAAATCAATATTGTATTGGTTAGTCTTTTCTATGATCTGTTTAAGTATATGTATAGCATCTGTCGTAGATCTTCCTTTCCTAAACCCATATTGGTATTCTCCTGCTACCCCTCCTGTCTCGTGTAATCTCCTTTGTATAATTGTTGATGTTATCTTATAAACTGTGTTAAGTAAAGTAATTCCTTTGTAGTTTTTGCATATCTGTTGATCCCCTTTTTTATGTATCGTTATAATTTGACCTATATTCCATTCCTCTGGCATTTCTTCATCTTCCCATATTTTATTTATTATTTGATATATTTTTTCTATCAGCTCGGCTCCTCCATATTTTATAAGTTCTACATTAATTCCATCACTACCTGGCGCCTTTCCATTTTTACATTTATTAATTATATCCGTTATTTCTTCTATTGTTGGCTTCGAGATTATTTCCTCGTTATCCACTTTTTGTATAACAGTGGGATATGTGCCTCAATTGTAGTGGTAGTTATTTGTAACTGTACTTGTCAATAAATTTTTCCTGGACCAAAAATGGGTTTCAATTGAACAAGCCTCGTATATCGAAAACTGACAGTGTACTTGTGGGTCAGACGACGGGGTAAACGCTTCTCCTTAAAAATAATTCACAAACGCACCGTTTGGGAATTATTTTTAATTTTTGTCTCAAATCTGGCTAGTAGTGGAAAAAATTGTATATACACCATGGTGGTGAAGACATTTATAAGCTTCGTACCTTATTCCGCTCGGGTCAAATCCCCGCGCGTAGTAATTTTGGTGCTGGGTCAATAATAATAGTCTTCACCACCATGGTGTATAATATACTATTTGACACTAGGTGCTTACTATACTTTTTCCACGCTCACTGGAAAAAAAACAATTATATTATATTATTTCAATTATATTCACAAGATGGCAGGCGATGGCTCAAATGACACCAGAACTACAAAATTATCATGGAATATTAAATATAAATAACTTGATGTGACATTTGAGAAATAAAACTTTGAAGAAATGTAACTTTCCGCACTTTAAACACTGGTGTAGTCACACGGTATTATTACTTCAAAGGAGCTCAAAATAGTTCATCACCAACAAAGTAAAACGCCTTTTATTTTTAATAATTATGCTTGAAACTGTTCTATAAATTTTAATATGCATTAATTTGTTTATTTTGCTCTATAGTCCAGTAAACGAAGGTGTCAACATGGGCAACTGGTCCAGCAAGAGCAATTTTTTTTTAATTTGCAGGTTATGGTAGGCACATTAAATCCCCAAAATGTCAGGTACCTGACGATTGTGGAAGGGTGGGAAAATGGCTCTGAAATTCCAGAAAATCCGTTTTTCCGCGATATCTGCCGAGATTTGACCACTGGAGAATTTTTGTTTAAACGAAAAATAAAGAGCAGCTCCTTACCCACAAAAATGATCCCTAGCATTTTTTCGAAAAATTAGATAGTTTTCGAGATAAATGGCCCGAACGCCGACCCAAAATTGAGCTCCAGGCCAGCTTATAGAGAGCACGCTCTGAGGGCATGACGTCCCCAAGTAAATTACTAATTTTTTAATGAATCAAAATGCGGGTGAAAGAAGGGATCTGTGGCTACTAAGGCGTGTTTTTATCCACTCAATTCGTGCTCCTGGGTCATTGGAAAACCAGGCCAAAATTCGTCTTTGCTAGATTTTTTAATGCTTCCATGGATTTATTCATATTATTTTTATTGATAGTTATTTCAGCTAATCCTATTGGATAATGGTTCTTTGGGGGGTACTTTATTTATTCATAAACAATGCTATCAATAATTCGCCCGTATTTTTTTGAATAATGTGTTTTCCAAGAGGTGATATTTGTGGATTTCTGGAGTTTGCCCGAGCGCTCTGGTTTATCGGGAATTTCTCGATTAATAACTGTCAAACCCGCTTATAATTGATATTGGGAGAAAAGTTAGAATATCCTCTTGCCGATGGTATAATTTTTTTTGGCCCAGACCCCTGGGTTTTCAGGATAATCGGGGAAATTTCCAGTTTTCTGAGGGAAGACAGCTATTCTTCTGAGTTTTTTCGAGCAGTTTTTTGTCTTTACAGTAAAATTCTTCCCGGTCAAGCATCATACCCGATGAAAGGTCACATTCTGAACTTTCCTTTGATATGTGTATCAAGTATTTTATTTGATGCATTAAAAAGAAATTTGTCTCTAAATTTGTTGTAATGGATGGCTCATTTTATTCTCGCACGCCGCCACGCCACCCATCTATAGTGTGGTCGACGGCGTCTGCTATAGTGCGTGTACACGTGGATGCTTTCTGCTGCATTGTTTGTCAACAACTGACAATTTTACATTTAAACACTATCTCTTCCGTGATTTTTCAAGAATAAATTAGTGTAAAAAAGTGAAATTCAAATCATTATTAATTTTATTGTTATCATTAAATAAAAAATTTTGAAATTTTTATTGATAAAAAACACAGGGAAATATTGAAAATTCTTGAGCTTCTTTTTTTTGGAGCACACGGTGAGGTTTCATTTTTTCAATTAAGATCATTAATATTGTTGTGAGTGAAATGACATCTAATGATTTGATAAATATTGTTCATTCCTGTAGAAAAATGGAAGTCGCAGAGGATTCTAGTACGCCCGTGTGTTTTATTTGTGATAGCTCTGACTGAAAACGTTACAACGGTTACCCGAGGACTAGAAACCCTAATAAATGTTTGCAAGACCAGGAAAGACAACCACCATTTGTTCCTGGAGAAGGTATCGTCTGTGGAATCGCTTGTGTAGGAAGAGGTATTCGGTAATGAATAATGGGAACAACCACTTTTATGGTAACAATGTTTGTGAATAAAAAAAATACCTATTCTGCAAAAATTTGATGATAATTAATGCATGAATCCGCTTTTAAGTCCAACTTTCCATAAATATACAAAATTTAAAATATGTGTGTAGTTTCAACATATTTTGTGGCACAGGATAATTAGGACAAGTTTCTCATTATTTTGATGTAAATTATTCCGAATAACAAACATGAAATCATGAATAAAAATGCTCATAATAATTTAATAATGCTGTTTAAAACATCCCTCGAAAATGTGTTTCTAAGAAGCCCCAAAAATTCTTCGAATTGGCATCACTGTTTTCTACCCTAAAAATGTACTTTTATGGAAATTTTACAACTTTGTTGTTACAAGCTTGGCGGTGAACTAAAAAGTTCATATAACGATGTTCCCAATAAATAAAATTAAAAGTTCAGTTGAAAAACTTTTACTTTCAAATTGTACATAATAAAACAAGAAGAAATGGATTGGAAATTGACAGAATGCTAATAAATTAGAGAACAATACTAAAAGTTCAAATAGGGAGAGAATTTATGAATACAAATGTAGGATCTACCCTTTTATTAGTGGAGTTAAAATTAGAAGGAGTAATAAAATTCACAGTATAAGAATGGAAATTTTTTTCGAAAGGAAGATAAGGGAATAGTATATTCTGTAACAAGGTTAGAATGAAAATTCGATGCGAGCTCTGAGTGCGAGCCGAAGGCGAGCGTGAGGATTCATGAGCATAATTAATTTTTATTCCTACCGAGTAGCAGACTATACTTTTTCCACGATATACAGTGTGTCGCATTTAAGATGAAGACACTCCCATATTTTCGCTGTTTGAAGAATTACAGATTCGGATTTTTGTAGAGTCACACAGGTTGATGGGCCACATTTCTTGAAAAAGTCAACTGAAATCGGAACTTTAAACTCAACCTACTACGATTTCACAAACAGGACCGCTTCTCGATATTTTGCTTCGCGTTACAGATATCGAAAACTATTATTAAAAAAAGTTGTTCAGGATATAATGTTAACCCCACATACCAAATTTTATCACAAAATTCGCATTTTTAATTTTTTGGTCCAAGTATATCTACAAAATTATTATTTATTTTGATATTTTGACTCGTTTTACCCATATATCTTCTGTCATTCTCCTATATGTCCCAACCACCTATCCATCTGTGCTTTAATTATACATATGGGTTATACTTGGGTGCTTATATAATCTTGATAGTTCTTTGTTTGTTCTTCTTCTGTACATTCTATCTTCTTTAATTCCACCATAAATCTTTCTGAGCATTTTGCGTTTCCATATTTCTAGTTTATTCTGCTCTTTTTTGTTCATTGTCCAAGTTTCACAAGCGTAGGTAACTGACGGTCTTAATATTGTTTGGTACATTCTTATTTTAGTTGTTCGAGATATATCTTTTGATTCTAACATCTTTGATACAATTCCTGCTGCTTTACTGCCTTTTGTTAACCTTATTTCTATTCTCCTTTCTTCGTCTTCTTCATTTGTGATAGTGACTTTTAAATATTCGATTTGTCCCACTTTTTCCATTCAATGACCTCTTGGCTTCTGTTCCAGTAGCTTAAATACGCTTAAAAGTTCTTGAGTACTATGTCGTCTCCACGATCAAAAATTTTAAATATACATTTTTAAATGGAAATGAACAAAATATAATTTCCACATTGTTGAAGATTTCCATTTTTCCGATAATTCATCAAAAAACGCAATAAAAAATTACAGTCCGTAATATTTTTCATATTAATATTTTGATTTTTTTGATAGTAAAGTTTCCTGTATATTATTTGAAATCTTTGTAATTTCAAGTGGTGTATTTTCACACTCTGATTCTGACTCATTGGATAAATTTATGATACTTTTTAACACGCTTATATTAGCTTCACTTCTACGTATGTTTGTTTGTTTGTTTGGATAATCAGGATGTTCGACATCCCATAACAATCTTTATAAAATTCAATTTTATAATTTTTCACCTGACTCGGTAATTTTTTATACCGCGTACTTTAACGACACACAATGACACAAACTGAAGACTCACGAATTTATCTCTGTTTCCTTTGAGTGTTCGTCTACCCTAAAGCAACAGAATTCTCAGAATCGCAGACAAAACATCAACACTTTGATCTTCACCCGACAGGCGACGGGAGACAAAACCAAACAACCAACAACAAAATAGTTACCGCAATGTTTTGATTTCGTTTAAAAAATGTTGGGAAACATTGAGTTGCTGTTTTGTTCTTGTCTTGTTGATTTGATATAGACCAAGCTTAAGACATCAACTCTAGTATTCGCTATGCCGCGATTTTCCGTTGGCAAAGCCAGTGATTGAACGTCTACATATTTGTTGGCACAATGTTCACAGAACAGGACAATTTCGTTATAGAGTTATATAATAGAGAGTCCGAATCACAACTAAAGCCGCAAGAGGCCAGTGATTGGCACGTCCATCCTTGAAGGAGACCGAAACTTCCACGATTCTCATTGGCACACGGCTGGCTCATTGGCACATGCCTACGGTCGCGACTACATCGAGTCGACATGGCCAATTGGGTATTTTCATGTTTTTTAGAAAATAGAAAAAATGGTAGTTAATGTACCTATAAATCTTATAGTATCTTCAAAAAATTTAAAAATTCTTTTCAACAAAAAAAGCCATTTGAAATTCAAACGCTAGAAATTCGCGCCAAAACGGGATTTCTCAAGGTTATGGCGGTCTGACGTCACACCGCATATGAACAGTGCAGTGCAGCTGGCAGCAGTATTGTGTTATACCTGATTCGTGCGTGTTGTAATTTTATTTACGTGGTTATAAACGAAAAAGTGCGTAACAATAATTTAGTGACTAAAATTTTAAGTTTTTGAATAAAAACATAAGTAATTGGCTATGTACGGGTCTCAGAATAAGTGGTGTTTTGTGCCCCGCTGTACAAGCACTTCTAAAAGTACACCAAACAAAACATTTGTTCGTGTGCCTCAAGAGTATGAGCGTAAAAAACGATGGTTTAAAGCAGCAAGACGTGATATGCTCAAATCCAAGAGTGAATTTTTTTGTTGTGAAGACCACTTTAAAGTAAGTTATATGTAAATTACGTTAGGTTATGTTATCATTAATAAAATGTTTATTTAGCTGGAAGAAGACATGGAAAATTATGTACGTTTTAAATTAATGGGTAGAAAAATAATAATGAAACGGGATGTTGTTCCACATATTTTTGTGTGTCAACCAGATATCTACATCGATTAAAATTTGATATACCAATAATAGACATTTTGTCCAAGTATCATTTGAAATTAATATCGATGCCTACTTCAATTTGAAATTTTGATAATTTGGCATTATTGTTTAGAAATTTTCTAGAAGATTCTTAAAATTTATTAAAACATGTATTCAATTATACAACTTGAAAAAACATACTTAACAATTTACCAACAATATTGATATTATAAGTAAACAAAATATCCATATATTTTTGTTAGTATTGACTAACATCTTTATTCTTGGAATGCTCATTGTCAATGCTAAAGGTTGTGAGGTAGATTTCAACCTAATATGAGGCAAGTGTAAGTATTATAATATTTAGTTTATTTAACAATTCCTCAAACGTTTTTTTAAACAGCTTTGTTTTTATTTATCAGGGATGTTTACATGTATAATAAAAAGACAATAATTATCATTTACATTAAATACTTACGTTGCTGCTTTTGCACCTCTAATTTCAGCTGAATTAAAACATTCGTCCCTTTTTATGTAATCCATTACCATAAACATATTATCCACAGAGGGTAAATTGTTCGTGGAAGCTTTAACAAAGCCTTCCTCGGTCATCATAACTATTTAACACTAATCAAAAATACTATTTTGCTGGGCAAAATAAAACAAATTATAAGATTTCGTCACAATTTCACTCCTACACAAAGCTGAAACAACAAACAACAACGAAAAATCGATATGACGCCAACGAACTGGGACGTATTTATATGCGAAGTGACGTCACGACCAATGAGCGCTCGTTTCGAGTTCCGTTTGAATTTCACCGTTTACTTGCTTTTTTTTACCTGAAATATTTGGTGCTGGGTGGGTTAATTGATTTTGTACGATTGTAAAACTTATCCAAGGGTTCATCCCTATGATATTAAATAATATTTTATTTGATTTGAAATATATGGAAAATACCTAATTGGCAAACAGTGGCTTAATGTGGAAGCTCCGTTTAAAAATTGGCCGTTTACTATTTTACCATTTATAATCATTAAAGTTGGTTAGTTATAATATGTTTTCTTCATGATTATAAACAATTTTTTGGGGTGTTAATGCATTAAATATATGAAACGATGCTTTTAGCAGATGCATAAAGTAATAGTATTCACCAACAATTGCGCTATAATTAGTTAAATACACTATATTCTCTAAAAATAGTGTGAAGTGTTTATTGAGATATTGAGGTTTTCTTTGTTGCTATTAAAAACTGTTAAGAATATGTATTATAAACAGCGCATAAAATATTTATTATTTAAAGTTATTGCTTTGTGCCTTTGAATATATGAATATACATTGAAATAATTAGGAAAAAAAATTTAAGGCACCGCATCTTTTTTACCAGCAATGCTATGCCCGAACATAGATGACATGCTGCCAATAATGTTGATTTAAAAATTATTCGTGGTGTTCGTTTCTTTGTAAAGGTGTCAAAATATTAGTATATAGTGCACTGAAAAGGGGGCAAAAAGGTTTCAATTTTTTTTTAAGGTACAACCACATGTGGTCTTCACAAAATGATAGAGTAGGTCACTATGGCCATTACAACATTTTTTAATAGGGCCAACACTTTTTATTGCGAAATTTG
>CAJUYG010000421.1:110791-137036 GCA_910591675.1 Galerucella calmariensis
TTTAATTGATCCAAATAAATTTTACTTGATACAACGATTCTTTTTTTTCCGTGATAATCTGCAAACAGTAGAAAGGGGATTAAGTTAGGTAGAGGTACCCATTATAAGTTTCCTCCCCCATAAATATGTATTATTTAATGTTAGTGCCCGAATCATGGGTTTACAGTGAAATTAAAAATTCGTTATTCTTTTTGTTAATTTATAATGCCTAAATCTGATTCATTTTTCAGGATATGGCAGCGAACGCACGAAAGGACATAATTTAGCAACAGTAAAGGATGCAATATGATATCACAGATTCATCAAACGCCATTTAGTCAATAAATAATTGCATGAAAATCAAAACGGCAAGCAAATGGTTTGGGATCCCAAGGTCCACCTTACAAGACAAGTCAAAGAAAGAACTCTGTTGGCCAAAAGGAGTGGTCCTGAATGAGTTCTCACAAAGTCGAAAGAAGCTGCGTTGGTGAAATGGTTATTGCATACTGCTCGAAGTGGATTTCCTGGTACTATGTATGTATATTAGAGTGACATACTTTTTGTTTCCTCAACTATTTTCAACTTTTTTAGGTGCCTATTCAGACGACAATGTCCCGTTAGGATCCCTGTTGAAACTCTTAGTGCAGTTTTACTTTGACTTGTGCATTGATTGGAACTCACCCAGAAGAATATTTGATTGTCCTAGCCCTACAAGATCTTTCCAATGGTCAGATATTCTCTTTTTTCCAGCTCTGCTTATTTCTTTCAATATTACATTGGAGCTGATACCGCAAAAGTGTACCGGCATCCAGTCCCCTTCTTTTCTAGTTCATCTGCTACTTCATTTCCTTCTATTCCATTGTGTCCTGGAATTCTCAGCTCTCGCCTAGTTCATTGTGTTTGCCAAGGCATTCCCACACCATTTTGGAACTGATTACACAAAAGCTCAGTGCTTCAATGGCTGCTCGACTATCCGACATTAGGATAATCCTTTGCCTTCTTCATCAATCTTGTCAATATTGAACTAATACACGTTCTTATGGCGTGAATTTTTGCTTGAAAAATACTTGGGGTTATTCACAAGCTTTCAGAATGTTTGATTCCTTTCCTGGTACTCAGATTTAACTTGGATTATTTTTAAATCTTCAGAGGAAACAGGAAAATTCAATTTACAAGCTGAAATAATTGGAAATTTAATTTTAAATCGAAATGTTTCAGCTTTTCCATTATCATTAATAACGTTTTGAGTTATATGTAATCCAAACAACAATCTACTTCAAATTACACTCCATTATTAAAAAACCTCCCACGAACGCGTTGTTTTTTCAAATTTAAAAACTTGTTTAAAAATCCACATAAGTGTTCCACGGAAATACTCTCATAAGACACTCACTCTCGACAGTCTTTTTTATTTAATCTTAAAAAATATAATCGTGGCAATTTATTCAATGTCAACGTCTAGTCTACACCGATTTTTACTTTGCACTTGGAAAATTCATTGTCGTTGACTGAAAGATGAGAAACATTTCAGGGTGAGCTTTCCAGAGTATCAAAGCCGATTAAAAAGCCAACAAGCGGATTTTAGGAAGTGGATTACTCACTGCGCTATTCAAAAATGATCGAACTAACTTATCTTTTGAATAAAGGAAAGTAAGCTGTGGACGGGGATGAGATAATAGTTTTTTAAAATTTGGTTCGCGCTCGAAGGCGGTGTTTACAGAGGGAAGATGATTCTAAGAAGTTCTTTGAAATACCATGAGGTTGTTGAAAATTGACTGTAGGTTGAATAGGAACATATTTTAAACTTCTATACTATAGGAGTAAAAAAATTGAATAGATTTCAAAGGAAATATCGAACAAAATTTAAAAAATGTCTAAAAGATGAAAAATATTTAAATAAAATTTAAAAAACCATTGAAAATGAATCAAGTATCGGAAAAATTGAGTAAACTTCCGGAAAATTGAAGCAAAGATCGAACAAATACAAATTGTGTAGAAAATGTGGAAAATATGTCCAAAAATGAAAGAAAACATCGAAATAATAAGAAAAAACATTAAAAAGGTGGAGAAAACATGGAGGGAAGTGGAGAGAACATTAAAAAATTTAAGATTTTAAAGGAAATATTGAACAAAATGAAAAAAAATGCAGAAATGGAGAATATTTCAACAAAATTCAACAAATCATCGAAAGAAGTGGATCAAAAAGTCCAAAAAATCAAGAAAACCTCTAGAAAATTGGAGCAAATATCGAAAAATTACAAAATGTGTAGAAAATGTGAAAAATATGTTCAAAAATTGAAGAAATCATCAAAATTATGAGAAAAAACATTAGAAAGATGGAGAAAAAATTAAGATTTTTAAGGAAATATTGAACGAAAAAAAAAAAAGGTTGGAAAGGGTGGAAAGTATGTCAACAAAATTCAAGATATCATTAAGAAAAGTGAATAAAAAATCCGAAAAATCAAGAAAACCTCTAGAAAATTGAAGCAAATATCGAACAATTGCAAAATGTGTAGTAATTGTGGAAATTATGTCCAAAAATGGAAGAAAACATCAAAATAATAAGAAAAAACATTAGAAAGGTGAAGAAAACATTAAAAAAATTAAGATTTCAAAGGAAATATGTCAACAAAACTCAAGAAATCATTAAAAAAAGTAAATTAAAAATCCAAAAAATCAAGACAACCTCTAGAAAATTGAAACAAAGATCGAACAAGTACCTACAAAGTGTGTGGGAAATGTGAAAAATATGTCCAAAAATTGAAGAAAACAAAAATAATAAGAAAAAACATTAGAAAGGTGAAGAAAACATTTGAAAAAATTAAGATTCCAAAGAAAATATTGAACAAAATAAAAAAAATGGAAAAGGTGAAAAATATGTCAACATAATTCAAGAAATCATTGAAAAAGGTGAATCAAAAATCAAATATGGAACAATTACAAAATGTGTAGCAAATGTGAAAAATATGTCCAAAAATGGAAGAAACCATGAAATAAACAATGAAAGAAACATTAAAAAGGTGGAGAAAACATTAAAATAATTCAGAAATATTGAACAAAATTAAAAAAATGTCGAAAAGGTGGAAATTATGTAAATAAAATTCAAGAAATCATTGAATAAAGTGAATCAAAAATAGGAAAAATCAAACAAAACCTCTAGAAAATTGAAGAAAATATCTAACAATTACGAAATGTATTGAAAATGTGGAAAATATGTTCAAAAATGGAATAAATCATCAAATTAATGTTAAAAAACATTAGAAACGTGAGGAAAACAAAAAAAAAATTGAGATTTTGAAGGAAATATTGAGCGACATAAAAAATGTCGAAAAGTTTGGAAATATGCCAACAAAATTCAAGAAATCATCAAAAAAAGTGAATGAACAATCCGAAAAATCAAGAAAACCTCTAGAAAATTACAACATGTGTAGCAAATGTAAAAAATATCCAAAAATGGAAGAAAACCTTAAAATAATAAGAATAAGGTGGAGAAAACATTAAAAAATTGAGATTTTAATAGAAATATTGAACAAAATAAAAAAAATGTCGAAAAGGTGGAAAATATGTCGACAAAATTAAAGAAATCATTAAAAAAAAGTGAATCAGAAATCCGAAAAATCAAGAAGACCTCTAGAAAATTGAAGCAAATATATTGTAGCAAATATGAAAAATATGCCCAAAAACGGAAGAAAACATCGAAATAATTAGAAAAAACCCTGAAAAAGTGGAGATAACATTCAAAAAATTAAGATTCTCAAGGAAATATTGAATAAAATAAAAAAAATAGAGAGGGTGGAAAGTATGCAAACAAAATTATAGAAAACATCCTGTAAAGCAGATATATCCGAAAAATCAACAAAACCTCTAGGAAATTGGAGCAAAGATCGAATAAAGTACAGAATATGTGAAAAAACTATGGCTACAAATCAATTCAACATCAAAGACATTGAAGATAATATCATATCACCAGAAAAATTGGAAAAAGAACATGAATAATTGAAGAAAAAGGACGTCAAAATTTTATCATATTCATAGCTATAAAAATTAACACAACTGAAAACCACAATTCAAGATTTTTTTTCACGCAACACTCGAAATGAAATCAAAAGATTCTGACTTACTCTAGCTTTGAGCTCTTTCTGAGCAGTTCCTTTGGCCGATATATATTTTCCTGAAATTAATCCTATTATTTCAGAGACTTATTGCCATTTTTTGTTACTGTGAATTGTATTTGCTTTGAAATATAATCCGTGAAGTTGAATGGCTTATTTCAAATAATTTAAAGAAAAGTCATTATTTACTTTATATCAAAGTAAGTCAAGCACAAGCTCTTTTGTATTCCCTATGAACCCATTGGCTGTTAGCATCTTATCTACTATAATTTACTTTGAAATTTATCATCCATGTATAAAAACAAAAATTATCATTTTAGATTGTTTGAAAATTTTGTTATTTAAAATAATGAAATAGTTAATCATTCAAACTGTGCTTGTACAATTTCCCCATCAGCCGAAGCAGGAGTAAGTGACCAACAACTTATAGAGACGGGACACATAATGAATTTTGATCTCATTATTATTAACCTAGGTCAATAATGGACAAATTCAAATATTTTGAGAATTCAGGGATAGTAGTTCAACAAAAACTTGTGCAACATAATTTTTTATACCCAGGAGATTGTCTTTAACATATTTGCTGCTTGAAATTACCTATCAAGATAAAATTATTTGAATAAAAATGCCATTGATTTAAAATTCGCGCTCAACCAAAAATAACCGATGACATAACGAGTACGTTCATGATATATCGAAAACTGACAGTGTACTTGTCAGTCAGACATTTGGTCGTTGATTTATCTTGTAAAAAAACACTCTAGCTTTTCCTTTAAGGAAAAACTTCTTTTTGTAACTCAAAATGTTTCCACTAGTAATTCTTCTCTGAAAACTTCAGTTTTATCAGTGTATCTAATCTATACACCTCAACTTCAGCTGTCGGCTTTAATTTGATCCAAACGACATGAACTTTCACTTCTGTGTTGTGCCAACACTAAGAACATGTTTTATATCTATTAGAGGTTCGACCTTTCTATAACTGGTGACTGTGCGCTACACAAATAAAAAAAATTTGTATACATGGCTAACGTGCTTCTTTTTTTTATATTTCGTTCGGCAAACTGGACAATTATAATAAATTATTGAAATTATTAATTAAAATCAATAAATAATCTAAGAAATTATATTTCTCCACCGGTGCAAATATGTTTGGAGGTTCTGTCACACCGTGACCGAACCGAATGGTGGCCAAGAGTCGTGAAAGAATAGCGCAATAATAAGGAGCATCTAGATTAGGCCATTAGGCGAAACGCGATCAAGTAACACCCCAGTCGAGTAGGAGTTATGCTTTTTGCGAGCCTACTTAGCTTAAAACACTACAAATCTTTTAGTTCTGTGCCGTGACGCTTTAATACTGTTATCCATTTTATTAAACTAAGCGCACCAGTTCCTTTAATAGAGGGTAAAAATATAATTTGTAACTTTATATTTGATCACTATCATTGGAATATTTAAATATCTACCGGACGGCGAGTAGCCAGTCCTTTTTCCTTACCAACATGTTATTCTCGTCGAGAACCTGTAGCACCAATCACCGCTGAAAGGCAAAATTTTTACATTTAATGTGCGACGGATAATCTCCGTTGGTGAGGATCAGTATACACTGATATTGGTCAAATATTTCAATTCTTCTCTCCTATAGATAGAAATTAAGAACACACTATTAATATGTAAATTCTTTCTCGAAGCGGAGCACGTGAACAGGAAAGAAATATACAACGTATGTCGATTGCTCATCGCATAGTTCAATAATTTAATAGCGAGTAGTTGGAATAAGCTTTCTTTCTCCTGTGAACCATGAACCGATAAGGTCAATTTTTAATTATTGTAAGAGGTTTACCTCAAACTTTTTTTTCCAAAGTGCATTCAATGAGAATGGTAAGTTGCATTTACGTATATGCTTTTCCTTTTGTGATTTTTGCTTTTATATTTTTCCCTCCTAGTGATAAGCACCAGATACACACATACAATGATATTTTTTTTATCTTGTTCTTTTTTCTTTTTCTAGTTTTTCTTATACAGTTGATAAAAGTTTCACATGTATATAGTTGAAGTCTTTAAAATATGTATATTTAGTTAATTAATTAATTAATTCTAATTACCAACAAGAATATTATATTTCCGGATTACATTTTTCATTACATTTTTTTATCGCCTTCTGTGATTGAAATAAGTAGTAAAATTGAGTTTTTATGTTACTTAGATATTGTTTCTTTGATTTCTTTGATGAATGGAAATAAATAAGATTTCTTTAATAATATCATATCACATTTCTTTATTGCTTCTTTTGTTTTTTTTATAGTAAAATACAGGATATATTTTTTTTATGAACCACGTTCTTAAATGAATTTCTGAATTTCTTAAACACTTGTAAAAACGAATTACTGCAGATATCCTGAATTTTACATGAAAAAGAATGTAACTATTTCTGATACAATGTATCTTTCTTAGCACTTACTTAGTACCTGAAACTTAGTACCTGAGACAGTGAAACTTAGTACTTCAACAAACAACAACAATATTTTTTTTATTTTTTCTACTGTGATATTTTTAAAGTCATTATACAACTTGTAAATTTAACAACGTTGTTCAATTTCCTTCCCTTCCATCATTTCCAGGTTTGTTGATAGAGAGTTGGGAGGTGAAAAACAAGTCGACTAATATTATTCAGGGTGGCGCCCACTTACCTTTCTTGATTAACTTTAATTACATTTCTTAACCTAATTTATTAACTTATTAAATTCATTTGGTTTCTTAACTTCATTTATTATCTCATTAACTTCAATATAACTTCAATAACTTAAATGAAGTAGGATTACCCGCGAACCGGTAAGACTACTCCCTGAATTGATATTAGTTTGGTCTCCGAATTCACACCTGAGGTGCTCTCCACATTGAGTCGCCGTTGCAATTTATCTTGCCTTATTATTTTAAATAAATAAATAGGTAACAAATTTATTCCAATACTACATTGGAGCTGATACCGCTAAAGGGTTCAGGCCCCCGAAAATGGTGCTTCAGCACCTCTATTTGCTAGTCCATCTGCTATTTTATTCCCTGAAACCTACAGTGACGTAACAATCTTGCTCTCGCCTAGTTCGTTGAGTATCCCTAGGCATACTCTTACCATTTTAGAACTGATGCTCGAACTATTGTTATTATACCAAGTGATGACCAATCTCGTTCGACGCTCAGCTCGGGCACGGTGCCGTTGTGTGTGTCAAGACCTTAAGACGTGGTCTTTAATTTATTAAACATTTACATTACAACAGCTGCTAAATGGCCACAATGAAAAGGGATCCCGTTTATTGGAAACGCTACGGAATATTCAATGAAGTGATTTTGTGTGTTGGTTGTAATTAATTCAGAGTAAGAAGGGTCCATTTGAGGAAAAAGGTCTTACTGAGTTGTAATTATTAATGTTAAGTTGTTTTTTGATATTTCCACCTTCTATTATGCCGGATCTACACTAAGCTACCAAAATTGGATTGTATCAGGGTTAGATGTTTTTGGAGCTGGACATGTTATAGATACTTTTCAAACTTGGAAAATATCCACATTGAAAGCAACAATTTAAAATATGGGTGATGTGATTAATAATATTGTGGAGACATAATTTTATTATATACAGTGTAATTCCATCACTTCAAGCTGCATTAGATTTCATGGATTTTATGATATGAAGAATATTATTTTGTGAAACAAGAGTAAAAGAAAATAAATGATCATGGATCTTATATTCTATATTACGAGCAACAATATATTATGTTACGTGAGAACGAACCTTTAAGACATAACCAATTGGTCAAATTTGATCTAATGGAAACTACAGCTTATGCAAGTGGTCCTACAAAAAATACAGTCGATGTAGAACACGTAACATTAGTCTGTCCAAAGTCGGTGACGCGAACCCATAGATTGTGCTTCTACCAAAAATCACTCATCGTGGTAAAAACGTTTTCACCTTAAAAATTCAAAATACTACTCGACAAAAATGTGAACGAAGTGGACTAGAAAAATTATTATTATTATTATTATTATGACGTCCATCTCTTGACGATATTATCCTGAATTGTCAGGGTTTAATTACGACGTAATCTAATGAAGGAATTTGAAGCTAGTAGTTTGTAAAGTTTTGCTCTCCCGAAAGGGTAGCTAGGCTAATTATTATTTACCACAGTCCGTCTACTTATTGATCGTTGTTTCGTGTGTGGACGGAGGCGATTAATCTGTCACTCTAATTCGTGAATTATTATGTTCTCGGATCGGGTGCAAATTTAATTACCATTCTAGAAACTTATAATGATAACTATTCATTTTAATTAGAAGGTCGAATTAGAGAAATGGATGCTATCTTTGTTTAAATGAATTTACATTTTGATATAATAATAACAATAATAGTTTTATTGCTTCTTAAACAATGTTACAGCAAAATACACATAGATTCAAAAGTTTTGCATCACCCTAAATCTCCGAAAAAAAAAAATGTGTTCATTAGAAATGGATCAGAGATTAATCAAATAATTAGTTTCAATTGTCAAAAATTTTTATTATCTAATAATAAACTTGCTTTATACATAAGAAGTATTCTTAGAAATTAAATAAATTAAATACAAATTGATTCTTTTTAAAGAAAAGGTTAAGTGAGAACCTGCATGAGAACTTTTAATAAAGAGTATCTCCACCTCTAGAATTTATGCAAGCTTGAAGTCGCCTGCCCATGCTGTTTACCAAATTATTGATATTCTGTTGAGGAATATTTCGCCATTCTTCTTGGGCCGCATGAACAAGCTCTTGTACACTCCTGGGTGGATTTCTGAGTGCTGCCACTACCCTGGCAAGCATGTCCCAAGCATGTTATATGGGATTCATGTCAGAAGATAGGACAGGCCAGTTCAAACGATTGATCCCTTCAGTTTCAAGATACTCATTTACAGCTCTGGTCCGATGAGGTCGGGCGTTATCGTCCATAAAAACGAAGGAATTGCCAACAGCTGCGCGCCATAGTCTCACGTGAGGATGTAGAATCTCTCTGAGATACCTATCACCAGTCATCGTTCCCTCCACATGAATTAATTCTGTGCGATCATTTAACATGATACCAGCCCAAAACATAGCACTTCCTCCTCTGAAGGGCGGCACGGGGCGAGCATGGGCAAGCTGAGCAACTCTCGTTGGATCCCGCCAAACACGTATTCGATAGCTATCTTGTACCAAACAAATCCTTGTCTCGTCGGAAAAAAACACCCCGAATTCCAAAATTCTTCAGGCAATGCCGCGTGTTCTTGAGCCCACTGTAGTCGGCGAACTCTGTGCTCAGGTTGTAGTCTGGGCACTCTTATTGGTCGGCGACACCTCAAACCTGTCGCAAGTATTCGTCTTCGTAATGTCGAGATCGATACTTGAACTCCCAACGCATGTCTCATATCTCTTTGGAGTGCTGGTATTGCCATGGTCGGGTTTCTTCGGATAGTTAAGTGGATATAGCGGTTCTGCCGCTCATTAGTAACACGCCTTCTACCGCTTCTAGGTCTATCACGAAGAGAATTGGTCTGGAGATACCGGTTCGTTACACGAGACACATCACTTTGCCAAACGCCAACTCTGTTTGCCACGAACCTTTGAGAATGACCTTCTTCATCTAAAGCCACTATTCTTGCACGGTCAATCTCACTTATGACTTGACGATTCATGTTTGCACTTAAAATCGTAAAAATCAAATGCCTTGAATGTTGAAATGATCGCACTAAAAATGTTATCTTACAAAAAAAACTGTAAACATCTGTATATTGCAAAAAATATTGAACATATTGAAATGGTAAACATTGATAAACAAGCCAACAAAAAATTGTTAGCGCAAAAAAATTCCTTCGCATCCGAAGAAGGTGATGCAAAACTTTTGAATCTATGTGTATAATTCTATATAATAAAATGAAAAAGGTTGACTAAATTTTAAATAGACGTCAAAGATATTGGCTTAATACTATTATATGTCGCTTTCGTTTATTTGGGCTTCAAGCACTTGTGCGTGACCCCTCAGTCGTCACGACTTTCAAGCAAGACGAATACGATTTCTTAGGATCCTCAAAACCACTTGTCATGTGCCAATGAATTTCCTGTGTTGTTAGAAGAACATTTTTCAATTATATAGTTGTTGATAATATAATTTTGCATATTTAGATATTTTTAGTAAGGTTTGAATCTTAATCGGTACAATTTTAACCTTTAAATAAAGGTCAAACCGGTCAAACGTCAAATATTTAATGCCCGTGGCTTGAAGCTCATACTTTTCGGTATGTGCTTAAGGGGCAAGGGGAAGGTGAGACTAGATGTCACGCCCGGTAATATACGAACGGTATTCAGTCACTACGAGCTCCTACTTGCAGCCAAAAGTGAATAATCGAAAGCACCTATATTTTCTTGGTGTGCGTCATCGTTTGTGACGTATATCGCATATTTTATTTGCTATTTTGACATATTTACATCTAACCTTAAATATAGTATCATCAGAATCGTATTCAGCCAAATTTAAAAAGACTATAAAATTAATAATTACCAGCTTCTTCTTCTAACTGAAAATACTTGAGTATTTTCAAAATGCTGATGTTTTTCCGTGTACCTATATAGACATATTTCTGTATTATTTAAATAAATGTAGCAATAAGATTAATATTCGTTTTTCATAAATAATAATTGACCGTAAACAACAATTTACAGACCTGACTAGAACTGTCAGTGTGACAGTAGAAAAAGACATGACATATTACCAATACCAAGGTACGTCTGCATCTTGTTTTGAATTGTGTAATTTCTCCCCATTGATAGGTCGCACTTGCGCGTAATCTAAACATCAACTAAACAAATTTTTTTTTTCAAAGATTAGGGTTAACGTTTGTAATCCATTTAAACGGTTCATTATTGTGATATTTTAATTAGCATTAATCGCAGATCTGCCTTTTTTTCCATTTCTTCAAACGTAATGTGTGACATTAACAATCGATGACGCACACCAAGAAAGGTATTATATGGACTATATACACTTTTTTGTGGTTGAGCTCTGTTAATTATTCAGTCCTTATCCAGTCTTCATAGTTTCCATGTTTTTTCTAAACCAAGCATTCATTCCAAATGAATATTTGATATGTAACCATGAAAAACTATTATACTGCTTACGGCCTTTGCACATTTCAAAAACATCTAGTCTCGAAAAACTTTAATTGAGTTGTATAGTCTACACAACTTGATAAAAACTTTCCTGGAGGCATCAAAAAGAAGTTTTCCTTTGACCTTTCGATTCGATGTGACTTATTGGCTGGTGCGAGAGAAACTTCTTAATCGATTCCGATGGAGACTGTTAAGACCAAAAATTTATCGTCACAAAATCATCAACAGGAGTTCATCGCAACAAAGTTACCGAAGCAGTTGTTGAAAGCAATAACGGTAAAATGAGGATTCACCAGAAGTAGATAAGATCGGAAGTTGAAAGTGGAGTTAGGTAGTTAATTGTGATTTTAGACGTTGAATAAAGTGGAAAAATAAATTGAGGTACATTAAATGGGAAGGATATGTATCAATTTGGAGATTAAATAACTTGAAACTAAAACAATGAAGCAAATAACAAGAGAAGTTTGGAAAGAAATGATTTAGAAAAACATAGATTATTAGGTGAAAAATAAAATTAGTTTTTCACTGCATATAACTAATCTGAAGAACTCATTGAAACTGTTAGAAATATTTTTGTTTCCTTAACATTTGGCTTTCACGTAGGAGTTAGTATCCAGAAATCTGCTCACTTCAATAGTCGTACCATACATGCCAGATATCCTAGACGTCTCAATATGTCTACATCTTGGAGACAACTAACAAGCAGGGGCTAGAAACTTACTCCTGGAAAAAAACTATACAGAATACCCAGCGCATAAGATATTATTGAAGATATAGTCAATATTTTAATAACTGGAATGATGAGGTTTTCTCTGCGACCTTTGTGTATTTGTTAAATAAAATGTATTTTTTTAAATCTTATTTTAGTTATAAGCCGAATGGATCTTAAAACTCTTTGAAGCAAGAACCAAAAATTTTGGATTATTGGCAGTTTACTATTTTCAAACAAGTTTCCACTTAAAAAGCAGACAGCAGAAATTAAGAGGTGACAAAGCTAGGGAGTTTATCGAACTGAAAATATGGGGGGACACGGAACAGTGAGACATGGTGGATGATGGGGGAGCCTAGTAGTTGTTCCTCCTCGAGCCTTACGAGACGGAGAGGGATATGTAATACTAAGGACAGTTCAATGGATTCCCGCTTAATGCTGAAACTCAATATAAAAATATTAGGCGTGGAGAGAGGACTGTGTTTCTGACATGGATTTGTCCAAGGCCGTTTAACCTTAACCAATCTTTTTGTTATATTGTGTCAATGGCTGGACATAATCGCTGAATCAATAACAGCCCGTCGATGTTGTATACTTAGATTTCTCAAAGCTTTTGATCGGGTTCCTGAACGAAGACTTCTACATAAGCTTGATGACTCTGGGATACAAGGTACTTGCATCTGTGGATCGATAACTTTTTATCGGATATTCCATTCAAAGTTTAATTAGGAGAAGCATTTTCAGAAGAACAATTAGTGGAAAGTGGGGTACCTCCAGGGAACTGTTGTGGGACCTTGGTTATTCATAGCATAACCTTTTATGTGTTCCCAATGGTTGATCCCTCTCAATGCTGCTAAATGCGTAGTGCTTCAACCCAATTCTGTTCTACTTCATGAAGGGTCAAACTGTAAACTCCGTAATTTCGAGAATTATTATTAACAGTAGTTTCACTTGGTCCATTGACTGTTCTTTTCAAACGTTGCCTCTGGACTATTTCCAGACATCTTTAAAACAAGTAAAGTTATTCCCATATTTAAAAAAAAAGGCCGATCCAAATATTCCAGATAATTATAGACCCATATTTATCATTCCTATTTTTGGTAAAATTTTTGACATGCTAATTAAAGACTGCTTAATTTCTTTTTCAAATGCTCAGACAGTGATTAACAAAAATCAATTCGGGCTTAGGTCTAACAAATCAACAACCCAAGCTGTTATGGCTACAGTTGAGTCAATAGTAGAGAGTGTAAAAAAGGGCCTGGTGTCTGCTCTAACTATATGTGATCTAAGTAAGGCTTTTGACAGCGTGAACCATGAGCTACTACTAGGACATGTAGATCCAGTGGAGAATTTACACTAGTGGCAGTCGGGGCTAGTTCCCAGGGCGGCAAAATTTGTAATTATGAATTTGAGTAAAATTTCAGTGATTAAGATGGGTCAGCATTTTCTTCAGTGGCCAGGGGCGGCAATAAGTTTAATTCCGGCCCTGTGTAGATCCATTTCGTATGGTGTACCACAAGGTACCATACATAATATATATATATATATATATATATCTAGGTATCTATCTATTTTGTCAATAGCCAAACTTACTAGCAACAGGCTGTGTCTGATACAGTGTTTTCCGAGAGTTGCGTTGTAAACTTTATACTATTTATGTGAAAGGGCGTCTATTAATTATGTGAGGCATTTTTGATGATTTTTCTCTCCCCCCTTGGGGAGATGCAGTATCATTTCTCTCGACCCCCCACGAGCTCTCTGTACAAAGATAGTATTGGATTAGTTCACTAGTTATAAAACATTCTATTTATCAAAAACAACTGTATTACAAAAGTTAATTAATTCCCATCAACACCAAGAGTATTTTTTATCGGGAAATTGTTGGTATTAACGACGTTCCCCGACAATAACCGTAATAAAAACTCGAGAAATGGAAACATAAAATTTTCATGTGTAGTGAATGTGACAATAAAGAATCGTTTATTGTTTTCAACAAAGCCATAAACTTGTTGAAGATATTGCAACTGCTGTTTATTGTAATATTGCACAATTTTATCTTCAATTTGTCGGATACGAATATGCATTCGAAGATATTACTTGATATATTATATTTTTATATTCGTTCTTATTATTGAGAAGAATAAATTGAAAATAAAATATAAATGTATACAGGGTAAACAGGGTCGACAGCGCGGAGCTCTGGCCAGACGGTTAAAAAAGGGACACTTTTTTCGGGTATTTTTTACTTCGCAACTTTCACCCCCGGGGGGTGAGCATCGCCTTAAAATATTTAGATCGAGTGAGGTATCATTTTTAATCCCTTTCAATTCCCTTTACAACGGTCTTTGAATTTTAAAATTCGGCCTAGGACCAAATCATTTATTGAATTAGTAAATAAAAAAAACGGGGTTTAATTTTCAAAAAATTATAATTAATACACTACATTCATACAGAAAATACCAGATACCAGATAATCATGCGTCATTGTACCATTTTAATGAAAAAACTGGATTGTTCCAAGTAGAAATCTATGAAATCACTTTCAATTCATGTAAATATTTTGCTGTTTGTCATAACCTGTGAATGTGAGGAACGAGAACTCGGTGTTTAATGCGAAATAAAATTTTTCTTATCTCTTAAGCCGTTAATTCTGTCAAAATGTCACAGAAGGACGATTGAAACAAACCAAATATAAAAAAACAAGTGCATCATCAACCATTGGACTTAATCGGTACCTTAGTTAACAGGTTCGTTCCCAAGAAAAACCGGACGTAAATAAAATCACGTGCATATTGAATGACCTAAGCGAGTTGATAAGGTTGAACAGGGGCGTATTGAGAACGATGTGATGTATGTAGTATACACGCAATATTAGTCAATCACCAATAAACAAATAATAATATTAGCTAGTTTTTATCAGAACAAAGAACACAGAAATCACACAATTCCAACAAATCATTACACAACTGTCAACAACTGTCAACTGTCAATTGTCGTCAATAGGCACTATACATAATAATTAATTTTAATACAGTCAGCAAGTACGAGCCTGTAAAAACTTCTGCTTCCCCACTGCTCACATTTCAACGCCGACTTAGAATAGATCACACGTGGTCTTTTTTAAGACCGTACACGTTCATACGTAACTCATAACCTCACTTGCCGTAAAATGAGCTAGCAACCAATAAAACTCAATGATCTAGTGTATGCGTATGTGTATGCAAGCAAGGGCATCGCCAAGGGGTGGGACAGGAGGGGGCAATTTCCCCCCCTAGAGATCAAAAGTGGCTAGCCGCAAAGCGACCAAAGTGCGAGCAATTGATATCCTTACCTATTAATGAATTCCTTCTTTCCCGAAACGGAAAAGGCATTGAAAGTTTTGATCGCTTCACCACGCATGACCTGTAAAGTGGAGTGATCCTTTAGCAGTCTCAGAAGACTAAAAACATGGCTAAGAAGCACCATGGCAGAAGATCGCCTCAATGGTCTGCCCATGATGAGTGTACACAAAGCTATAATAAATAAAAACCCAAATAATTTTTATGATAAAGTTGTTGAAAGTTTCGCAAAAAATCTCCGCAATATTATTTTTGTTGAAATGAATAATTATTACTGTGTTTAAAAGTTTGATTTAGTTATTGGGCTGTCGAGGTCTTGTGAAGTTTTATACATTGATATTAGAACCGTTCTTATGACAATCGTCATCGAGGCAAAGACTCCCAAAGTGTAACGTTTCATGCTCTCGGCGCTCATATTTTTTATCCTCCATAATATTGCCCCATGGCCCCCCTTAGTCATAAGCTGACGACGCTTATGCAAGGCTTATAATTGTTAGCTATTGTTTTGCAGTCGGATGTTTTTGGTATTAGATTTAATTGGCGACAAAAATTGGAATACATAGTTCGATATCCTTATAGAGTCTCCATTATATTTACGTTAAAAATATCAAACCCCGTATTTCAAAACGTCAGTTGTACGTGACAACATTAGTTTTACCAACTTCCGAAATATAAGAATCATATTTAGAACTTATTACCTACATTAAAGTAGTTATAACATTTCTTTTAATTGCATAGAAATTTATAGCCCAAAACGTGGAGAGTTTATGATTGTGTCGCACGAATTTTATTATTAATAACTTAATAAAAAACATCATTGTGTGTTTGATTCCCAAAAAATAAGAGAAAAAAGAATTTTTGAGTATTATTTAAGTTTAATATACAGCTTCATTTTCAGTATGGCTTCATCTGAAGTGTTTATATACACATCCTATATTTGCATTATGGAAATCAGTATTTATATTAGACCTCAAGGTTTAACGACTTCACGGAGTATATTACAATTTTTGACTTACTCAATCAAATTTGTTATACAAATCGATATTAGATTGCAAAAAAACAGCAAGTTTGCTCTATATTTAAACCAGACGCTGGCACTGATAATTGTCTTTTTAAAAGAAGAAATTAGTTTGCAAAAGGGTTAATTGGGTGTACCTATGTACTTAAAAGTAGGTTTCGCTTTATGAGAAAACTAGAGTACTTATTGGTTAATTCTACGGATTCGTTGGTGACCTCTACACCAGTTGTAAATGTTCCACTGTCTTCATTTCCCTACCGCATAATTTGCATTAAAGTTTTCCTAAAGTTTTTCTTAGTTTTCCAAATTATTAGTAAAACATAAAATATGAAACTATGCAGGTGCATATTGTTAATTTTCAAAAATCAACTTCCTCTGCTGCTCTGTATTTTGTGGTTCTTGAACCTTATTCCATTCATGTTCTGAATCTTCATTATCTGCATGTATCCCTTTGCCCTGATCTTCTGATATTTCTAAAATCTTACGCTGCTCTATCACTGTCTTGAATAACTTATTGTAGTCTTGTAGTCAGTTTCACATTATTTCACTGCCACAACCTCATGCCACATTATCATGTTGACAACAATTAATAGTACATGTTATTAAATTTCTATTGTTATAGTGTAACTATTGTTAATGTGAAGACCCATATTTTTAATCCCTTTGAAGGAAAAGCCGCCAAATGGCTTGCATAAAATTCTTTCATAAATTCGAATATTAAGAAATAATGCTTTTCAAATGTAATTCAAATTAATATAGTGGATTAAAATTAACCTGCATAAAATATGTAATACAATTCAAGGTCATCACATTGACATTAGATACACTATACCGCGAAGCATGAATTCATAAGCTCCTTCACTCTACCTTAAGTGTGTAGTATCCACACAGGCAAGCTTCAAAGCATTTTTCAACTTTCAAATGCATCTTCCTCCCTGTACTGACTTCCTTTCCTTCATTCAGTAAATCGAGTCAATCTTTACTGAACACCCAATTGTCCAGAGCATACACGACATCTATTAAACTCTCACGACATCTATTAAACTCTCGCTGCTCAAGATATAACAGAGTCTTTTATCTGGCTTCACAAGCTTCACAGCCTCACCGAGAAAGTCTTACAGCTTCTAAAAGCTACTTATCTCTACCATAAAATCTAATTTCCAAAAAGGTTATAATTGTTATTTAACTTTTGTAAATATTTGTAACTATTCTTTTTTTGTGCTAATGACCAGCGTTGTCGAGGCACGTTAGGCTAAAAATAATTTATATTATGTTTTTTTCCTGATAGCTGCACATAAAGTATAGTAGTCCAAGATCCCAGAGCGATAAGACATAACTTATTTTCAAATAGATAAAATGTTATATTCTCAGTAGCATTTCGTGTGCTTTGAATACCTGTGTGTTTGTGGAGCTATCCTAAGGGCACCTGGGCAGGTATGAGGTGAGAAAGATAACTGAAAATAAGAGTTACTTCACTTAAATTTAAATGTCTGATTTTTATAAGTATATGTTTTGTAGAATAATATTCTAGAGTAGTATCATAAGTGTTAGACACTTTCCATTGGCCAAAACTTTTGTCAGACGCCTTAGAGCTGCAAAAATAAATGAATAAACTTCATTTATTTTCACATGTCTGACTTTCAAATATGTTATCAAGGCAACTATTACTATGATATGTGCTCCAGCTGAATACTATACCTTTACGGAGTTTGTTGAGCTTTAAAGCGTCTGACAAAAGTTTTGGTCCATGGAAAGTGTCTGACACTTATGATACTACTCTAGAATATTATTCTACAAAACATATAGAAAAATCAGACATTTAAATTTAAGTAAAGTAACTTTTATTTTTAGTTATCTTTCTCACCTGATACCTGCCCAGGTGTCCTTAGGATAGCTCCACAAACACACACGTATCCAAAGCACACAAAATGCTACTGAGAGCCTAACATTTCATCTATTTGAAAATAAGTTATGTCTTATCGCTCTGGGATCTTACACTATAGTATTCTATTCTATAAGAAATGTATATTATTTCTGTATTTCGTTGACAGATGACAATAGTATATTGTACACCAAGGTGGTGGAGACTATTTTTATTGACCGAGCACCAAAATTATTTCGCGAGGGGTTTTGTCCTGAGCGGAATAAGGTGCGAGGCAGTCATTTTTTTATTGAGCGCGAATTTTAAACTAATGGCACTTTTATTCAAATAATTTTATCTTGATAGGTAATTTCGAGCAGCAAATATGTTAAAGACAATCTCCTGGGTATACAAAATTATGTTGCACATGTTTTTGTTCAACTACTATCCCTGGATTCTCAAAATATTTAAATTTGTCCATTATTGTCCTAGGTTAATAATTAAAATTATCAACCACTAATAGAGGAATTCAACTTCTCAGTTTTCTAGAAGGAGGAATTATTGTACATTAACTAACTACTTGTATGTTCGCTGGTGTTGTAGTGATGTAATGATAATTTAATACCTCAGAAAACATGAAGTTGTTGGAATTGTACATGAAGTTTCATATACGTTCACTTCACTTTAGATGCAAATAACTTATAAACAGTTTGTGTAGGTACATTTTCAAGATAATCAGATCGAGTGAAATGTATACATAATTTTTCGTTAAACGTAGCATTTTATATACATCAATTGAGCGCGTCAAACTTTAACTGCATTAAAGTTAAGATATAGGTCATTTAAAAGCGATATTGTTCTGTGAACATTAAACTCGGTAACTTAATTCTAGAGTTACAAGAGTTTGAGTTCGTAAGTCGTTTAATCCGAACCGAATATTCTCTTTCGAAATATATTTTCATGATTAAACATTATTTCGGATTATGTCATGAATAATATGGAAAGTTATAAAAGAAATTCAGCTTTTTCAACGACATTTAAAAATGAAGATCTCGACACAGTCGTGTAGGGTGGATTTCCGACCGGAAATTCGCCACCTCCACCTTATGCTTTCAGTGTAAAATTCACTCCACCAACTGGGCTATGAGGAGGAAGCTCCTTTAGTCATATTTCCCGGAGGACTACCGTTTTGTAAGGAGCATACATCTAGGAGAAACCAACAGGAAGTTACGAAAATATGAAGTGTTATTGTTTTGTTTGATAAAATAACTAAGCTGCTCTCGCTTAGAGAGGCTTTATTGGAATTTTGTAAACTATTTTTCATACAACCACTATGCAAAACACGCTTATCTACACAAATTTTTATACGCAAAGCAGGCCTTTTCCCAATTCTTTTGATAACCGTTTGAGAAGTAATGCGAAAAGTACACGCTATGGCATTTTTCCGCATCGAACTGTCAAACAAAGCTACCTATGACCCGTCAACTTTTTTTGACAATTCAACCTAATAGTGAATTTCTTATTCGTGTACAATTTTTAAATTTAAACCAAAAGTAAGTAAATCATTTATTGCATTATTTATTTTGATTTAGGTATTAATTATAAAAACATTAACCTATTAAACATTATTTTAGGAATTATGAACCAAGATCAAACTAATTTATCTTTCGAGTTGTCCAATTCGGACATTGAAAATACTCCTCCAGATATTAACGAAAAGGATTTGAGCTGCAGCCGAAAATTTGTTACCTGAGGTTTCGAAAGAGAAATATCAAAAACAATATAGCAAATTTATGAACTGGAAAGATGTGAAATAACTATATAAGTTACCATATTTCTTTCATTAATAAATGTGGTTATAGAAAAAATATTGTGTACACTTGTACGCAAATCACTTTTCCCACTCGCTAGATTTCTTCTGCGCTCGTGGGAGAAGTAACGTTTTGCGCACTAGTTGTACAAACTACTATTTTTCCAAGTTATATTTTTGATTGTAACCTTTTTTGAGTATATTGTAGGCATGAAAAAGCTGAATTATCGATTGTTGATTTGTTCAATAAAACTTACCAATTTGTTCCAGCTACATGGTTTCCAAATCTGCAAAAAGAAATACATTCTAAATACCGACCACTGGGTACAACTTAATAAACATTTCTTTGAACAAAAACATTATACAGAGATCACATAAACAAATCTGGCGATCTTGAATATTTCTTTCTAACACCCCCACTCGACAGATTATTCTTCGATAAGTCCTATTGATGTTTTGAGACGTTGAAACTTTTCTTTGGGGAGAGGCTTTGAGAAAGCATCAGCAATCATATTTAAAGTTTCACAATAGACGAATTGAATTATATCACTGTCAACTAAATCACGTAGATGATGGAAACTAACATCGATATGTTTCGTTCTGCAACTAGATTTTCCATTGGATGCTAGCTTGATACAACCTTGATTGTCTTCATAAAGGACAGTTGCATTTTCACAATGTATTCCGGAATCTTCTGAAATTCTTCTTGACCAAACTACTTCTTGGCTTGCCAAGGCCGCTGATATATATTCAGCCTCTGTAGATGATAGGGCTACTGAAGATTGCTTCTTGATAGCCCATAATATAGGATTATTCCCAAGAAATAATATGAAACCAGCTGTAGATTTTCTATCAGAGACATCGCCTGCCCAATCGGAATCAACATATCCGTTCAGAGTCAATTCAGTATTAGAACTAAATTTCAGTTTATTTTTACTTGTACCCTTCAGGTATTTGAGCATTCTCTTGACTGCATCCCAATCCTTCTGACTTGGCTGACTTACTCGCCTGCACAAATATCCCACAGCAAGAGATATATCCGGACGGGTTGTAGTTGAAAGATATAGCAGTGCCCCCACTGCTTTTCTATATTTTTCATTATTGGGTAATAAAGGGGAATTTGCATCTAGTTTGGGGTATTCTGTATCCATTGGAGTAGCTACACATGAGGCATTTTCCAATCCACTTTCTTTGAGAAGGATATCAATTTTCGATTTTTGATCCAGTAGAAAGGTTCCATCTTCAGTTCTTTGAACCCTGATCCCCAAAAATGATGAAATATTTCCTAAGTTTACCGTTTCGAAACTCTCATTGAGTTTATCTCCAATCCATTGTATCACTTCTTCATTTTCATGACATATACACAAATCAACATTATATCAATACATATAGTCTTCTTCTTCTTCATTATTTTCATATAGAGGCACTGATCATTTTTACTCTGTTCAAATCCACATTCCAAAAGTTTTCCGCTTATAGTTATTCCATGCTTTCGCGGATTGCTTCAAACCGTAAACTGCCTTGTGGAGTTTATATACAAGATGGGAATCATTTTCATTTATATAACCTTCTGGCTGAGACATATAAATCTCTTCATCCAACGGACCATTCAAATATGCGGTTTTTATATCATAATGCCTGATTTTTAATTTACGAACAGCTGCAATTGACAACAGTATTCGAAAGGTCGTTTGACTCATCACCGGAGCGAAGGTACTATCATAGTCCTCCCCATATTTTTGTGTGTAACTTTTTGCGACTAAACGAGCCTTATATTTCATTGTTTCATCATTTGAATTGATTTTTGTCTTGAAAATCCACTTACATTTTATAACTCTTTTGTTTGGAGGTAGCTCGGTTAGCGTCCATACGCCTTTCTTCCTGAATGATTCCATTTCATCTTCTATAGCATTTATCCATTTAAATTTTTCATTTTCTGGTAATTCCATTATTTCGTTCCAAGTATTAGGATCATCATTTGTTTCACTTGAGGTAAGGTAGGACAGTTTCTCAGGAGGTTTTCCCTTATTATTTCTTGAAGATCGTCTTAAATACTCCAACCCTTCATCATTCAAACGTATACCTTCACTTTCAATATTAGTATTATTATCGGCAATAACCTTTTCCTCAATACTCTCTTCCTCTTCGTTTACAAAAACTATTTCACTGTTTTCATTCAAGATTTTGATAGATTCAGATTTCATATCAGTGTAGTTTTTATCTTCGAAAAATTTTATGGTTCTACTTATTGTTATTTTATTGGTTTCTGGATTCAAAACTCTATAACCATTGGAAGTTTCATTATATCCTACTAAAATTCCTGCTTGTGCTCGAGCATCCCATTTTGTTCTTGTTTCTTTAGGGACATAGGTATAGGCCACACTTCCGAAAGCTTTGAGATGATCTATTCTTGGTTTTTCTGAATTCCATAATTCATATGGAGTACATTTGATAGCTTTTGTAGGAAGGAGATTTTGAAGATAATTTGCTGTGGCGACTGCTTCACCCCAATATTTATTCGGCAATCCTGCATCAAACAACATACACCTTGCTGCTTCGCATAAGGTTTGATTTTTACGTTCTGCTATGCCATTTTGTTCGGGCGAATACGGAACTGTAGTTCGAAAGTAAATACCTTTCTTCTTCAAAAAACTTTGCACTGCTGATCCACAATACTCTCCTCCATTATCAAATCTGAACATTTTGAGTAACACTCCGAATTGATTTTCAACAAGAGCGACGAATTCTTCAAATTTCTGAAATACTTCGTCTTTGGAATGTAGGAGGTATAATATGGTATAACGGTAGTGGTCATCTGTAAATGTTAAAAAATAGCGTTTCTTTCCTGGGGTTTCTGTTTTCATCGGACCACAAACATCAGAATGTATCAAATCTAGACATTGATTTGATCGTTTGTCTTCAAAACTCACGACAAAGTATTTTTTTTAACTCTATGCACATGAATTTAAGATTCAAAGAAACATATTCTTATTATATACAAATATATACAAATTTCCATTAAAAAACCTCTTTACTAGGCAAGCGCCAATTCATTAGACTCTGCTCCGCTATTTCGGACCATGCGATCCGAAGCGTATGATTTTCATGAGATCAATAATATCGGATCACGGGCCAAGAATATAACGACGATCGCCTCATGTGATCATTCACCATAAATATAATAAATATATGCCGCTCACTGTTCAAGAATAGACGTCCAGAAGTATAACAATCGGAAGAGTCTCTTGCCATAGGACAATAAATACGCGCAGCTTTTGTGCACAGCGACAGTCTGTCGAAAATACTATCACATTTCGACGTTGCCTAGATCATGCCTAGATTGTTGTTTGTGTACATGTCGTTAGGAAGTGTTAAGAAGCTATTGCAGCTTTAATTAAGGATCACAAATTTGAAGTGTCATTTAAATTTCTGTCTGACATAGATCAAAAGAGCCGACGGAGAGAGACCCTTCCGATTGTTACAGTATTCCGTGGCATTACTCGATATTTTGCATACATCAGTCTCCTTATAACGATTTTTGGATGCTCTCAGTTCAAATCGATCAATTTGCATGTATTTCCACTCATTTACTCCTAACCAAAAATGAAGTGTATTCATAATCTATGGGTTAGGTGAGGAGCGAAAGCAGAAAGTGTATGTGTCAGTCAGACGACAGGGTAAAATCCTAAAGTGAGAAATCAGCTTCAACGATTAGAACGTAGATTGAATCTGTTAAAATCTTCTGTTGATGGAAACTGGTAGCTAACCTGATCCCACAGAATAACGATTACCAGTGCCCTTACCTCTATAAACAAGCACATATGTATTGTGTACATATTATACGAATTCTGCATATCAGGAACTAGTGTTTGTATTTTCGTTTTAAATGTTTACAACAATCTCGTGCAGCATTTGCTAGTTTTTCACATGATGGCACTGCGTTTTATACTAGGATTTTTTTCAAAACCCCACTATTGTTATTTTGAATGCAAACTATAAAAAAATATCATATATCGCAATAATGCACATAAATCACTTCGGAATAAAGTACCTTTCGGTATTTTTTGTCAGCTTCTGCCATAAACATACCATGTTTTATAGTAAATATCTCACAGGGGTCATCATTTATAGTTATAAAGGGCAATTTGCGGACGGTGTATGAAAATTTGACTCTCAAGATAAAACGTAAATAGGTATTTATCGACCAGGAAAAAAATTGCTTCCCTATTTATCATGTTTACGTTTCGCAACTTTTAAAAAATGAATAAATCGTTCAACTTAATGAATTTATGGTTATAAACATAACATCTTATTTGATATATTCATATTTTTAAACGTTTAAATTTTTACTAGAGAACGTTAGAAGGTATAAAGGTGAAGGCCCGTTAATTTTATAATTGCCGAGAAAAGTGAAGATGATACTTTGAATCAAACTATAAATAGTAGACGGCCTCGTCTGATAACCAGTTTGTTGTGACGTCTCGTCTTTACTGATAGCGTTATTTTGTATGTATGTATGTATTTTGGGGTGAGATTCACTGAGACCTGAAAGATCTATTGTGCCCCCTTACTTCTACTTTGTTTCTGTGGAGACACTGTCCCGTTAGGATCTCTGTTAAAACTCTTAGCGTAGTTTTACTTTGACTTATGCAATCATTTAATCTCAACAGGTTTTAGTCACCCAGAAGATTCTTTGATTGTATAAGCCCTACTAGATCTTTCCAATGATCAGATCTTCTCTTTTTCTCGGCTTTACTTATTTCTTCCAATATTACATTGGGGCTGATTCCGCAAAAGGGTTAGGCCCCCAGAAAGGTATTTCAGTCCCCCTCTTTGCTAGTTCATCTTCTATTTTTCTTATAGCGTGGTTTTTTGCTTGGAAGATACTTGGGGTTTTTCCCAAGCTTTCAGAGTGCTTGGTTCCTGGTCCGAACACTCCTATCCCAGTTCCTTCTATTGCTTTTGAGCCGTCTGTGTACGATTGAATGGCATTCTTTCCAAGTCTTGTATTTGGATCCCATTCCTTCTTGTTGCTTAATTCCGTAACGAATTCCTTTGAAAAGTTATACTTTTCCATCATACCATCTTGTGGCATGTCCCAGGTTGTCTGATTTCTAACAAGTGAGGAGGTGGTTTTTTTAATGATTCACTCTCTACTAAGTCTGTTTCTTGTTAGCGTTATTTTACAAGAGTTTCTGTCAAAGGTAAATTTTTTTCCAAAATATTTTGTTTTAACTTATGCCAACCTAATTTATTCATAACCAAAACTCACAGCAGGTAGTCGTTAATTTTTCTATTACATACATATAAGGACACCGTGTATAGTTAGTAAAAACTAGAGATACTAATATTACATTTTCAAATATTTCTATGGATGTTTCTTTGTTAAATCAAGATGAAATCTTTAATTTCAATGTTTGTGATATGTCTTGACAGTGGCAGAGAACAAAAAGTGTTTAAAAGCATTCTCTTGGGCAATAAATTAGCGTGAAATTCTCAACTTCTAAGTTGCGTGAAAAGAAAAGTTAGCATCAATCTTAATGATGGAAATTAATAATCTCAATGAAGAAACTGCGCCACCCCTGGGTAAAGAATCGAGTAGGAGTAAAAAATGTGGAAAATGAATTTCCAAACAGTTAAACTCAAAATTTAATTGGTTGTTAGAAAATTTGTATCGAATTAATTTAATGATAAAATACGTTCGACAAGTCAATTGAAATTTTACGAATCACTGAATTTGGATAATACAAAAAATCTCTGTTTATAAAACAAAATATTTCATATAATAAGGTGAATTAAATGTCCAGACAAGATTTATAAATGGCAATAGTTGGACCAGCATCCTTCTGTGGCGTCGTAAAAAGGTAGCACGTAAATCTTTATAACGTCGGGTAATTTCAACAGAAGAGAGACAGGCAAGACAATTCATTAGTGAAAAATCGCCAAACTTTACCTTGCAAAAACATTCAATTTGGAACTTCCAGTACCTAAAGGAGGTAGATAAAACACGAAGAAAACACATTAAGTTAGGTGATTATGTTATAATAATAATAATATTGTAGTTGTGGGACTAACTCGGTTCTTCTAGACAAATACAACGAAAAAATTGCAAAATTCACCGATCTTGCAATTGAGGTAGGACAGATGTGACATGCAGAGAAAATAGAGGAGATGCCGATCATTGTACATCTACGGGACTTATTCCCTAAACTCTACAAGCCTCACTAAACTAGGTCTTCATAAAAATACATACA
>CAJUYG010000421.1:142146-153637 GCA_910591675.1 Galerucella calmariensis
CTGGAACGTGCACTTCACTGGATTCCATTTCTAGTAGACTATCATATCGTTAGAATGTCATAAAATAAAATATTTTATTTCACATTTTACCAGAGGTGTGATCTACTATGAATGGACCTTAATAAAATTTGACAACAAAGTTTTGTAGTCTTAAACTTCAAAATATTATTGATTGTCTAGTTGTCATATTTTTTCGTTGTGTCAGATAGGGACCAAACATTTTTTTATCAATTTCATTACTAGTTAATCTTGACAACGGTAGCTGGAACGCTACCGAAACGTTGAAATACAAATTCCCAAAAGAATAAGAAAAAAGCATATATTGTCACTTTGAATTGTCAAACTGACATTTAAATAAAAACTTCGCTGGTGAAAGACTTTTTAGAATCGCTGAAAACTAAATACATATCCTTCTTTTTCCCGTCAAAATTGCATAAGTCTGTCTTATTTATTTTACGGACTTTATTTGGAAGTTATGATTAAACGCATTAGATGAAAATGAAAACGGTGAGTACCTATGTCTTTGTTGAATCGTATGACCCGCACGATAAGAGTGCCTTTGACTATAGTAGCGGAAAATAGTATATTATACACCAATGTGGTGAAGACTATCCTTATTGAACGAGCACCAAGATTATTTCGCGAGGAGCTTTGCCCCAAGCAATATAAGGTGCGAGGTTTATAAATGTTTTCATCGCCAAATTTGAGACAAAAAAAAAATTCACAAACGCACCACGAGAAGCGTTTACCCCGTCGTCTGACTGACAAGTACACTGTCAGTTTTCGATATATCATGAACGTACTCGTTATGTCATCAGTCATTTTTGGTTGAGCGCGAATTTTAAACTAACTGCATTTTTATTCAAATAATTTTATCTTGATCGGTAATTTCAAGCAGCAAATATGTTAAAGACAATCTTCTGGGTATACAAAATTATGTTGCACAAGTTTTTGTTGAGCTACTATCCCCAAATACACAAAATATTTGAATTTGTCCATTGTAAATCTAACTTAATAATGGAAAAAATTATCAACCACTAATAGAGAAATTCAACTTCACAGCTAGTAGTGGAAAAAAGAATATTGCTCAGCTCACTCGCATATCTCCACATGGAACAAAATTAATTATTTGTCATTCAATGTCCATTAGAGGCCTAGAGTAATTTTGGATGGAATTTAAATCGTCACACGAAGGGATTACCGAACCCTAAAAGCAATTTTCGGGTAAACATTGGGAACAATTCCACAGACGAACATAACGAATGGTTACTGCAAAGCAGGTATTTTCACATTGTGGGAACAACATGTAAGTAGAATAATCGCGTTTGAACAATAATTGTGTACACCCTATCCCTTTGTTCTAATTTAAAAAATACCAATTCAAATTTTAATTACAGAGCTCTCCAGCATACTTGACTGTTTTCTTACACCTCCTTACTAAACATAATAATAGTATATTATTAAACGAGCAATTTATGATAGCCATAATTCACGATGGGTGACGTTTGCGTCACGAGCCGCAGGCAAGGGGCGCAAGTCACCCAAGTGAATTATGGCCATAAATTTCGAGTAGAATACTATACTTTGTCCACGACACTTAATTTATTTATTAATAAATAAAAGTCAGTAGCGATTCGGCATATTACTAACCTCAAAATGTTGTGGCAGCTACTTCAAATAATTTGACATATATAGAGATGGGCGATACTGTAGAAAGTATCAATACAACGTACCGTTATAAATATATTGTTTTGAAATACTTAATATTCGAAAATATCGTTATGAAAAGTATCAATACTAAAAATTACAATATTTTATAGATACGATATATGTCAGAAACAAATTTCCTGAACAAAATACACAGATTTAATAGTTTATTTCATATTGTACCCCCATCTCTAGTCGTGAATTATGAACCATAATACACTACAGTGTATTATGAACCATAATTCACGACAGTTGATATATGGGTACCATATACCTTTAGTTAGGAGGTAAAATATTGACTTATTATTAGGTGGTCGTGGACAAAGGTGTATAGAAAACTTTTTATCGGGGATAATGTCCCTAGTGCATTCAATTTTTCAGGAAAAATTCGGAAAAACGAGTTTCTCAGTAATTTGCTTCAACAAATAGCATGAGCGAGAGTGGTTTTATTTTTCCACTTTCGCGAATGCTATTTGTTAAAACAGATTACGCAGAAACGAGTGTTCTAATTTTTCCACAGGAAAAATTAGATGCACGAGTAATATTTGGTAAGATTATTAAATAAACATTTTATTTTGATACATCATTTGTTTCAATTAAAATAATAACAACAATAATTAATAAGAACAATATAGCTAGGGAAGCTAGAGAAGGTAATTACTTCAAATTCATTTTAAATTACAATAATTATAAAACTTACAAGTATTGTTAGTCATATCGGTTGAATTGTTTTTAATTATGTTTTTAGTAGCACTATTCTCTATGTTGCTGTGAGGAGTGTCAAACGATTGATGGTGTTGGCTCGAAGAAGTGTCTATTTTCTGTCTTTTCGAGGGAGCTTCGAAACTTCTAGATAGTACATTATTTTGGACGGTACTTGAGGCAGTGATGTGATCTCTGTTGTTGGTAACGGTACATAGCAACACAGCATAGAAACCATGCAGTTTGTTTTTACAAGGCAACTTGCATGACATTCTTCCAATTTTTTTTTCCGGAAAACTGCTGACAGCTAAGTTGACAGTTGTTAAGTAATTTTTTCACCTAAAATTTATATTTGACATACCAATTCTTGATAGCGATTGGTCAAAATTAATAGGAAGGAAATAATCCATGAAAAATTGTAATCCCGTGGAAAAAAAATTAGTTTTACGTGATCGACTCCCCTTACTCCCATTATTTTTCTTGTACTGTAGTGAGGTATCTTAATAAAGCATGCTTTTCAGTTTTCTGAACTAAATTTGATCCAAATTTGACGTAGGGGAATTTTGTTTGAACTGACATGTTCTCTAAAGTAAGTTAAGGGTATTAGTTTCATAAATGACCTTGAAATTCTAGATTTCAAGGGGAGCTGTCAAAACCAACAGCACGTACAAATGCTACAATAAAATGCGGTTGTCCCGTCAATTAATGCTTGAATTCATTAGTACCGTTGAAGCTTTATTATTGGAACACCCGCTTTTACCTGCAATAGTTGTTATATATCTTGATGGCTATTATTTCTCAAATTGTTTCATTGATTAATTCGATTGAATCTATCCCAAATCTGTTCATCTGTTTTCAATTGAGTGCACGGTGGGATTATTTCTATTTAATGTTTAACTGTCACATACACAAATCTGATAACACCGAACTTGACAGGCGAATTAAATTCGATTTTGAAACAAAAAATAAAGATTGCTATTTAATTTTCCGAAAGAGAATAATATGCACTTTCAAATCTTGATAATATGGGTCAGATAGGGACCAAAAATTATCTAATAACTAATTAATCTTGACAACAATAGCTGGAACGCTACCGAAACGTCGAAATTAAAAATATAAAAACATTGTAGTTTGATTCCCAAAAAAATTAGAGAAAAAAGAATATTTTTATTTGTCGCACCTTGTATAATGCGTTAGTATATTCCACATTTATTTGTTGTGAAAGCATCTTTCCCATCAAGAAATTCTCAATAACTAGGTAGGAAGACGTATCATCCAATTTGTGATCGAGACCTTTGTAGTGCCTTAACTAAAAAAGTATAAAAACTATATCCTAACATAACGAACTATGTACATGGAAGAAGTAATTGTATCATTATTTCATAACTGGAAATAGATCTTAGTTGAAGTTGATTTATTAATAAAAATCCATAATGTAATATTCAAATTTTTCCTAGAGAGTAAGTTTTTGGGGAGTATACTGACATTTGAATATTTAAATTTGTATTGGTTATTGGGCCAAACCGATGGGTAAGAAATTTTTGGCGGGCCATTACCGATCTTTTAACTTATATGAAATTAAGCCGTCAATGATCCGCCAAAAATTCATACGTTTAATAAAACTTGTGTAATAAAAACATTCAGTATTACAAAATTTGGTGTTTATTAAAATATAAAACAAAGAGCATCATTTGCAAACTAAATAAATAATAAAACTTGTGTCTTAAATTAATGTGATGTTTGGCAATGTTTCTGTTGTACTAATTTTTTTATTTTATTTAAATTATATGTTGACAATAACACCAGGTCAGAAATATGTTGCTCCGTAAGTGCGGTATTTATTTTTAATATAATTAAGATCCGAGAAAACCTTTTCACACACATAATATGTTGATCCGAAACTGGATAGGAACTGCAATGCCAGGTCCGTTATTGAAGGAAAGTCTTCTTTTGGCACCAATTTCCAGAAATCTGCAAACTCTTCTGATAAATTTCGTGCCTTCGAAGATATTTTTTCCATGAAAAGGTTTTTTAAGGCACAATGATTTTGCAATTGGTTTGATTCCAACTGAATATTACCAGGATAACTAATTATTTCAGTTAAATTAATTATAAAATGGTTTATAAATATTTGTAATATTTGTTTTTTACTCTCAAAGTCTTGAAATCTTTTTCAAATGAATGTAATAAGCATTCAATTTTCGATTCGTACTTAGAATAATCAATATTGGTAATATTAAGATTCTTCATGAAGTCTTCAAGTGTCAGAAACAAGTCGATATTTTCTCTGGCCGCGGGCCATTTAAAATGCATCCGCGGGCCACTGTGTGGTTGAGCAGCCTTGATCTACAAGATAGCCCGGGAAGTAGATGTTGCTTCTTAGTTGGACGGTCACTGTCTTTGAAAAATATTTTTTCTACAATCACTTTGAAAAGTAGGCTTTTTCGCTTGCCATTGACACGAAAAGTAGCCGTTTCTTGAAGAAAGTTACTTTACGCTCGCCGAGCGTAGAAAATGGCAAAGCGCTCGTTGCCCATAACAACCGATACTACAAACATAATTGAATTGACAGTGACATATATAAAAGTTTGGAACATATTTGAATTGACATATTTAATTGACAGATTTTGAAAGTTTTTATGAATTCTACTTTATATTTGTTTTTAATAGTTACAATTAAGTGATTGCAGAAAAATATTGTGTGTATTACGAGCAAAAACGTGTGCTGCAACATAGTGGCTTGCAGCATTGCCAGCAATAACAGCCAGACTGGGTTATATATTGACAATATTTTCAGTGTGTTCTGGCCATATAGCTAAACAAACATGTTTTGTGTTGCCTATGCATTTAATTGGTTGTTGCCGGGAGTTGCCGGACGATCGCTTGGCCAGCGAAAATACTCTGCAATTTTACTTTGTTTTGGTGATCGTTTGTTGTTGTTGTTGTTATGAAAATTTTGGAGGTAATAGTACAGGGTGGGGCACTATGAACGAACTATTCTCTGGCGTCTTAACGGCAAATAAAATTAGAAAAAATAAGACGTAGAATTAAGTAGATTACTTATGACTATAATTTAAAATTTTTATATTTTATATTTTTATTTTTAAATTATAGTTCTAAGTAATCTACTTAATTCTACGTCTCATTTTTTCTAATTATATTTGCCGTTAAGACGCCAGAGAATAGTTCGTTCATAGTGCCCCACCCTGTATATAAAATGACTAATACTTGGTCGAATTAAAAGATTATTGAGTTTATTAATGGATTACATTTACATCCTAAGTTATAGAATGTGGAAACCGGAATTTATAAAGACAGACATGCTAAAAAAGATGGATGGGTAGTTATTGCCCAAGAATTTGGTATATCAAGTGATGAGGCCTACAAAGAATTCAGAAACTTGAGAACTTACTCGAAGAATGAGGTGGAAAAGAAGAAAATCGGTAGTGCTGGCGGTAAACTAGTGAAATGGTAGTTTTAACTTGTTATCAAGACTTATTTCTAGACATGGGTAATCTAAAGCTTCACGCCTAAGGTCGAATCCACAATCTACTGTTCTTTTTCTTTAACTTTGTGTTTAAAACAATATAAGTCGCTGCGACGCGAATGATTTTGATTTTGGTGTCTTCTTCAGTCCGTGATTAAGCTCTTAGAGCTTGCCGACGGAGACGTAATAACGATTGTATTTTTTTATTTCCTTAACACCCTCACTCCTTCCATGCTGGGAACATACTGAATACCACCAACTAGTGAATTCTCTCTGTAAAGGACAGTGTTGCCGGATAAAAGTGTTTAGTTTTACCTAGTAGTGCATGAGGTCGAAAAAACGGCAACGATAACGAGACAAAATATCATTTATACAAATTAATCTGCGCTTCTGGCAACAGCGGTTAAAATAGGTGGGCGATGAACATTCTTCCCGCCTCTGGAACTAAATACGCCCATCGCTTACAGCCCACAATTATTCTTCTCTCTCTTTCAAGTAGTTTTTCTCATATTTTCCTTGTCGTACTTGTATAAATGGTATGACTTGAATAGACTTTTCGCAATCTGTATACTGATGATGCGCAAATACGCCGCTATGTTGTCCCTTCTAATTGCTGTGGTTGAATATCCTGTAGATATACTGACCCCGTTTGACTTTGAAGTGTAATTCAATATCCGTCGGGGCCTTTAGCCCGGGAAGTAGTTGTTGCTTCTTAGTTGAGCGGTCACTGTTTTTGAAAAATATTTTTCAAAACTTATAAAGCTTATTATTCTGCGATATCTATAAAATATTAATAACCCAAACTGCTATATTATTCAAATGAACGCAACTAGTGGTTATCTAATCCATAATTGAATTGAGTCACCCACTATTCCATGTATCGATGTTCGGCCCTTTTGTTATTGGAACGGTAGTGTGCGGTTTCAGAATTAGATCAATGCGACTTCATCAATGACAATATATAAAAGGTAGATTGTAGCCTTTATAGTCCTTTGTAAGTAAATATATTTCAGGATGTAAGAGTAGGTACAATGATAATGAGTTGAATGAAACTTGACAGGTTGATTAAAATTAATAACCGACTTTACAATAAATGGGATTCGGTATTGTTTGTCTTTAAGAAATTTTAATTAAAATAAATTACATTAAAGCGGATACAATCCAAAAATAATTTTGAATTGTATCCACGTCAAAGAAAATGTTTTATAAAGAGATGGTAACCTGAAAAGTATTTAAATCTTTCGTGAAATACATTGTGGTGAACAGTAAAATTATTCACTTCCAAGGGACCCAAAAAATATGATTCTTTGGAAGCAACATTTTTGAATAAGGCTGTTAATCCCGAATGGGTACACAAGTTCTAGAAAACTCCACTCTAGACTCATCTTTTTTCTACGTTTCATCATCAGAATCACTCAGGTTGCTCTCACGTGGTAAATTCAAAAAGAGACGTGAATATTGAAATACGACTCAGAATCTACAAAAAACAGGTTAACTTTATCATTTGTATCTTGAGTTACGAGCAGATGAAATTGCTTTGCCAGATATATTGTGCAATATATTAAAATTGTTGTGTATAATTGACGTCACATTTAATTATTTGGGCAAAGAGTCGCATTGGTATTTCAGGCAAATGAAATAGTTGACCAGTTGGCTGAAGGATGCTATTATTAATGGGATACACCAGTGGCGGCTGGAGTGGAGCCTGGACATAAAAATATTCAGCCAGTTAATTTAACCTTCGCACAGCGACCGTACCAGCCACTTCAGTGATAAAATTAATTGTTGCCCAGCAAAAACCAACGTGGAGGTATAGAGTTTTTCTTGCCAAAAAAATTTTTTTTGCTCGCATAATTCATTGTGTAGTGCTATTTTCTCAAAAAATTTATATTTTAGAACTAAGTTATCTAGAAGTGTATTGGAAAACTCTTTTGAAAAGACATTCGGATAAGCTTTTATTCGTCAAGTCGAAAAACCTCAATGTAACCTCAAAACCTCATGTAAATCGGAAAATCGAATCTCAATTTGACCTTTAGTATCTAAAATTTCATAAAAAAGTTGTTTATACCTAATAGTTCCACTTTCTTGTCTACCAAATTATGTTTTCCTCATTTTTACGGGAGGAGCCTCATCAGGTGGAACATTTTCAAATAAAATATTAAAATGAAATTCTGTATTACGAAAACTTGAAATTTTATCAATGAGATGCTTCAAACGCTCTCTTGAATAAATTATATCAGTGAATTTATGTTGTAAAATTTGAAAAATAACATATGTTTGTTCAAATATTAATTTAAAAGTATATTAAGAAAAAACAAAACTTTATTATTCCCGCCAATCATCTAAAACAAAACAAGCACGCACGAACCCACGCTCGTATTCTGTATTCCGTAGTTCGTATTGGTTCGTATATCGTCGCAACTGATGGAAGCTGAGTCTCCGGAGAGTGTTGCCATTTGCGCTATTTTTTACGGTATTAGCCATTGGACTGGTAGAAAAAAGGGCAACTGTGTTGAGCAACACGTCTTTCGAGAAAGATGTTTGTGGAATCTAGCCTCAGGGCACTGTTGTCAGATTCTATAATAAGTAGTGGAAACGGGGAATTATTTGTGAAATTAAAAAATTTTAGATGAGCGGAAAATAAAATGAAGAATAATCAACAAAATATTTCTGATGCTATTTGCTGGATAAATTGTTAAGGAGGCTGAGCCTCCTTAGTCTCCTTCGAGGAGCCGCCACTGGGATACACATAAATTACGCTACTCAGACGGATATTAAACAAGTGACTATACAGAAATGGAAACAATTTCTGTCGAAGAGAGGCCTTTGTTAACCTGTTGAGTATCTAATGTACAGGGTTTCTTGTTATATTTTGATCCCCACTTATATTCATTAGTTTCGGGAATATAAGAAAAATTTTCAAATGAAAGTTGTATTATTTTATATATACCGAAGAAAAATGGAGCAGCAGACTGAATTTTATATGAAAGTTTTACTCTATGCAGAATTTCACAAGGAATTCAAAAATGTCTATTTAAATTAACAAAGTTGATATGCATTTCCGGCTTAGCCGGAAATGGTCCATTAAATTTGAAAGCATTTTTGGATTCCTTGGATTTTCCTAGATGAGGATTAGCAATTTCATTTGAAAATATTGAACCGTTGGAGAGATACTTAGGGGGTTCCATACTTTATACTAACTCTGTATAATGAGAAACCCTGTACAGTAGGATATTCATTTTTGATTATTTTTATTATCATCTATTCTGTACTGTCAGCTACAGCATCCCATTCGCCATTCAACTTCACAAATAAATGTTTCGAATGCGTGGTTATTGTATTACTTCACACCGTTTTAGAGCAACGTTGGAAAAATGAATTTAAATTTTCAAATAAATCACTACTTGTTTTTGTATGCACTTTTGTGAGGTTCAACCTATTTTTGATTCCAGAATATGTGGTATAATTTATTACCAATCTTTTCGGGACCCTGTATATAAGCCTATATTTTTCTATGCTTATGCAAAAAATAAGACTTTATTGAACTTTATTTAGTGGAAAAACTAGTTTTTCATAACTCTAATGCAATAAAACATCATGATATGCTGCTACTGATCTGCCGTCAGATTTTATGGTAAGGGTTTTAAACTGGCGCCCTCTACCATGACCAGAAATTTGGATACTTTATATAATCTCAATGAGACTTCTTTAGATAATAATTGATAAGTCTAATTAGCCGCTTCTGTCCCATAGAAGGAGCTCTACGATAATTTTTAATCAATTCTAATTTGAAAAATCTTTCAACTGTTTTAATTGTGACCAAAAGCAGAAGCAAGCTGCTATTACAGAGCTAGAAAGCAAGACTGTTAAATTTTATAAGCGGTAATTACGTGAGATCTTTAATGGAATTAGTACATTACTGAATTTCAGATCTCAAGCATGTTTTGAAAGCATTTAACTGTTCATAAAGATCAACTGACAAGTCTCCATTATATTTGTCAGCCTGTTTTCACCGAAGTTGGACTTTCTCGTCTAATTGTGCAACAGATCCCCATTAAACAATTCACAGTTACAAGGTAAAATAGAAACCTCCTATCCAATTATAAGTCCAAAAATCCGATCGTTTTCAAACTCCAGTTATCCAGCTTATTGTAGTGCACTAGCTGTATAGAATAATTTAACAGTTCCGAGGAATTTCTGTGAAATGCATAATCTATAGTAGTAATTTACATTTTGCCGGGAAGTTTGTTGATTAGAGCCTTTGTGACAGCGTTTGATTTGCCGGCTCGACGCGACGACGTGCCAAGCCTGGACTGAACTTGAAATATATGTGACGGCAAATTGATGGTTTGCCAGCTCGAAACCGATGTTAATAGTGTTATAGCGGTACTTTGTTTCTCGTTTTTCTGGCAGTTACTAAAAATGAGCGGAAATGCTTTTTTTCCGTTGTGTCGTTTATTTCAGAACAGAATGTCGTTCAAGTATAGGTGAGCCTATTTATTCTGAACTTGAGTAAATAGTCCGATCACTTCTTCTTCTTTACTTCATTTTTTGGGTTATATCCATAGGGACAATAATTTTCCCAGTTTAAACGGGGTAGATATTATTGACTTGTTCTTGCTCTTGCTCAATACACTTTTGTTAAAATAGAGTTTGAGTTTTTATTGAGATTATCAAAACAATTCAAGATTATTCGTAATTTTTGACACGTTTTCATTAGTTAACCTTCGAACCTTCGCCATTTATATATTCGAATGTTCAAACTTTATTATTTAGTATTAAAATCACCTCTAGTAACTGTAGTTTCCGTTTGGCAGGAGATTTTCTGGACACCCTGTATTTATTATTATATTTAAAACGTATTGCCAACATAAGAGATAATATCTACTATTGGGAAAATTTAATTTGTTGCTTCAAAGGTTTCGTTCTCGTTAAGATATTAGAAAAATATGGTTTCCAGATGAATCAAAATTTCATTCAAGCCGCTTTAAAATACCAAAAATAATAAGGAGGGAAGTGACGTAGAATTTAAAGCCCTATATAACATCATATTTAAATTGAATATTATGATATCTGTGGTATAGTATCCATTTTGGAAATATTAATTAATATATCAAAATAATACAAGATTGTTTTTTTAATATTACTCCATGGAAGAACTTCATTTAAGTCCAGGAAGCTCAAAGAGTTTTGTTTTTAATGAAGTAGTCTGCCTACTACCTACTACCTACATTCGCAACGTGTTCAAATGCAACGATAAGGAAAAAATCTAGTCCGGTCCTGTAAATATATTTCTCATCTAGTCTCAAGGGCGGATTTAAGGGAAGAGCATAGGAACGCGTGCCCCTCCCAGGTCTTTCTTGTTTGTTAGCTTTCGAAATGAGATCTTAAGCTTTGGCAACAGACGAGAGTATATAACCCAAAAGCCTAAAAAAAGAGCAGCTGTGCTGCCGCATATTAAAACTTTTTTGTGACTATTAGCACTGACGAGTAATATTTTTCACCACATTAAGAAGAAGACAGGCTTGTTTGGAGAATGGACAATTAAATTCAAAAGTTGACGTGTTTTTTATAATTTCACAAACAATTTAATTC
>CAJUYG010000421.1:155042-166926 GCA_910591675.1 Galerucella calmariensis
AAAGTAATAATAATAATAAACTTACCCTCACAGCACGGCATCTATCGATTTGTGGTGTTTTTCTTTCTTCTTTTAAAAACCAATCTGGAAAAGAAAAGAACTTTTATGTTTTGGATAGAAACGGGTCGTTATTGATTTTAATAACACTTTCTTTTTAATGTTAATACACTTCACGAGACGATACGATACTGGCTAATTAATTTTCATCATTGATTACATGCCTAAGTAATTGACTGGACTCGAAATGAAAATTATTTTTAGACATTTTCAACGACGTTAAATGGATAAAGATGAAATTAACAACAAAGACGTCGACTTAATGAAATAACCCAAGGAGTTTTGAAGAATAGCAAAACAATTAATATTGAAAGGGAGTGACTTTCATAATGGTTATGTACAGGATCAGTGGAAAAGTATCAATGATATTTTAGGCAAATATGTTGAGAGCATTTTGTTATTAGAATCACTTTTTTGTCACACATTTAAGGGTACGATTCTCTTCAATATACAGGTTAACACAGATGTGTCTGATCTATTTTTAAAAGCAACACTGATATTGTGTGGTGGACAATAGAATTGTACTAAACTCCGTTGGCAGTTGCCAAAAATTATGACCAAAATGTCATTCCATTCGAAATCTAGGAACTTTTTAAAAAATTGAAGGATTTTTCAAAGGTGTGAGCAATTCAGGAAGAATACAAAAAGTAGTATTGCTCGAATGTCTTGAATGCCACGAATGTCTTGAATACAGGGTGTCAATTTTAAAATTTACAATGGGTTGTACCTTGTGAACAAAATGACATATAAAAAAAATTTCAAAACTTATTTTAGGGTGGAGAAGGGGAACTAAAACGCCATGAAAAAGATCGCACCACCATCAACCACTCTAATAAAAATATAAATGGCAACTCCCTACTTGCGATACGTCGTTGGAAAGCCCGTAGATAATGCTTTCCAAGGGTCTAAGCCATATTTATACAGGGTCTAACAATAAGGCAGAAACATTTACTTGACAACAAAATGGAATAGTGTTAAATATAAAACTACAAAAATGTTAATTAATTTAGTTAATGTTCAAAATGGTCTACATGGTTTTGTAAACAATAGTAAATCGTCAATTGAGGTTGGTTGAGTTTTATAAACAGCCGATCTAAGATAACCACAGAGAAAAAAATCAGGTGGTAGTAAGTCTGGTGACCTAGGTGGCCACTCAATGGGATCTCTCCTTCCAATCCATCTATTTGGTCCCAAACTGCTATTGCGTAATGGGGCGGTGCTCCGTCTTGCTGGAAGTGCAACAAATTTCCATCTAGAGCTGGATTGCCATCATTGTCATGTTGATTCTCTAATTCATGAAGAATTAAGTACTTAATAGACCTAATTTAATTTACAAATTACCACTTGGCACACAAAAGTTCTCCTTTTAAAAATACAATTTTCAGTACCAGCGTCTATTTTAAATATATACACGAAACTCAAAGTTTTATGCAAACATATATATTTGCATAACAAGTTTTATTCAAAAATTGTATTATTTTCCGTGAAGTCGTTAAACCTTGTGATAGAATATAAATACTGATTTACATAATGCAAATATAGGATGAATAAAGCGATGCTTAACATAAACACTTCAGATGAGTTCCCGCTAAAAATGAAAAGCGAACAAGTATTGAACAACTGGAAAAAGAAACTAAAAAAGTTGTTAAAAATAAAATTCCTGGGTCACAATAATAAACTCTCCACGTTTTCGGTTATAAACCTCACTTCATGAGTATGTTAAAATGAAATAAAATTGGTATATGAAAATGTTATAGTGAGTAACGACTTTAATATGGAAAGCTCTGGTAAAATGACTTAATAATAATAATGAAGTGGCTTTAACGGATTATCCAGGGGTTGCTGTAAACATTAATATTTTTTCGCCTACCTTACCTGAAAAGCAATCAAATGAACTCCAAAAATAGGACTGAAAGTGTTGTTTAGCAACTGAAATGTTTGCATTTCCTGTTCGAAGTACAATAAAATGATAAAGTCTTTATCACCTTCATTTCAACAAATAATATCATGAAAATATAAACCCCTCCCCGCGTCTAGAGATGACAATCTGGTCGGATCTAGCCTTAAGATATTCCTTAAAACAATAAGTGTTATAAATTCTATATAATAGTATATTAAGTACCAATTGTCGAAAACGTTACTTTAGTCACGAGTTTTCTGAGCGACTGAAGATGTTTTTGACACTAGGAGCTTACTATACTTTTTCTACGTCCCGAGGAAAAAAAAACAATTATATTATATTAATTATATTCACAAGATGACAGACAATTTATTATTGACGTGTCAATGTAAAATCAAATGACACAGAAAACAGAAAAATTATCACAGAATATTAAATATAAATTACAGAAGATACACTTGATGTAACGTTTAAGAAAATAAAAGATAAACGAGACGTGCTCTTTCGCACTTTACAGACTAGTGGTTAAAATGACGTTTTGCGAATGTCAAACTCGTGTTTTAGATGCGGTAGAAAAAATACCAAATGTAGGTAACTATATAACTGGCAAACTATATATGTTTACACCAAATATCGCTAATGACCTCTAGTGGTCGATGCGCTGTAATAAAAAAAGAAAAATAACGGCTACAAAGGATATTTAAATTTTCTATATAATTTAGTTTTGATATCATAAAAATGGTTCGCATCTCCCATTCTTCCGGTTTAAGGACAACAATAGGTAGTTTTCAGCTTCTGTTGAAAGATACGTGATAAAATGAGCTCGAGGGAGCCATCCTGCATTGTTATTGTGTACAGCAAAGACGAGTGAAGAAATTTTCATTTCACAGTTTCTCAATAAACGAAATTTTATCAAATTTATTTATGCACCACATGCTGTCACGTCTTAAAATCAGTGTTGTACTCCATCTTTTTTTTATAAATACATAGATACTATTTCATAGATGATTCAAAATGTATCAAATTATAATGAAACTTGGTACTAATACAACTATAGTCTATTTTTATGACCACTGAAGTGAGCCAGATGATATTTGTTTGTTATTTCCTTTATCACTAAAGTGGAGTATTTGAGCCATGTGGTACGCTCCCGTTCCTTTGTCATTGTTCTAAATCGTTTATGAGGGAGCGCTTTGAAATGTTTAGCAATTGCAGGTGACAGATACAGTGCATTCTGATTATATAAATACCAACTAAAGTGATTTTGAATACTCAGTTTGATATTTTATTTTCAGGTAGGTATGTTACGGTCCCATGTCACTCATTTTAGGCACAACATCTTACAGGTTGTTTTTCAATAAACTAGTTATAGTGAGGATGATCACATATTATTTTAGAAATTATTTATATTGGTAAGTCCTGTTTTTGAAATAGCCCATAAAATCAAAGATATCTGTTTTGTTTACTATTTTTTAAGTAATTACAGCATATAAAAAAAAGTAGGAACACATGAAATTGAGTGGAAAAATAATAAAAAATAAGTCATGCAAATACAGAAAACCATAAAAGTCCGCCTCTGCAGTAGCAGTTAATTGACGAGGTGTTAATAAATACGTGTTTGGATAAAAATGATAAAGTGCTTAGAAAAATAAAGCTGAGGACAATACACTACATTTTATAGATGTTTTTTGGAATTTGATAGATTTACGTTATCTCTTCTTTTTTAGTGCGTTTCACGTCAAACAATGGTTTTAGTTAATAATGATTACATGCTCGAACATCAGTTTTAATCATTATTATTATAAAACAATGATATCGCTGGATAACAGAAACTCTATTGAGCTTAGTGTTTCCATAACGGTTTTTTTGAAATATAGGACAAGTTAGCTTTTGAAATTCAGATTTTGTCGAAGATTGTATGCCGTTGCATATAGCCAGAGAATTAGTTGTTGCTTTTTAGTGAACGGTCTGCTATTTGAAAAGTTATTTTCAAATTTGTCAGGCGTTGTAATAGTATCAAACCATTATCTTTAACATGTATTATATTCGTGATTAAAAAATAAGTACCCTGACATCCCAATCCGTTACCTTCACAAGGTTTTTCAAAAACAATCCTGAAAGTAGATCATCGTTTTGTATTTTTCTTTGTCCTATTGCAGAAGACTTTCATTTACTGTGCTAAAGTAAACATTAGACGATATTCAAGGCAGAATCTGGAGCAATACAGCACTGTGAAGGAGAGCTATTAGAGTTAGTTTAAAACCTCATGGGTGCTACGTCACAGATGTACAAATGACCAAAATCGGTACAACGCGGCAAAACCGTAAAGCCCGCTACTCACTATTCGTTAATGCGTCGTTTCGTCGCAGTACTTCACGAATTTTTGCTTAGTGAGTATGACTCGCTTCGCCGATGCGATTCGTTGTGCGGCGCTTCGCCTTGATGTCGGTATTTGGACGAATCATCAAAGGAAAAATTGAACGATGCGACGAAGTTGACCCATTCGGTCTCCACGCGAATCATTCGTTGTTGTCTTTCGTGGTGTGTCTTCAAAATGGAATGGAATGACGATTTTCTGTCCTTTTTCTGTATTTGGGGTCCAATTTTATTCAACAGCAACTCAAAGTCTTCATAACTGATCCTGCAAAAGTTATGAAATTTGCCTGACGGTTCCTTAAGCATATCGACGATCATGGTAGTACATTTGTACCTTAAATGGGTAAAATACATAAAACAGTTTGTAAAAATTTGCATTTTAACTGCAATGCTTACCGAGATCTGCTTTTATATAAAGACTGGGTCCACCATCTTCGTTTTTTTCTCTTTTTTTTAATTCAAAATGACTTCGTAATAAGCTTGAGCTGCAGCAAGCCGAAGTAGGTCTTCTTCTTCCGAATTCATTTTTATGAATGGAAGCTTGTGATCACACTTCGCACAATGGAACGAAGTTTCATGCATCATCGAAGCGATTTGAATCAACGCACAATGAGTAGGATGTAATGCGTCGCTTCGTTCGAAGCGCGAATTAACGAAGTGAACCGACGAAACGCATTAACGAATCGCATCAACGAATAGTGAGTAGCCGGCTTAAGTATATTAACTCAACAAATCAACTTCAAATGACGATGTTTTTAACTTTACTGCTATACATGCGGTTTTGCCGCGTTGTATCGAATTTGGTCATTTGCACATCTGTGACGTAGCACCCATCAGGTTTTAAATTAACTCTAAGTCCATATACTGCAACAAATAAGCTTTCCTTGGTATTACCGGGGCAATTATGGCAATCCTCAGGATTATGTACCTTAAACTACGTACGAGAAGGACATACTGACATAGATTAACCCAAATTCAATAATTATATTATGCACCAAGGTATTGTAGACTATTATTATTGACCGAGCACCAAAAACTATTTCGCGACTTTGCCTCGAGCGAAATAGGATGCGAGGTTTATAAATGTCTTCACCACCATGGTGTAACTATATAGAATTTTTGCCACTACTAGCCTAATTTAAGACAAAAATTGAACATAATTCACAAGAGCACCACTTGAAGGGTTTACCCCAGTCTTTCTCAACGTGGGCGCTGCAGGCATAAAGGGAGGCGGTAAGAGACCCAGAAAAAAAGGGGGCGTTGTGTAGGGCTTTGGGGTCGATTTATAATTTCATCTACCTAGCTAGGAAGACTCTTAGACACCGACTGAGCTCTCGACATCTTGTGAACATCAACCAATATTAATTAAGATATAGCTCAAACTCGGTTCGATATAATAGACCGCGGGCAATCATGTTTTAACAAGCTTTTGTTAAATAATCCGATTTGTATAATACTTGTTCTTGCTTGTCGAGTACGATTGGGATTGAGATAAACGAGTTTATGCACGTTTGTCTTATTCCTATTGGTGCGTGCTGCTTATGCAATCCTATATGAACGACGTAAATTTATTTTATTTTAATTTGCGGTTTCGCGCATAATAGATAAGCAGTACTTGATTTCAACACTTACGTATTTCTCAAAACAAAACAATGTCGGAAGTAAAAAAGAAGAGACGGCAATACTCTGCGGAATATATTAAATTCGGATTTATTGAAAATCCCACAAACCCGTCGTCGCCTTTGTGTCTTCTATGTCTAAAAACATTTTCGAACGAAGCAATGAAGCCTTCAAGACTGCAAGATCATTTGAATAAAATGCATCCAGATAAGAAAGACAAGAATGTAGCGTATTTTCAAGACCTAGAGAAGAAGCATAATACCATTGTCTAATATTAGACAATGATAATACTCAGCCAAGTGTATCAAAACTATTTTCGGCGGCTGCTAAGCAAGATGACGACGGACTTCGAGCTTCGTACAATATCTCTTTGTTAATTGCTCAAAAAGGCAAACCACACAACATCGGAGAAGAGTTAATTTTGCCAGCAATAAAGGAAGTAATAACTACTGTGCTTCATGAACCGGCCGCAGATATTATCCGAAAAATTTTGTGCATAGACGAATTGATGAAATGGCTGAAAACATTGAAGAATCATTGTGCAATCATCTGAGGACTACTCAATTCTCAATTCAGCTCGATGAGTCCACTTTACCAACTAATGAAGCGTTGTTGCTATGTGAGGTTTATTAAAGATGAGAAAATACGTGAAGAACTATTGTTTGCCAGAAATTTGGAGACAGATACAAAAGACGAAACCATATTCAATACATTGGAAAAGTTTTGTGAAGAGAAAGAGATTCCTTTGAAAAATATTATATCAGTTGCTACGGATGGCGCTCCGGCTATGACAGGGCGCAATAAAGGCTTCATAGCGTACTTAAAAAATAAAATTCCAGATGTCCTTGCTATACATTGCGTTATTCATAGACAACATTTGGTTGCTAGAAACTTAAGTGAACGACTATTTCAATCACTGCAATATGTCATCAAAGTAGTCAATAAAATCCGTAGCAGCTCTTTGAATGATATATTATTTCATCAGCTTTGTGTTACTAATGACGAAGATTTTAACCGTTTGTTGCTTCATTCGTTGGCTGTCAAGAGGCAATTGTCTGATTCGATTTTACAACCAGTTTGACTCTGTGATAGAATTCTTGGAAACTAAAGATACAGAACTGCGCAACAAGCTCATGGCATCAAAGAATGATATAGCTTACATGACAGACCTGTATAAATTGTTCAACGACATGAACCTCCAACTGCAAGGCGATGAACTAAATTTAATGAAAACAAAAAATGTCGTTGCTGCTTTCGCAGCCAAACTGCTTCTGCACAAAAAGAATATGGGCAGACGTGAGTTTCACAATTTTCCCAATTTATCAGTATCCTGCAGTAACGACGACTTGTTTGCCTACTGCCAACATTTGGAAAACCTCCACATTGACTTCACCGAACGATACCAGGACATTTTAAACTTGGAAATATCAGACTGGGTGTTGGATCCCTTTTCAAATGTCAACACAGCAATGTCACCTCAGCTGGAAGAAGAACTTATGGAATTGACAACAAACGAAAACATAAAAATCAAGTTCAAAAATGGATATCAAGAATTTTGGCTACAAAAACCGATCCCGCAATTGTACCCTGGATTGTGGTCAATTGTTCAAGGATTTTTGATAGCATTCCGATCGTCATATTTGTGTGAACGTGGATTTAGTGCTGTGGCAACGCTGCTTACTAAAAAGAGAAATCGTTTGCGTGTTACCGAACGTGGTGACTTGCGGCTGTTTTTGAGTAAATTGGAACCTGATATCAACAAACTTATTGAACAGCATCAGATTCAACCTTCACATTAGTTTTTATATAAGAATTGATTATGTTTGTTTTATTTTCAATAAAAGATACTCTGTCCGAATACTATAAAGTTGCGTTTCAATAATCAGTTATAAGTACTTGGCGATTTTTAAGTATGTTTAAAAAGGGGGGCGTTAAAAAATAATTTATCCCTAAAGTGGGCAGTAGACAAAAAAAGGTAGGGAACCCCTGGTTCACCCTGTCGTCTGACTGACGAGTAGACTGTCAGTTTTCGATATGAACGTACACGTTATGTCATCAGTCATTTTTGGTTGAGCGCGAATTTCAAAATATTGGCATTTTTATTCAAATAATTTAATCTTGATAGGTAATTTCAAGCAGCAAATGTGTTAAAGACAATATTCTGGGTATGCAAAATTATGTTGCACACGTTTTTGTTGAACCACTATCCCTGAATTCTCAAAATATTTGAATTTGTCCATTATTGACCTAGGTTAATAATAGAAAAAATTATTAACCACCAATAGACAAATTCAACTTCTCAGTTGGATACAAGAAGCAATAATTGTCAACTTCACAGCTAGTAGTGAAAAAATAAGTTGCATGACATATTCACTAAGGGAGTGGATATCATTATCATATCGTGGGAACAGATGAGGCATCTTAGCAATCCTAGAGATATTATCTGAATAACAGATGGTCTGAGCCCAAACCATAGTTCGGAATGGTAAAAAGTGTCAACACTTTTGGCACTATTGACACTCTTGCGTCCGTTAATTGGTCAGAGAAAATATAGTGCACACTATTATTGCATTCGGTAATACTTTGTGGTATGAATGGTGGGACACCGTTTACTCGGTACAAAATGGTGGTGTATTAGGTGTTACACACTGATCACTCTATCCTTACACTATCAGCACGTGACTAAACTCTGCACTACACGAACACTACACTATCACCGCACCAAAAATCCATTCCGAACTTACCTCATGGCTCCGGGGTTAATATAAAAGGATCAGCTTAAATCCAAAAATCCAACTACTAAGTCTGTATTGGTTCGCAATGAACACCAATTCAAATGAAGCTATTACGGACCTGCAATTTTTTTGGGAATGACAAAGGTTTGTTAAAAACAGACGAAAACATTATCATTGTATGCAAATTTTTTTTTCATTGGAATTAGGCTGGAATGCGATAAAAATGAAGTGCTTTTTTTGTAAAAGGGTTGATTTTTTTAATGTTCACATTAATTCCAGAGGAATTAAGCATAAACGCAATAAAAAGCCATTATAAGATTAATTCGTTAGAGAATTTCGTTTGGGATCTCGCAAAATGTTTCTTTATTTATTAAAATTAATTCCATCTTCTGGACTATAAACTTTTCGTGTTTCTCGATAAATCTATGGAACAGAAAATATTGATGTAGCAATAAATTTAGTAATACAGGGTTAAATGGGACTATTGGAAAAAAAATTAATAAGAATTATGATTTGTAGTGCAATAATAGAATGGAAAATATCAAACAAACGACTTTTTTTGATTGGCTTACAATAAGAATACGTTTTATAAACTATAAAGGAATCATTTTTCATATTTTCATATAGGTATTTCATCTCTGCAAAAATGTTGGATGTTTATAATACTAGGGGAGCCGAAGAAGGGATTTTGGGATTTATTCGAGCACGACAGATAAACATACGATTGAGTACCTCCACTAGGTATATATGTTAGAATAGAGGAAAAAAATATTTGAAGGATTACTCAACCGCGTTAGATTAAGGTAAGCAAAGTGTGAATTTAAATAATCTGAAGATTTGAGCGTAACGTAAGGAAGAAGATGTATACAGATTTTCAAAAATAACTGAACACTGTCAATCTTAATAGCCGTCGATTTTTTTTTAAATTTGAATTAAATAAAGAAAAAATCACATTATTTTAGGTTTGTACTTTTTTCACGTCAGTCCCGGATCACTCTGTATATTACTTATCAATTAATCGCAGTTTAATTATGTCATAAAAGGATTTATTTATTGTAATTGTTTGACAAAGGTAATAAATAATTACTACCTTAAACTGTTTTGTTTGTGAACTGAATTAATATTATTTACAAAGTTTGCAAAGGTAGGTATATACAATTTATCCTCTCAATTGAGTATTTGTTTTTTAACTATTCAACACATTTACACTCACAATTCACGATTCATCAATTTACTTCTTATCATTTCTGAACACAATTTCTAGAAACACCAATTTCCAATTATGAATTAGTGATATGGTGGATATAAAGACACTGCAAGTTGGATCTGTGAGGCTGTCAAGTAGCACACAAAGGCTTGCTTGCCAGTATATTAGGAGAGCCATAAAAAAACACTTCCACAATTGCTGCTGCTGAATCTACAACCTCTACACATTTTTATACAAGGCGAAGGCAGATCTGTAACGCAGACTACTTCAAAGTCAATAACACATATTCCAAGTGTACGGTACCGGCTAACGAAAGGTTATCAAGTAACTAAAAGCAAATGACTTAATAAGGCAACTTATTGACGCAACAGCCACGGGTCCTAATAACAAGTTCCAAATAACTTTACCAAGGAAGAAAGAATGTAAGAAAGGTGTACCCATTCAGGCTGAGGCAATCTGGTATATGGACGAACCAAGACAAAGTTTGGTACGAGATAACCAATCAACCAAACCAATTAAATCTAAAGTTTGGCCAATACATGTTTGAAAAGCTGTTCTGTTTGTACCAAATAAAATTTGGTTATAGCCACCCTTTATTTTCCCTAAAATTTTATTTTGTCAGGCTTTTAACGTGGGTTTCAGGGTTGAAAAAAATACATAATATGCTATCATGTAAAATATATGTTCATCTAGTATTGTCCCAGTTATTTCAGTGTGTCCTTCTCGAACATTGTTCGGGGACCAAGTCTACCGATTTCAGCCTCGGACGTACCATATAAAGCGTGTAATCCTGTATTCATTAAAAAAATGCCTTCTCCATAATTCTTCCCCTGTCCCTTTTTAGCTTTTTTCCAAATCATTGAAGAAAAACAGTGATCGTTACAGTTTCCGTGACGCCCGAAATTTCATTTTTCTTTTTAAGAATCCTCCACGATAAAAGCCGTAAAAAACCAAAAGAATCATTTAAGATGAAACTGAAGATCATAAATAAAGCTAAGAAAAATTCCAGCAAAACCATTTCGTACGAATTTATCATTCTCGCTTGACAGGACGATGCAAAACTTTCTCAAAAGAAAAGCTGCCTGCCAAATAACACCAGCATTATGTTTTATATCATTGTTACTACATATATAGGATGATTATTGGGTAATGGTCCATGATCAATGTAATTCAATTGCTTAAGTATAGTTTCAATAATTTGTGAGATGAGAATGTATCTGAAAGGGGATGTTATAGTACCACGAAATTTAAATATTTATAATCATAATATTATTTTGCCCAAGTTTGCTCCAGCATTTTTCCTCTATCTTGTGAAATAACTGGTAGGGATGAGTGGGAAAGCTTCTCTAGTAGAAGCTGTGTAGGCCGAGTAGCCACCTCATCAAATCTAATCGAAGCTAAGCTACATTCTACTGACATCTAAAAACAAAGTGTATAAATTACAACATCTAATCGTACGATAACGATTCATCGGTTGAAGCGTAGAGAAGGTATTTAGCATAATAAATTTTTTACTCTATGGTATTTAGTATTTATTTCGTACCTCGCATCGGTGTATGTTATGTTTCAATCATACCTTTGATTGATAAATATGTGATATTACGCACGAATTTCATGCAAAATAAATAGGAATACAAAATAAAATACCGAAATTGAAAGCAAAGCATTGGCAATGGCTATGAGCTTCAATATTTGTGAGTGCTGCTGATCCACGAACTTAGGATCCATTTTATGTATTTTTTTTGTTATATCTACTTACATGTTATCTCGATAAGTATTAAATGTTTGTTGCTTCAGCCCAGTTGTTTAAAAACTACATATTAGGTACCTACCCATTAAAAAAAAGGTAGAACGTGCCGCGGGACACACGGTAGGAACTTTAGTTCCTTTTAAGAAAAAGTTATGTAATACATCTGACGTTATAGATAAACAATTTGCATATTCTTTGGTGGTTGAGTAGTAAGCACACCAGACTCTCACGCGGTAGAC
>CAJUYG010000421.1:171926-210621 GCA_910591675.1 Galerucella calmariensis
GCCAAATCGCTACTGACTTTTATTTATTAATAAATAAATTAAGTGTCTTGAACAAAGTATAGTATTCTACTCGCAATTTATGGCCATAATTCACTTAGGTGACTTGCGCCCCTCGCCTGCGGCTCGTGACGCAAACGTCACCCATCGTGAATTATGGCTATCATAAATTGCTCGTTTAATAATATACTATTGTTTGACCTGTGTCGCCATATTGAATTTTATTTAACAGGTCACTGGATTGCCTAATACCGGACAGAAAGAAGAAGAAGTTTCTCAAAAATTTGAATCATTTTCTGTCAAGTGATATAATGGATATAACAAATTTCGCTTTTCTAGGTTACTTCTAAGCATCCTGTAGATAAATTTATTGACTGAATGATTTTGTATGACGATTTTAATCAAGTAGCAAAAGATGAGGACATTCGCAATTAAATAGCTTTTAAAACTCTTGAAAAGAAGAAGTGGTTTACTTCCGTAGCGAGTGACAAAAATATAATAAAGAAGAGAAGTTATTTGTAAGATGTGCCGTAGCTGGGCTGGTGATTTCCGGATTGAATATCGTAGGGATGGACGGAAATTATGAAAGAATAAGAAAGAGTGGAGGATGATAAATCTTTTCGATTAAATTTTGACTAGTTTCCGGTCGAATTAGTGGCCTGTATGTACAGCGTTGTTTTATTCAATTGAAACACAATATTTTTCTATATTTTTTAAATCGATACCTAGAAAATAAATAATATATAAATAATATACTTTCTTTTTATGGACAATGATAATACTTTGGAGTTTGACTGTAGAAAATTTAGTTGTCAAATTTTCGAGGTCAATTCTCATCCCTGATAAATTTGATGAAATGCCAAACAAAATATTTTTTTTATTATACTTAACAGAAAATACTACATTTTCAACTGTTTATGAAATACAGTAAATATGACATTTTCGGAACAGCGCACGGAAATTTTTTCCCGATCCCTATTTCGGGAAAAAATTTCTTATTATTCATATTGTCATTATGAATCGTCAAAGTGACATAACTGACATTTAAATAACATTTCACTGGTGAAAGACTTTTTTAGAATCGCTGAAAACTAAATACATATTCTTTTTTCTTCCGTCAAAGTTGTATAAGTCTGTCTTATTCAGCTTACGGATTTTATTTGGAAGTTATGATTAAACGGAATAAAAGAAAACAAAAACGGTATGTATGACTTTGTTGAATCGCTGCAAATTTGATTGTGACTGAAATTTCTGTCCTAATTTCCATGGAATGAAATATTTGATCCTTTATTTGAATAAACACGTGGGTGGGTCCAAAAACATTCAATCAACAATGCAAATCTAATCATTTTTTTTTTCTAATCACGCAGTTGAAAACTAATTATATTGTGTACCGAAGAGCTTATACTATTGTTTATAATATTGAATAACAAACACTCCATTTCATATTGATTAAATATAGAAATATAAACTGTAAGCTTATTCACAAAAAGCTGTTGGAAATATTCATGGAATTTAAAAGAGTTGATAAAATAACGAGCACAAAACTGTTTCAAAACATTTATGTATGTATGTGTTTTTGCGTTGGTGGGGCTGGTTACCAATTTATTCCATTAAGTATAAATATTTCTATACATCAAATATCAAATATCAATGTTTAGGTACACACAATAATTTTATCAATAACTGACTTTTTGCTTTGAAGACAATAAAGTAGTGATATTTAAAAGGAGATGAAGGTGGGGTTTCCATACGTCCAGATTTACCCAGACATGTTTGGATTTTTAAGGCATCCTGGGGTGGGAAGTCCAGCCGGAATTTTAAAAAGAAGACCTGGTGACCTAAAAACAACTTTGTTGAATATTTCCAGTGACCAGTGTTCGAACGTAGACTCCATTTCACATAATAAGAACCCACTAGAAGTCTAGAAGTTGTTGTTGTTGTTATGTGCAGCTTCTTCGCGCATACGACTGCAACTTCTAGACTTCTAGTGGGTTCTTCTTCTACATTTTGTTTTCGGTGCACTCATGAATGCGTTCATCTTTGTTCTCCTATCATTACGATCACGAGAAAAATAGAGACGGAAATAATTATGCCAGGATAAAGTGCGCCGAAAAATGGTAAATTGGTATATCCAAAATCTCGTTCAAAATGTGTTTGTTTGTTTAGGCTCTACGTGCAAAGTACAATATTAAGTTTTACTACGACTTATCAAAATTTAACCAAGTACTTTTCAGTGCAAAAACATAACACACCATTTCATTTGTGTCCCTTTATCTTAATTAGTGCATTGATCGGAACAGCAATTCCTTGCCAATTGCCAATTAACCAAATGGCCATCTCAAAGATAAACAGTAACTTAGGCCAAGCAGAAGATAAATATTTTTGGCAAAAATCCTAGTAGAAAACGGATGATGCCATCATACAAAAGACATTGCTCTCCGCGCATATAAGGGGCATACGAAGAACTTCTTTTGTACTAAGTTTCAGCTCTTTCAAATGGAAAATGACAAAGATATGACTTTTCAAAATACTGACTAATTTTCCGGTTTTTCCCGATTTTCTGGGTTCCACAGTAGCTTTTTCAAACGTTTGAAAAAGCTACTGTGTTGGCGAAACGCGTCACTTTATGTTTAATTACAATGTAGATTTTACAAAATAAAATTGTTTGATTTCATAACTTACTATGGATCTACATCAAGTAAAAGCCTCATCTATTCAAGATGGTAACATCTTTGTTAAGCTATTTTGAACGAGAATGCCGAAATGGGGGCCCAGTTCTCCCGGTTACTGCTGTAGGAGACGTAATAGTTATGGTATTCGCTATTTTAATTCATTATTATTAAGAACTGTCAATCTAACATCAGATTGTCTTTTCTAGTTTTCGTTAAGTAGAAACAAAAATACAGCTTGGCAACATCACAATATTTTGTTTTGCAACGTTATCGTCTTTTTATCGTAAATAAATCATTCACTCGCATGCTTCGTAGCATGGCCTAGCTGCTTTGTCTCTACCGCTACCGTTAAATCACTTGAATTCGGAACAAACCCTGAAGAGGGCTCAATCATATAACAGGTTATCGAATTAAATGATTTTTATTAAAAATAAACATCATTCTCCATGTATCTTGAACTCTTTGGAACACACTGTATATTTAAACTGAGAAATCCTTAATTGAAGAAAATGTTCAGTGAAACCTACTTATTTGTAGCTATGTTTCCAGTTAAAATGGGTCAGAAACTTCTATGCCATCCGGCGTTAGATACAATCCACACCAGTCCTATCTTTATTGCTAGTCCTTCAACAGTGGAGATATAACAAATGATAGGGTTTCGACGCTGACAAATGACAAAAGGCTTGGGAACAAACAATTTGAATTTTTTGAACTGACTAAGTGTAAAGGCGAATCATTATATTAGTACATTCAAGCGTTGACTGCTGGAAGGGATTATTTAAACTAGTCGTTTGTGTAAAGCTGGGTAAACAACCTTAAACTTAAGTGTTACAGATTCAGGCTAAGTTTGTATTTTCTCCAGTTTGGGTTTTGAAAGCGGATATAGAGATACGAAATAAGCAATCAATTCTGTAATTCATGTAGAGATGGAGGCGTTGCAAGACTTTCATTTTGCTAATCATGTTTTCGGAAGATGCATCCTTTGTGCCAATTGAGAAGTCCCCGGTCTACCACATTTTTTTGCAAAATTCGATTTAATTATTCAACATATTTACCTTCGAAGACGATACACCGAATATAGCGATCTTCTAACTTTTTGATACCATTTTTGTAATACGATTTGTCTTTAGCTTCAAAATGGGCCACTATTTAGGCGATTACTTTCTCATCGGATTTTTTTCTCCAGGTTTGCAAACAGGGAATAGTCGATGGAGAAGCAATTCGGAGATCAATTCATTCATTGTCTTGGTGAAGAAGCACCTTCTCTGGTCTTCTCCATACGCTGCAAATGTGCCTACCAGTCCAGTTGTCTTTCCTCAATATGCTCCAGGGCTACGTTCATAAACTTACTCGGAGTAAGGATAGTTTACTCCGAAGCGTTCATAAATTTACTCTACCAGTATAGAGTATGCTTTTATAATCGTTCAGAAACCTACCCGGAGTAAACTCTGCATACTCCGCTTTTTAATGGAGTATTATATACTCTGACAGTTATGACAGTTTGGCTTAGACAGTAGCTCTGTTCAGATTACTGCTGGTTATTTTTATTGATAAATTGATATGATTTGATTTTGATACAGTCATATATCTATTAATAAATATATGGTTACAGTTGATTGCATTACATATCAATAATTGACTACTCTGTGCTATCAATTGTAAAGGATACCATTATTCTTAAAAATTAGGGTAGGTACCTACCTAATGCCTACCTATGCTGTAATATAATACTTTGAAATTTATTAATCATTAATCATTATTCAATATGAGTTCCTAACATTGTGTTATGATATTAATATTATTAATATTCAACTCATCCATGGTTTAATCAATGACCATGGTTAATTAATTTTTATATTTGAAATGAAAAATATAACCTCAAATTCATATACACATATACCTCCGGCCGGTATAGCCTCTGAACGGTTACTCCGAGTAACCAACAAACATACTTTTCTAATCACGTGATCATACTCTTCTCTACCCACTGGAGTAAGTTTATGAACGTAGCCCAGGTCATCTCCTATTATTGTGTTTATAATCTTATCTTTTTTTTGTTATTCTTCTTATTCGCCTTAGAGACCTCATTCCAGCTGCTTGTATTTTGTACTTTTGTGTTATAGTAAGTATCCAAGATTCACAGCCATGCGTTAACAATGTACTCACATTTAAAGACCTTTAGTTTAGTTGTTATTGAGATTTCCTTTTTATTAATAAAGTTTTTATTTATAGATTAATATAGATTTTAATAAAGTATTTCAGGCGGAAATTTATGCCATTGTTTCATGTGTGGAAAGATTGGAGCAAGCCAATCTCATACATAAAACAATAAAAAAAATTTCGGACTGCCAAGCGGCTTTGAAAGCACTTAGCTCTCACCGTGTAACGTCGAAATTGGTTTTAGACTGCCAAACAAGACTCTCCTCAATAGGAGAGCTCAATAAAATATTGCTGGTCTGGATCCCTGGCCATTCTGGCATGGATGGAAACGAGAAGGCAGACTCTCTTGCAAGGGAGGGTGGTGCACGTGTTTCTATCGGACCAGATCCTATTATTGGCATTACAACAAGTTTTGCTAAACAAACTCTAAATAATTGGACAGCCTTAGACTTCTGGCATGATTCACCAGGATTGGTTCATTCAAATGCTTTTATACATCCTTCGAAGAATGTCTATTTGTGCCTGCCCCGCCGCGGCTCGAATCAAGTATCTGATGTTTGGCAGGGTTTCTCTCTCGCCCTCGGACCTGAAATATCATTCACCAAATAAACTAATCGGCTTTGTTAAGAAGCTGATTTGTTTCGCAGTCGAAGTGGAGGGCCTGAAATGATTCAACTTGTTCTATACTTTGATCTTCAATATTCATATTTTTATCTATTATCTCGAATAATTGTTGCTTTCGTTTATTTGGGCTTCAAGCACATGTGCGTGACGCCTCAGTCGTCACGACTTTTGAGCAAATCGAACACGATTTTTTAGGTTGCTCAAAACCACCTGACATGTGCCAATGCCAATGAATTTCCTGTGTTGTTAGAAGAACAGCTTTCGATTATAATGTTTTTGATAAGAAAATTTTGCATATTTAGATATTTTTAGTAAGGTTTAAATCGTATTAAATCGTAATCGGCACAATCTTAACCTTTAAATAAACGTCAAACCGGACAAACGTCAAATTTAATGTGCTTGAGGGGCAAGGGGAAGGTAAGACTAGGCGTCACGCCCGGTAATAAACGAACAGAATTCAGTCACTACGAGCTGCTACTAGCAGCCAAAAGTAAATAATCGAAAACGCTTAATGTGATTAAAATTAAAATTTTTCATTATTTTGAAGTCTCCTATGAAAATATTTTTTCCTACGATCACATAGGAAAGTGACATATATCGCACTGTCTACTTCTATGGAAAGTGGCTTTTATTCATACGCGTGCGGAAAAAAAACTTATCCGTACGTGTACGGATAAAAAAGCTGTCAAATGAAATTTAATTGAGATTGACCATTGGCAAGCTGTCAAATATATAATTTTTAATGAGATTTTTCTATGTGATATCTAAATTTGAAGCGATCTATTTGAAAAGTGAAATTTTGGTCATTTTCTAGACTAAAAAAAATTTAGGGCGCGGTCGAGGATCGAATCCGCGTACTCTTCGTCAGAAGTCCGATGTTGTACCAACTAATCCAAATCACCTGTTATAATAGTAGAAAATGTAATCATCATGATAAGTATCTATGAAGTATGATGAACAATAATAATTTCACTTTCAATTTTTATAATTATCCAACCAATTAATAATTGTAATAATCTACCTATATTATATAGTTAAACTACTTGAATTTTTGTCACTATTGATAGGTATTGTTAATTTTGAAATCAATTATGTTGACTTCAATTGTAACATTTTGTTTATTAATATGTCAGATGTTGATTACACATTATTTGGTGAAATAATCACGTGATCGTAGGAAAAATACTGTACATTACTCGTGCGAAAGTGTTTTTTCACACTCGTGTGATTGTCGCACTCGGCTCATGCCTCGTGCTTCAATATTTCCCACTCGTATGAAAAATGTCACTTTCCGCACACGTTATGTAATATACTATTGTTTTCGCACCGTTTGCCAAAACAAACATTTTTTTTCGGTAAGAAAACCATTAAATTTGATTGAGTATATTTTAGAAATCAAATCATATCAGCCTAGAGCGCGTAACGAGTATCCAAAAATTTTCGATTGATTTATTTCTGATGGAATATTCATCGAACTATACAAATTCGTGCATTACAAATATATCGCTGTAATTTAAAAACGGAGAAAATCATTCTACAAAATCGTGTTGCCTGTTTGCCTGAGGGCTTTGAGAAAACCAAGTGAATTTGGTAAACATTTTTCGGGTTTTTATTTATTAATCGATGAGTTCCATTTCAAAAATGGTATGAGAATGCCCAAACAAACTCAATGAAATTAGCTAGAGCAATATTGTGGATTACTGTGGATTCCAAGGACATACTGAATTTCAAAATTTTGCTGATTCTGGTGGTATAGTACATTCAATAGCCTCCTTGGTGTACATCATCGTTTGTGACGTATATCCGGGTTTTCGGATTAATATTCACTTTTTATAAATAATAATTAACTATAAACAACAAAGTACAGACCTGACGGGAACTGTCAGTGGGACAGTAGAAAAAGACGGAAGAAACTTTGGCAATACCAAAGATACGTCTACAGACCTGCTTTTTTTTCCATTTCTTCCAACGTAATGTGTGAAGGAAATTAACAATCGATGACGCACACCAAAAAGATTATTATGCGAACTCTAGCTACATTTCTACCATATTCAAAAAACTCGACAAAAAATGTGAAGATTAGATCTGCCGATTGCAGCAAACCCCACCTCAAAATTGTGAATATTCATACTAGTCCAGTAAATGAAGGGACAAAGCTCCTAAAAAGTCCCTGAAGACTTCACTTTGAGCTCAATTGAGCTCAAGAAAAAACTTAACGCTTTTGAGTTTACATAAGGGAGGAAAGGGACTAAACTAAACTCTGGAAAACGGGCTTCTCGCTAATATCTGGCTAAATATGCGAATTAGAGAATTTTTCTTGGGGTAAAAAATGAAGATCTTCTTATTATCTACAAAAATGGTTCTTATAATTTTTTTCGGAAATTCGATAGTTATCTAGATAATGAGACCTAAAAGTCTCCTCATTTCAGCTGCTGCTCTGCCTGTAGGAATTCTGCTGTCTATGCATTAACTTGTAAGCGGGCGGACGAATTGTTCCATAACTCGGCAAAAAATTGACATTTCCCGATGATTCAAAGTTCATCGCAATAAGAAGACCCGTAGCTATCATTCCATGTGACTTGCAGCTCTTTCGTACTTGACAAAAATATTTAAAAAAGCGGGCAAAGTTTTTTTCCACAAGATTTTGAGACTATTTAATTGATTTGTTCATATATTTTTTTAAATAGTCTTTTTTCCTAATTTTTTTTTATAATGGAACCTTAGGAGGTCTTGAATGATCTCAGAGATTTTCTTTCAATATCTTTCTTGCGTTTTGATGAAAAATGTATTTGTTTATTTACATGTTTCAGCCTTTTTCGGAGTTCTGAACAATCTGTGGAACAAGCGCGATTTAAAAACTTATCATCCTATATATTGCTTTTCAATGCACATCATTTTAAAGCTTAGAGTGTCTAGTTTTGGAATTTACTTTTTGATTTTCAATAAAATCCAATCATTTTCCGGAAATCAGGGAAAATGATCACACCGGTAAAAACTGGACTTTTTTCAAATAAATAAATAAACAAATCAATTTTTTATCAAAACGCAAGAAGAATATTTAAAAAATCATTCAAGACCTCTTAAGGTTTCATTATAAAGAAAATTGGGATAAAAGACTATTTTTCAAAAAAATATGAACAAATTAATGAAATAGTCTCAAAATCTTGTGGAAAAAAACTTTGGCCGCTTTTTAAATATTTTTGTCAAGTACAAACGAGCTGCAAGTCACATGGAATGATACCTACGGATCTTCCCATTGCGATGAACTTTGAATCATCAGGAAATGTCAATTTTTTGCCGAGTTATGGAACCATTCGTCCGTCCGCTCACAAGTTAATGCATAGACAGCAGAAGGCAGGCAGAGCAGCAACTGAAATGAGGAGACTCTTAGGTCTCATTATCTCGATAACTATCGAATTTTCGAAAAAAACGATAGGGACCATTTTTGTAGATAATAAAACGATCTTTATTTTTTATCTAAAGAAAAATTCTCCAATTCGCATATTCAGCCAGATATTAGAGAGAATCCCGTTTTCCAGGGTTCAAAAACACCTGCCGTGACCAATAAATTGAGCCCAAAGTGAAGTCTTCAGCGATTTTTCAGGAGCTTTCGATATTTTCAGGCGTTCAGTTACTGGCATGAGATGCGGTGCTGTCAATGCCAAAAAAGAGACTTTTTCAAGACCTGTAGTGACGCCGCTGACACGTTACTTTCATTCAACAAACTATTCTCTCTTCCGTAACTTTGTTATTTAATGACGGTCTATTTCTGAGACTGAAGTTTTTAAAAACCAAAGTTTTATGGGTACTTTTATTGCCAATTAATCGCCCCAGCTCGTAAGTATATAGAAAATATGTTCATTGCTGTTTCTTATCAAACTTGTACCATACAAATGCTATACCTAGAATGAAATGAAGTAAAAAGGTTCAGATTTGCGAATCTGACTTTAAATGTCTATAAACGTAGATACGCGAAGCGCAAAGTTGTAATGAGAAAGTATTTGGACGGAAAGGAAGGAAAAAGGTTCTAAATTGTACAGCAGTCAGTAATAAAAGTAAAAGTTTAAATGGGTTGGGGGTTTTCAACTATAGTTCGCTAGTAAAAAGTCAGTATACCTACCTAAGTGAAATCTGCTGGTTAAAAATCTCTAAAAGTATTTTAGTTCAATTTAATTTTAAATAAAGAATTGAATTAGATTTAAATCATGACTACACAATGGATAATAAAAAAAATATACTACTTTACAACAAGAAGTAGGTACTACAACTATGATAAATATTTATTATTTTTATTAATATTTTTATTCTCACAAGGTTTTTATGTCGATTTGAAAATACAACTTTTGGACGATTTAAATAGTTCGCCATTTATGCTGTGACGTACATACCCTAAAAGAGAAGTTAGCTACGTAAGGGTTGACATAGGACCACAATACTAACGTCTTCTTCTTTGAAATTATGATGTAGTACTTATATATTATGCTTATGTTATACTGCTGTCTTATTAATAAAAATTTCTTACTCCGCCCTTAGTCTTAGATTAGTCAGAGACTAGTTACTCTGAGACTAGCGTCGGTTTAAAGAAGTAATACAATTGCTATTAATAAGCTCCGACTAAGGAGGTAATAGTTACTCTATCCTTATTACTGGATTAGGACATGGCTTAAGGAAGATTCACAATTTTATGGTAGGAATTGACCAATAACGTGACGTTATGGTGACATCTGTTCTGTTTTTTATTGTGACATGTGTCAGTGCTCTGTTCATTAATTTCAAAAATAGCAAGTTATCTCATTATTATCATCTCTCAGTTTGTATTTTGTGTTAAAAGTAGTATTTCCGAATTTTGCATGAAATTCACATACAAATTAAAGAAATCAAAAAAAGGCGTGCTGAGGAGGAGCTCCAGATTACTATACAACGCAAGTACATGTAAAATTTGTGCAACAAAAAGAAAAGGAAAAATTAAATAGAAAATGATCAAAATATTTTATTTTTAATTTGATAGCTTGAAATTCCTCTCCTAACAATGTTTTTGAGGGATTAGCCCGAATTTTGTGTTCCAATCATTCCATCATTCTCAAATCATACGAATAATAATATCTTCCTTCCATCGCAAAATAATTACCACTCACTGAACCAACACAAATACTTAGTAAATATACATAATTAATAATAATAAACTGAATAATAATATGAACTGATAATACAAAAACGACAAACTAAATTTCGAATTAGGATATGACATTTATAATACCACAATTGACAGTTCAAAAAAACTAAGGTTATATTTAGTCGAAGGTTATTCCGAGCTTAAACTACCCATTTCCTTAGATTAAAATTACTACCAAAGTTAGTCCCAGACTAATCTCGGAGTAGCTAGCCTATTCCCTGTCTAAAATGCGTTTATTAATAGCGTATCTGTCAAACTGATGGTTTAAGCATAGAATAAAGTTAGTCTTAGGTTACTCCGTGTTTATTAATAAGACCGTCATGTTTATAATATTGAAACGTCACTCTCGAATAAACTGTAAACAAAACCAAAACACTCATATTATATATTATAGACTTTGACAGGTCTTCTAACTTTAAATTCGAATGGCCTTTTTGAAACTGGCTATTGATTCATAAAACATCCAAATCAGACAGTGGCTAACTTCAATGTTGAGTTTGTGACGTAAAGAAAACAATAAAAAGTTCTTGGTAGGACAGGGATTCGATCCAGACCCCTGGGTTTTGTGGGTCTAGCATGCTTACTTCAATGTAGATCATAAAAAAAGCAACAAAAAAGTATTGCATGAAAACTTTCGCATCTCAGCGGATAACCGGGTTATTATGAAGAAGCTGAATTTAACGCTTTTCCTAAGATGTCGTAAAATGCACAAAGAAATGTTGGTCAACAATTTGAAGTTGAGCGTTTCAAATTAATCCCTGTCTATTACAATTTAAAAAAAAGTGTTAAGTATTCGTGAATACCAGCGCTCGAAAAATAGAGCTTGTTTTAAGGACCTTTCCATACACTTATGCTTTGATAATATACTGAATCCATTTTTGAAAAGCCTGAGGAAGACATTCAATATCGTATTTTCGCCAGACTTCAAGATATTTTCTCCAAAAGTTTGTAACTGAAACGTAACTAAATAGAGCAGTCTTTCAAGTAGCTATTACCGACAAACATAAACATATTAAAACTTGATGTGGACCATTTGGTTTTATTTGCATAAAGAACAACTCACCGTACATAAATTAGAATTTTAATTATATTAAAATTAGATTACGGCGCAATAGCTACTAGATCAATTCAAATGTATACAGAACACAGTTGTACAGCCAAGAGCACAACTCGACTTTTTGTTAAAAGTAAACAATATTAAACAGGAGGAACCTCCTTTGCGTCGCTCGAAACGAAAACAACTAGGATATTTACCACAATATTGTTCAACTAACGCTGTCAACAAATAACATTCAAACTAGACAATCATGTTTTCAGGGTGTTTTATTGAGAAATATTATTTTTCCATTCCCCTTCAGAATAATTATTTTTGGAAAGAAAATTTCTTTATATAGTTATTTTTGTATAGGGGTGAGACTTTTATGGGTTGGTGGCGTAACCGACACCTCAAAATTGACAAAATATTAAACTAAAATTTAATAATAACTGACTGTGGTAACTGCTTGCAAATATATTATTTTGTTAAAATAATAGAGTGATAAGTGTAGCTAGAGTTTATATAATAACCTTTTTGGTGTGCTAATGTCCCTCTACGTTGGAAGAAATGGAAAAAAGGCAGGTCTGTGATTAATCATAATCAAAATATCACAGTAAGTAATGAACCGTTGAAATGTATTGCAAGTGTATTCTATTGAATTCAAAAATTTGTTTAGTTGATTTTTACATTACGTGCAAGCGCGACCTATCTATCAAATAGGATGCAGACGTACCTTTCCTAGCGGCAATGTGTCTTACGCCTTTTTCTAATGTCTTGACAGCTCTCATCAGTTCTGTACTTCGTTGTTTACGGTCAATTATTATTTATGAAAAGTGAATATGAATCTTATTGTTATATTTATTTAAATAATACTAAAATATGCCCAAATACACGGAAAAACATCAGCAGTTTGAAAGTCACAAACGATGACGCACACCAAGAAGGCTATTATATGAACTATACTTTATTAGAACTTCAGTTCTTTATGTTAGGTTGGAGCGAGGAAAAAATCTGACCGAGCGAGAGGGGTCGCGACGCAAATGATCTGACCGTTACGTTACGTTGTTACGTTATGTGCCTCGACTCGGCCAGCGAGTTAGTTTCTCGGCGCAAAATATATGTAATTTGTGTCAATCAACTTAATGATAAGATCTTTATAATTAATACAACTGAAGGCATTAATGTGAAATAATGATAAGCCACATAAGGTAAATTGTTGGGATAACGAATTTAAAGTTTTAAAAAAATATTAAAAATCAATCGGAGATTTTTGGTTAATTAATGTTATATACTTTGTTACGACTAGTACTGGTATTCAAATTCTGATATTCCTCGGAATAAAAAAAATGAAATGTGCGCAGAAAAAAAATTTTATTAAAAAAATGAGGCTTGTTACATTATTGTTTCAAAACAAAACATTAAAAACTTTGAAACCACTTTGGTTAAAAGTACGAAAAATTAGGTTAAAAGGGACTTCCATCACTCAACTATTTCGAATTCGTCAGCGCCTTCAGTTTCAGGGCTTTCATTAAATGAGCATTGTAAGGAAGAAAAAATTCATGATGAACAGGAGGCACATAAGGTAGTAATGATTTGACATTATCTAGTTTGTTTTTTGATATTTTTATTGGTTCCAAGTATATTGGGCGTAATTCAGGAAGCAATGTCTGGGTGGGGAATCCTTTTTTACTGTTTTGTAGTTGTCGTTGACGACATATTTCACGTAAATTAATTTACTGTTATCAGGTTTAAAATGAAAGGAAAATGCACTACAGAAATTCAGGTTTTCGTTGTCTTCCGTACGCAGATTTTTTTTTATGTTAGTTAGGATGGGTTGGAAATTCAGAAAACCACTTTGATTCATAGTAGTCAAGTTAAAGGGCTGTTTTATATTAGATTCTTTTATAACTTGGTGCCAATCACTTGGGGAGTAGATAAGTGGGGCATACTTTTAGTGGCGCTTTTCGATGAGAGCAAAATCTCTCTCTACATTCTACATTCTCTTGTCTCCACCTACTTTTGGTAGTTCGTTTGGGGGAATTAGGCTTAGGTATTTTTTTTGGCATAGTTGGACCATCACTATCTTCACAGAACTATAATCCTTATCGAGATCACTGTCATCTACGGGTGATTCAACATCATCACTAAAACTGCTCATTTCGTAACTTTATAGCAAAACACTACAGCACGAACTAATCGGTATGCGCCATTTTCTGTGGCTTGTCACTATTCAACACAAAATAGTCTCTGAAAAGTAGAGAGTTGCAACAACATGATATCTGGATTGTGGCGGCATTTATTGACAAATAGCTAAGCTCTCTGTCAAGTGGCTTGTTATATCATTGCATTATTCTATTACATAGTAAAATAGATTTCGAAAAATGTGTGGCTTGCTATTGTTTCACATTAAGGCCTTCAACTGTATATTTTTGTTAAATGAAGTTTCATCCAGAGTAAAATAAATTCTTATATTAATATGTGTATTTATTTATTGATTCAAAAAATTTGATTATTGCTTAAAAGGAACTAAAGTTTTTACCGTGTGTCCCGCGACACGTTCTTCAATTTTTTTATATAAAATGAATGAATTCTGATTGCATTGTTTATAAATTCATCGGGTTTCTTTACTTTTCTTTTCAGTTCGCTTAAAGCCTGATTTGTTTTTTGTTCACGTAGTTTGTAAATAGTCGATTTTCCAACTCATGTAATCTGTGCACATTTTTCTATATTGCTGTCAACATTGTTTTGCAAACAATAAGCGCTAGAAGATGGCGTGCTTAAGGACATACGATTTTCTTTCTGTATATAAGTACCGAAATACGTTTAAAATAATAGTTTATCTACGGTCACCTTTAAAATTAGACATTTACGAACCAAAAAAAATGTGAAAAATCATACTTTATACATACCTACGTTAAAAAGCGTGCGTAAGTGAACAACGCTTTTTATATGGGACTTTCATTATAACACCCAAAATCGTGCGTAAATGACCAATGCTTCTTAAATGCGGTTTTCATTTTAACACTGTTCTTAACTACGTAATTAGTATCTAGTTGCCTTGAATTTAAAATTATTTTATCTAATTCCGCTATCAACTGTGACACTTTACGTCACTCCTTGACGTTAGGTAACGTCACATTTTTCATAACCTTCATATATCAGTTATGAAAAGTAGTTATGTAAAAACTTTACGTAACTGTTTATGTTTCAACATAGAGATACCACATGAGTTTCGAAGAATAATTTATTAATTAGGTAGGTACTGTCAAAACTGACAATTATTTCATTATTTAAACTGTACAATTTACCCATTATTTCAATTCAATAGTATTTTGAGATTTATAAACATTGAAAACATTATTCAGGACACAGTTATTTGAAGTAAGTCAATTTTCTGGGTGAATACATACAATACTTCTAACACCATTTGATTCCACTTCAATATTATCATTGTAATTGAAGATTTTATTGAATGTTATGAAAGCGCGGAATTAGATAAAACGTTGTACGTAAACACGTTATGAAGAGAGGGACATTGTTCAACCAGTCCCACCCCTACCAAAAATAGTTATATAAAGAAATTTTTACTTCAAAAATAATTCTGAAGTGGAAATAAAAGATAATATTGTTCAATTCAATGGAACACTGAAAATAATTTTGTACAGTTTTAATGTTACATTTTGACAGCGTTAGTTGAACAATATTATGGTAAACATAGTTGTTTTCGTTCCGAGCGACGCAAAGGAGGTTCCGCTGTTTAATATTGTTTATTTTTAACAAAAAGTCGATCAGAGCTCTTGGCTATTATACAACTGTGTTCTGTACACATTTGAATTGATCCAGCATCTTGTAGATATTGCTTCGTAATCTAATTTTGATATAATTAAAGTTCATAATTTATGTACGGTGTGTTGTTCATAACAAGTTCATAACAAGTTCAAATATGTTTGTGCTTGTCTTGAAAGACTGCCCTACTCAGTGACGTTCCAGTTTTGAATCACATTATAAACAGTAGGAGAAAATATTTTTGACATATCCCCACAAAAAGTAGTCTAATGGCGTCAGATAAGGAGATCGTGCTGGCCATTGTATTGATCCGCGCCTCCCTATCCACCGATTTGGGAAATGTTGGTTCAGGTACTGCCAGACATTGATTTGGTAATGGAGCGGCTTTCCACCTTGCTGAAACCATATTGTATTGGCAGGAACTTGTGAGATTGCTGGGTCAGATAAGTTTGTCAAAGTTGGCACGATATTATTTAGGAGCAGTTCTAAATATTTTTCTCCAGTCAAGTTGCCATCAATTAAAAAGGTATCTACGATACCATTTCCAAAAACTCCTGCCCAAACATTAACTTTTTGAGGATATTGCGTATGTTCTAAGGAGATCATCCGAAAATGGATAAACAACCAGGAGTTGCGCTGGTGGTATGAAACCCCAGGACAAAGGCACGCTAAATTATTCCTTAAAAACCCTTCGGCCAAACTGTCACGCGACCTATGTCAAAGTCGAGAAACGACGAGGATGATGGTGGGAATGCTGACCGGACATTGTAGGCTGAGGAAGCATATGCACACAATTAGTCTAGCAGATGACAGCCTATGTAAGTTTTACCAGGAAGAAGACGAAACCGCGGAGGCACATAATCTGTGAGAGCGAAGGCCCAGCAAGGGTGCGGTGTCACCTATTCGGAGAAGAAAAACCGAGGGCAGAGAGCTACGCAAGAGAGGCGGTATACAGGCTAATAGGTCTAATAAAAATAATATGAGTCCGTGTGCTATCTGCAAAACCAATCATTTGTAGAATGGTTATTTTGTTAAATTCACCATTTTTTTGATAGATAATTACGAAATTGAAACGACAATATCACTAACACTGATCATTACTGCCTTGCAGGCAGACAACAAATTGCTAAGGCTATAAGTTTTATACGAGTTTTTGTATTTTTTTTCATTTTATTTCAGAAAAAGGAACACATGAGTGGTTTTTGCTAACTCTCTCAATATCAAGAGCTAAATGGAAAATAAGTATTGTGTGTAATGTAGCGAATTTGTGAAATAAATTTTCTTTTTTCAATCTTAATTTTTGTAATAAATCTGAAAATATTTAACATTTCCGAAACAGTTGAAGAAAGTCATAGGACATTATACATTGCATGCACTTGACAGGGATTTGAAATTCTCAAGTATCTACCATGTTTTGATGTTCAAGCTGTTATTATTCTTAGGAAGGAGGTATGAGCGAAAAACCAGGGCGAAAAGTGGAGAAAACCAATGAATTTATAAACAACGCCATTAAAATATACATCCATTCATTTTATATAAAAAATTAAGTACCCACATTAATCACTCAATAATTCTACCAAAATAACACATTTTCAAACAATTACTATTAAATTATTGCTACATATTTTATCAATTTTTATTACAGCTCTGTAATATCCGATAAACACCTGTTAGTTTGAATTATAGCCTTCCAATTATCTATGTATTCGTTGAAATAAACTATTTTATCAAAAAACACATCTAACTTCACCTAAAACTTTTTTTTTGAACATCAGCATAACTAACAACAAATAAATGACATCAAAATGAATATTACCTTTAAAAGTATCTTGAGCAGCAACAAAAAAAACGCGCAACTTTTCAGTTGTCCAATACAATAGATCAACAATTATTTTTACACGCTCTAATTTTCCGTAGAATAATGATAAATTAAATATAGAAAGAGTATTTTTTACGGGACCATATGTGGGATGATGTATTTTTCAGCACGTGGGACTGAACGTTGCCTCATACTTGTATAACAGTTCACGACTAACTGAACTGTTTTCGCACAATATGAACGGTTACTGCGAGAGGCACTTGATTTGTTTTGGTTGAATCAGAACTCGGTTCGGAACTCGAGAATACACTGGACCAGATCAATAAGAAAACCGAGAAAAAACTATTTAAACGTTAAGAGGGTATTTGAAAATTCTGTAATAATGAATTTTACTTGTAAATTGTGAGATAATAATACATATATTTTATGTTTTTCCACTACCAGTTGTGAAGTTGACAATTATTGCTTCTTCTAGCCAACTGAGAAGTTGAATTTCTCTATTAGTGGTTAATAATTTTCTATTATTAACCTAGGTCAATAATGGACAAATTCAAATATTTTGAAAATTCAGGGATAGTAGCTCAACAAAAGCTAGTGCAACATGATTTTGTAGACTCAGGAGATAGTCTTCAACATATTTGCTGCTTGAAATTAATTATCAAGATAAAATTATTTTAATAAAAATGCCATTAATTTAAACAATTTTGAGGCCCTTTCTCTATGAAATAAAAATGCTGCAATTATACTTGGGAACCAGAATTTAAGAAAACTTAATTGCACTTGAAATATAATAAAGATTGTGGTTTGATTTCCCAAAATAATTAACAAAAGTGTGCGGTTCAATAAGATACATGGTAATCCATCTAAAACTGCTTGAGTTTTGACTTAATACATTTTTTAAATAATTAAAAAGCGTTGGCTACAAAAGATTACCATCTTTTTACTAATATTTAAGTATAAAGGACGTAAAATACCATATTAGCAACAAAAATGTTTATATAAACGAAAATATTGGTAATTTATTTTTATCTGCAGAGAGAATTCTAATAAGTACGAAACTTTAACTGGGCCACTGCTGTGAACCTGTGAAAATATTAGCGTCTCGTAACGATGGAAACGCTGTGTGTAGAGCGTCGGCGTCTGTTTGAAAAAGATGCGAATTGAGATCCGTATACTTGCCTAGATTAATAAAGTAAACTGGTAGTCCTTTAAAATTTAATTAAGGAGTATAACAGCCTACAAACATTTTAAATATTTATATAATTTGAAATATTCTTCCTGTGTAAACTACTTTTTCATTATAGATACCTCACTGAAAATGAAAACACTTTCTCTGTATGCCTCTATTTGGCGTACTGAAAATGGGATTTTTTCGTGCGAGCGAATGTACAGAGCATTTCAATAAAAACTATCCACCCAACATAATTCTGAAGGCGTCACTTTTATAAAAAAAATGGAAAAATACGTCAAATATAATATGAAGACGTTATAACTTTAATCCCCTTCCCTCTATGGTCAACCCCTCCCAATTTTTTAAATGAAACACCCTATACAATTATACATTATAGCTTTGTTGAATATCCCTCCATAAGAGGATTACAAAAATGCATAATATATAAGTGAAAATTCAATCAAAATTCTGACAATTTTTTAAAACAGCTTATTGGATAATTTAAAATTATCAAGAATGACAAGGAATATGATTGAAGAAGGTATACAGTGTTGAAAAAATGGCCTTCTTATGCTCGTTGTATAAAATTGGAAGGCCTGCGAAAAAAAAAATAGTAGGGTAGGGCGGGGCTAGTTGAGCATAGGGGCAAGTTGGGCAATCGAAATATCTCGAAAACTATACACGGCATGAGAAGGCATCAAATAGCGAAAAGAAGGGGTCGCGGGATGCGAACTCATCACGAGACTGCCAGTGGCGACCACGTGGCGACTACTCGATCGAGTGAAGTACAAACGCGCATTGTTTTTTTTGTAACCAAAAAGTGAAATAATTATAAAGCGGAATATTTCGTCTGTAATAGTTATATGTTATCCGATTTTAATCAGGTGAGTGTTAAACTTCCATACATTCACAGTACTTTTGATATGTATAAATATTTAGGGTATAATTCTAACAGGTTTTTGACAACCTCACTTTTGTTTTGAAATTTCGGATTGGGGTTAGTTGAGCTTAACTAACCCCACGACTTAGAACTAAAGTTATATATTCTTTTTATTCTTTTTAGGATGCGGACTTACAAAAGAAAGACTACGAGATGTTACTTTACTCAAAACTTAAATGATGCTGCAAACCCACTAGTCTTGGTAGGGCAACATCATTTAATGCTCAGATGCTTAAGATACATTGATGTTTTGTTGATTCTATTTTCGGTTTATTATTCAAATAAAATTACTTTTAATTCGGTTGTTTTGTCACTAAGAGACTATAAATAAAAAGTTGAGTATCAAACAGAAATTTTATTTCATGTCTAGTTAACATTTAACCCATCATTTGGTTAGACATTCAAGTGCTCAATTTGCCCCATACCCTTGCTCAACTTACCTCACCCATGGGGTACGTTGAGCATACTTGACTTTCTGCATTTAATCAGCTGTAGCTCTCAAATTTGACTCCTAAGAAATAAATTACTATGGACACTTTTGCAAACAGATAAATTCGTGATCCTTCAGTATGCATAACAAGCCATTAATACTTATCGTTGAGGAGCTATAACCGCTCAAATGAAAAATAGTGCATAACTAGCCCCGCCCTACCCTAGGTACATATTGAAGTTGACATTAGAATTTAAGGTGGTATCAAATGTTTTGTCAAAATTTAGAAGCACGTGCTAAGCACAATAACCAAAAATTGTATTGAATACATAATTTATCTATGACCAATAAATTGTGAGAAAAAATTAAAAAGCAAAAGATTGATTTTGAGGTTATCTTTCACAAAAGTTGTGGAGTTTTTTTTTTAAATCTACAACTTTTGTATTGATCACTTCCCCCTATATAGGAACTCACCTATTGACGCAAATCTCATAAAATCCACTGAAAATTACAATGTTTGTTCACAAAGGTAAATAGAAGTTAATATTCCTCGTTTGCCACTTGGCGCTTGTCATGCCATGTCAATTATGGCAAACACATTATGTCACGACAAAGTAATCATCGATGAAGGATAATCGAATAGGATTTAATTAAAAAAGAAATATTCATTCACAAATGCCATACAACATTCATTTTTCCACTACTAGCAGTTGACAATTATTGCTTCTTCTAGCCAACTGAGAAGTTGAATTTCTCAATTAGTGGTTAATATTTTTTCTATTATCAACCTTGGTCAATAATGTAGGTATAAATTCAAATATTATCAGAATTGAGGGATAGTAGTTCAACAAAAATTTGTGCCACATAATTTTGTATAGCCAGGAGATTGTCTTTAACATTTATTTGCTGCTTGAAATTACCTATCAAGATAAAATTATTCGAATAAAAATGCCACTATAGTCAAACGCACTCTTATCGTACGGGTTCAAATCAAAAAACACAGAGGTTGCCAAAATGTGAGATAACAAATACACCCGGAGAGAAGAAGAAGAAGATTATCTTAACTAACATGAAGATAGCTACATCATATATTGTCACTTTGAATTGTCAAACTGACATTTAAATAAAAACTTCGCTGGTGAAAGACTTTTTAGAATCGCTGAAAACTAAATAAATATCTTTCTTTTTCCCGTCAAAATTGCATAAGTCTGTCTTATTTATCTTACGGACTTTATTTGGAAGTTATAATTAAACGTAATAAAAAAAACATAAACTGTGAGTACAAGTTGGCAGAAGCAAACGTGAGCCCTGGTGGGCGTGTTCATGTCGCTGTAGTTGTATTTTTGTAATAACAATTCGATATTTTCAATCGATAACTAAATATCGATACCATAAATGTCAACTGTTAAGAGATATGTGAACAAAGTCAAACTTGCTAAAAGTGTAACTCTAAATATTAATAAAAACATTTATATTGGACAAAAACTAAAACTACCGTTAGCCCTAAATGTCTATATTTTCAAATTACATGACTGTATTAATGTCATGAAAAAGAAGGGTCAAGTTTCTACGGAAAGCAACAAAATATGAACTGGTTATAGTCCAGTGTTGCCGATGCAAAAATGAAAATTACCCGAACTTACCATTCAAATTATCAGAATTTGTCAAAATTACCAAAAGGACACATTGGTTATCTAAATAAAGTCTTCGACCCCAGTCAATGTGGAAAATCCCCAAAAACAATAGCCATTTTTTATATCCCTTCCACAAAATATTCGAAAAACTATTGGATCCAAATTAGTGAAATTGTCTAAAAATCGGATAATCATCTTCGCATTGACAACACTGATACACAATGAACAAAATGATGTATGTTGATGAAATCATTCGGTCATATTATTTCGATTATATTTAACAATTACTAATGGACAATCGTTAACATTGGCTCTTGATTGGCTGCTTGCGATGACCTTATTTTAGTTCGCATATTTTCCGGGGCTCATGTTTGGTTCTGACAACGTCTTTGATGAATCGTATGACCCGCACGATAAGAGTGCATTTGACTATAGTTTAAAATTTGCACTCAACCAACAATGACTGATGACATAATGAGTACGCTCGTAATATATTGAAAGCTGACAGTGTACTTGTCAGTCACGGGGTAAACGCTTCTCGTGGTGCGGTTGTGGATTATTTTTAATTTCTGTCTTAAATTTGGCTAGTAGTGAAAAATACTGTATATACACCATGGTGTTGAAGACATTTATAATGAATCTCGCACCTAATAATCTTGGTGCTCGGTGAATAATAATAGTCTTCACCAGCTTGGTGTATAATATACTATTCAATCTTCAAGATCCACGTGTACCCTTGAAAAATTCCAAAATAAATTATAAAACAATACTATACAAAGCATTGTCATTAATTCAGTTGAGAAAATTATATTTTCTGTTGATTTTCATTTCATTTTGTATATTTTAAAACATAACAACCTTTTTTCTCACTCACCGTTTGCGTCTTAACTTCTTTAATACTCTTTCAACTCACAAGACAAAGTAAAAATTCCCAACTTTCCGCATTGCACTATTATTATAATTTTAACATTTTAAACGCGAAATATAATTACTTTTCGACCGAAAATCGCTTAAACCGACTGATTCATGCTTAGACTGTTTACCCATAGGTACATGAAAAATATTGTTTTTATCTAAATTTAACAAAAAACTGGACAGGCTCGGACCGAAGCTATATACTCGGAAAGGAAAGAAAAATAAAAATAATCGAGTATGAATTTTACGGAATGTCGTATTCTATTAAATTCTATTGAATTTCTTAGTCAATTAATCAAATTATTATTAGGTACTATACGAAGGTTGTCTTTCATGTATTGCATTTAGATCAAGAAAAAAAAATTAATTACTTTCAAACACTATTGTTTTTCCACGAAAAGAAATAAAATTTGCATGCTTTGGAACCAATTCTGGGAGCCGTTCTCCCATTCGCTTGTTGGTACATCCAATATAGAGTTTTTGAAGACGTTGACTGCATCTTCTGGGGACTGGAACTAGTGTTATTTAACAAATTTTACCATTCTATCCGAAGATTAGATACACCACTGATAAATAAAACAAAAAGAAACCAAAAAGTCAGTTGAAAAATTTATTAGATGATGTTTTTACTTGATAGCTTAGTTATCAGTGAGAATCTGCAGCTTGAGTCACTTTCCGGTACTCTATATCACTATAAATATGTCATTCGTTCTGTCAAATTGAGCTTTCGCTATCGTCACACGATTTCATACGAACTCAAACGATAAAGATTAAGTTTCACTTGGCAACGTCACAAAAAAATCTGATGCCAATACAGTACACAAATAATTTCACACATTTTCTCGTGTTTCGTGCTCCGTTTATGAAAAACTGACAATTGACATAATAATAACGAGTAAGATATCAAATAAAGTTATAATAACTATTGAGAATGTTGCCAATAAAAATTGCAATGATTGATGCTGCTCAACGAAGAAATCAACACCTAATTGGGCAATTCAAATACAATTAGGAACCTTAGAACCAAACAGTTCATTCTTAATTTTTGGAAAAGTAAAAAAGTCTTCACGACTATGAATAATGGTCCAGCAATTCAATGTTTTCTTGCTTTTTTTCCAGCTGTGTGAGAACTTGCATTGTCTTGCTCGAGGATCATTCGTCGTTCTGGCAAACAAATCAATACGTAACAATCAGAAATAACAATACTTTGACCTCGCAAAGGAATTGTTGCCTCTCAGAAAAATGTCGCCACCAAATTTTTGGAACACTTCAAGAACGGAAGTTTCGCTGGTTTTGGTTGATATTGGAACACCCAAACACCCGACTGACGTTTATTTCCGGGTTCGTAAGAGTAAATCATCACCACTGAAAGTAATTGTATTTTTTTTCCGCATCTTCTTGGATCAGCTTACGTACTGAGTCAATATTTTCCTAGGTGACCAGGCAAGGCAGGGGTAATATCCCTAGTGCATTTAATTTTTCCGGAAAAATTAGGAAAAACGAGTTTTTCAGTAATAGCATGAGCAAGAGTGGTTTTAAAAGGAGTGTTCCATTTTTTTTTCAAACTCATCTTAAATTACAATTGATATAAAAATTAAGGATTGATGGTGTTGGCACGAAGTGTCTATTTTCTGTCTTTTCAAGGGAGCTTCGAAGCTTGTGGATGCTACATTATTTTGGACGGTTCTTAAGTCAGTGATGTGAACTTTGTTGTTGGTAACAGTACATAGCACCACAGCATAGAAACCATCAAGTTTGTTTTTACAAGGCAACTCTTCAAACTTGCATGAAATTTTTCCTTTTTTTCCGGAAAAACTAATTACAGCTAAGTTGACAGTTGTTAACTAATTTTTCCACTTAAAATTTAATTTTTCAATAAACTTCGAAGCACTTTTAGTTGTCAATAATGACAAATTCAAAGTAAAATTTTGACGTTTCAATTTAAACAGGGTGTTATCGATGAGGAAGCAAAATTATCAGTATAATACCGAATGATTGGCTAGAATAATGTATTGCTATTGGTTAAAACCACCAAAATGTCAGATTTTGACAAGTGAAAAAAATAATCACTTATAATTGCACAAGTGGTTTGTATTTTATCGGGAAAATTTGGGTTGTTTAATGAGAAACTGTTTCCTAGCAATTTGTCAACTATTAAAAACACGACACCGAAGGTGGAGTGTTTTTAGGTTGACAGTTATTCGAGTCAAATTGCTAAAGGAAACAGTTTAGAATTTGAACAACACAAATTTACCCAATATCAATACACACCTCGAGTGTAATTCGGCAGGACAATTTAATGAATGAGAAATTTTGAAACATATCAATGCAAACTTTATTTATGAAACATTAAAAATAAACACATTTTTATTTTAATGTACAATTATTAAAAACGCAGTTATTGAAATTCATACTAGGAACAGTGATATTGATGAACAAATGAATAAGTGTATTTGTCAACAGTAAAAACACAAGAGCTTTTTTTTATCGGATAAATTTCTCTTTGCAACGAAACAGTTTTGCCAATCACTAATTTTACGAGAAAAACTGATATGATAAAATCGCGACACCGAAGGTGGAGCGATTTTATCTAATGTCAGTTTTTCGAGCAAATTTAGTGATTGGAAAAACTTTGAGTTAAAGAGAAATTTATCTGATGAAAGAAAAGATCGAGTGTTTTTTGGCAAGATAAATTAACGACAGAATATATGGATGAACAACAAAAATAATTATCTTTATTAACTTGCGACTCATTGTCATTGTGTAAAAGTGACGTCCCCTTACTAGATATTGAGGAAGAGGAGTTTTTATCGCGATAAAAAAGGATGCACCTTTTTTATCGATGTTAAAGTGACAATAACATTTCCAGGTATATGACATTTTAAAATCGGAGTTAATTTATCGCTGTAAAAGTTGAAGTTAACTTTTGCCGCTGTCAAAGTGGCAATTGCACTGTGGCATATGCGATTCTTTATACATGAATTAAATTGTCAGCTTAATTCCGCTTTCAACTTAGAAATACACTTTGAACGAAGCTGTCTGAAATTTTAGTGTTAACTAAACGTGACCGCTAATTTTGACATTTTTCGACAGGCGCCAACACTTGAAAGATTATTCTCGTATTATATTAAAAATGAAATATTTTGTAGTCACTTATAAAAATATTTTTGTTTTCGCACCGTTTGCCAAATTTGAGTAAGTATATTTTAGAAATAAGCCTAGAGCTCGTAACGAATATCCAAAAATTTTCGATTGATTTATTTCTGATGGAATATTTAACACAGAATTATACATCACAAATGTTTCGCTACAATTTACAAACCAAAAAAATGATTATATTGAATTATATCATAGGTTTGCTTGAGTGGTATGTGATTTAGGCAATATCTTTTGATAATGCAAGTTGGCACACAGCTTGAAAATTGATTGAGTTTTAAAAGCAAGGAAACATAGTTACATACAATCACGACCTAAGTCCTACTTAACGAAAAATTTATACTGAACTAGATGGTCAACCAGAGGAGCTAATAAGAAAAATCACTACATGGACACCACAAACAACAAGACCAAGGGGAAAGCCAAAAGAAAAATGGGGGAATCAAATAATCGAAGACATTAGAACTCTTGATATTAGAAACTGGAATAAACTGTGCCAGGACAGGAAGAAGTGGAGAGAAATTGTAGACAAGGCAAAAAAACACAGAAAACTATAAAGAAGAAGAGATCTCAGATAACAAGGAGGAGTGATTCACCGCAATAAAGGAATCTAAGAGCTCCAAGATGGAGCGCTAATCATTTCTACGGAAATGTAAAGGCTAATATATTGTAATGTTTTTCTTATTTATTTAAACAGTTTTTATCGTGGGATAAAATTGTACGCTCACTATGGCTAATTATTATTGATTTATTAAAGAAACACTTACACACTATAATAAATTTAATTTATATACACACTACTTAAAGTCTATTAATTTATCTACACTCGGTATAATAATTGTCCTAATTTATCTTCAACACTATTTATATTCACTTTCTGTTCACTCACTGTATACTGAAACTGTTTACCGATTCACTGTATACTGAACAACTTCTATTCACTCGAAAACCCGTGTATATATACTCCTTTTCGAATCTCTAGAAAATTCTTGAATATACCACCTTTGCGTATACTTCATAATTCGGGAACATTCGAGTTAAACCATTGGCCTTGGTACGCTTCGAGAAACTTTCTAGAAAGATCGCATTCATCGTTTGCGACAGGACCGGCTTCGGAATTAGTGAGTTCGTAACAATATGTATAGATGGTCAAAGGTTCCAGTTCCCAGAAGATACAGTCAATGCCTTCAAAAGCTTCAAGAATTGGTTCCAAAATATGCAAAAATTAAGACTGAACTGCATGGCCATAGGTTCCAGTTCCCAGGGGATACAGTCAATGCCTTCAAATTATTCCCAAAGGATGCAAAAATGCATTTCTTATTGTGGCGAATTCTTTGAAAAATAATATTGCTTAAAATAAACTTCATTGGATTCCTTCTTAAATCGAAATGTAATACTACGTTGGTCAACAAATCCCTATAATTTGTTTTGTGTGGTCGCAGATCTATCTCATTAACCACAATCGACAGATTCCCTTAAAGTCAATATCGACCCCGTTGACTTTCATTAAAAGTTTGCTTTTATCCGGCTCGTTAAAACTGTCTCGCCAAAATCGACACAATGCCACTTTTATTCTACAATTTTAACTCAATTTCGCTAAACAGTATTTTGGTCGGTTAAAGAATTAGGTCGGATTTCAATTTTCCTTGAAAGCCTGAATTTCCAATCTCATTTTAATACAAACCACAACTTTTTCAACAAGGCCAATTCGCAAGATGATGCAGAAGATGATAAAAAAAATAACATTGACGGCATGTTTTTAATCAATTTGAATTCACGAGCGGTGTTTGTTTAAAATACTATCAGATAGCGCCATTGGGCATTTAGTGCCAACTGCACAATTTCTTCTTCTAAGTAATACTTTCATAAGTGAAACTTTATTCATTTAGTGAAACTTGGTGTAATTCAACTGCACCGTGTCTTTTTAGCTAAGTCGATTAAAGGCAGGATGTGGACAGGCGGACAGAGATTTTGATTTTGGTAAAAATTGAAATGTGACATATGTGACTCTGAATTCTGATCATGAGAATGACAATTATATAATAGCTATTTACGTAATTAGTTATGAAAAGCGATATTGTTCAACAAGCGTAATATTTGCCAAAACGAGCGCCAGCGAGTTCTGCAAATTACGCGAGATGAACAATGTCGCTCTCTTCATAACGTGTTTACGTACAACGTTTTATCCAATTCCGCGCTTTTATAATATTTAATAAAATCTTCAATTACGATGGTAATATCAAAGTGGATTCAAATGGTGTTAGAAGTATTGTTACTATGATGTATTCACCCAGAAAATTGACTTACTTTAAATAACTGTGTCCTTAATAATGTTGTTTTCAATGTTTATAAATCTTAAAATACTATTTACTATTGAATTACAATAATGGGGTAATTGTCAGTTTAAATAATGGAATAATTGTCAGTTTTGACAGTACCTAATTAATAAATTATTCTTTCAAACTCATCTCTATGTTGAAACTTAAACAATTACGTAAAGTTTTTACATAACTACTTTTCATAACTGATATATGAAGGTTATGAAAAATGTGACGTTAACTAACGTCAAGGAGTGACTTAAAGTGTCACATTTGATAGCGGAATTAGATAAAAAATATAAAATATAATCAAGTAAATGAAGAGCTGCGTCTCCTAGTGATTTATGACCAGTGTTCATGGATAAAACTATCGATCTTTTAATAGTGGTAGTAGAAATCTGACTGTTTCTTTTCGTAATCGAAACTTTTTAAAAAATTTATATTCGGATATGGTGTTATAAAAATCTTGTCTTGTCCTGGGAACACCAAATTAAATTAATTAATCATTAATTATTATTAATAATTAATAATTAATTAAGTACTACTACTACTACTAAATGTGCAGGCGAGCCCTGTCATGGACAACTCAAGCCAAGGTTCCGACACTGAGGCCACTGGCGGGCCCATTGTGCCAATCCTGCTACCTAGTCATCCATGAAGCCGAGCCCTTCAATAAAGGCCGCAACCTTTTTCAGTGGATGCCTGCTTGTGTCTCCAGGAGCCATGACAGTGACTCCGAAGATTCGCCTGCGTAATACAGCCCAGTGTGGACACTCTAAGAGAACATGAACTGACGTTTCATCAGTCATGCCGCAACCCCTACATAGGGAACTTTCCTCTACTCCTAGATTGTAGAGGTGCTTCCTCATAGTGCCCTGTTAGGAGTCCTGCTATTAAGTAAAGGTCATCAAAAAGCTCTGTCTTTGTCTTTGTGTCTTTGTGTTTTTGTCTCTTTGAGTCTTTGTGTCTTTGTCTTTGTCTAAATTGTGTATTACTTACTTTTCATAATAAAAAAATAAGAAGCATTTTTACTCAAATGATTTTTATTGAAATTATTACAACAAATAAAAATAATAGATAAAAAATCTACAGAGACGTCACTTTCCACAAAACTAACTCCTTCACTCTGTCGTATTCGAAATATTTGGGAAAAGTCAATGGAACTTCTTCGTACTTGACATCTGTCAACTTCGCTAGGCACTCTAAAAAGTAATCGTAGCAAGGTGCAGCTGTATCGCAATCCGATATCGTAAATACATATCGTTTTTCCAATGCCACAAAAATACTTCTTTCACCCGATGATTTTAGTAAAAATCGACGAATGGTCCGGATGAAAGCTTCGGTGATGCTGTCGTCGTATATTGCTGAAAAATAATTTTAAATTGAACTTTTGCAGGTTCTAAAATCTTTTAAATCAAATTTCGAAGTTTAGAAACAAAAAAAGGTAAAGACAATCGTTATGCCAAATAAAATCAGGTTTATAAATATCCTTTTAGTCCTGTACTTTTTGGTCATGATTCCCCCTGTATATTCAATCACTATATGGAATGCTATAAATATTTGTAGAATGAACGAAATATGTTCAGAAGGAGAGAAAAATATTTCAAGTATGTTAATAAACCCTGAATCTATAGGAAAAAATCAAAAAGTTTTTTAAAATTTATTAATTAACGATTCAACTTTCAAGCCAATAAATGCACAAACTGAAATTGTGAAAAGCTAAAAATTTAAATTATTCCGTTTATTTTAGCTTTTATGGTATTTTGCAATATTTTGCTTTACAAATTTTATCGAATGTTTCGGTGTGTGCAATTGTGCGCTATTCGTAGTAATAACGTATAATTGTGACATATCAGTCGTTTTTGTTTGCAATATTTCGTTTTTGCGTGTTTATTTGTATGGAATTATTTGTACATTCAAGCTCGAAATATTGTGGAAAGTCATTTAACTTTAGATATTGTAATTGAAACCAGAACCAAAACAAATATAATACACAGCAAAGTTAACCGAACAGTAAAAATTATGTTCAATCATGTTATGTCAAGGTACCTTTGCATTTTTATCATTACCTCCTGTCCTAGTGGATATGTATATACAGGGTAGTACAAGAAATTGCGTTTTACGCTTAACTTCTGAATATCCTGTGAAAAAATTTATTAACTTATATTTATTGTGCTGTTTCCAAGCCCAATCTTTTCTGAATAATTTGATTTTTTATTCATACCAATATTTGCGTTTTTAAGGTGAGAACAAAGTTTTAAAGGAAATAATGGAGAGATGGGTACACATGGGAACAAAGAGGGCCGCAATCAGGTTTTATCATATTTTATAAGGACAAACATGTCATTAGTTATGAAAAAAAAGGATTTTTTTAAACTTTTAATTGAAAAATTTGAGTGATTTGTGTCGTAAATTGCTTATTTTGTGGCTTTTCATATATAATACCCCGAGAGTGAAAATTTTGTCATGAAAGTTTGTTGCTTGGCAATTTTGCGAATGACATTTTTAACATTTTGGATTAAATGTCATGAGCAAAATTACCTAAAAGCAACAAACTTGAATACGACAAGAGAAAAATTTTACCTTACAAATTTTTAATTGAGTGGTATTCGACATGACTATTTCACGAGAGAAAAACTAAAAAATCATATATTTAAACGTTTTATTTATTGCAAACTTCAATTATACAAAGCCAAAAAATTAATAACATTATGAAAAAAAAATTAAGTAGGTACTTATTTATGTAAAAAGTACAATTATTATAATTGTTGTCTCATTATTTTGAGGATTGTTTTGCATCATAACCTGTGATGAATTTAATTTAGAAACTGAGGATTCCTTTTCTTTATTTTTATTTTCTCGAAGGTTTTCTATAAGTTGGAAATGGTGTTCTTCATTTAATTGTAAATATGGTTTCAAAGAATGGGCAGAAGAATGTCCTGTAAGCTTAATTACTTCTTGTTCACCAACTCCTTCTTTTGCTAATGCAGATATTGCAGAAGCTTTATGTGAATTATTGGTTATTTTTATTTTTTTTTGTGTCTATACCAATGGATTCTTCCGATATTTTCGTCCACTTTGAAATTGTACTAATTCCCAATGGTGAATTTTTGTACCATATTCCTTTCTCCCAATTTGGATGTACTGTTAAAAATAATCTTGTTGTTGTTAGATAAGGATTGGATTCTTTTTTTTCAATAATTTTTATTATTAAAAATAAACGAACGGGACACAAATTGTTGTTAGCATTATTTCTTACCAGCCACTTACTGCCAGATAAAGCTTTTGATCCTCCTTGTGTCGTTTTGGAAAATATTGGATTAAATTCTACCCTGCCAGTAAAATTACCTTTATTATCATATTCTTTCTTAAAGTAATTAATATCACAATTAGCTGCTCCATTTCCATGCCATGCTAATTCGAACGAACATAAATGAAAAAACTTTTTTTGTAACCCATCAGGATTATCTTCAGAATAGCTTTCTACCATTTCCATTAATTCTTCTTTGGTGAACGCATTAGAACTTCTTTTTCTGGTTTCAGGTTTAGCCTGAAGCTTTTTACGTTTTGTATCCCTGGCCAATCTAGCAAATTTATAGGTAATATCTTTAAATAATGTTAAATTCTAGAAAATATTTTTCCTGAACCATTTGAGCAGTCGTATTCCAAAGTGTTTCCACACTAGCTTCAGTATAATCAGTTCCATCTCTTTTTTTCATGTTAAAACCATAATCTTCAAGAATTTTTGCTATAACTTGTTCAGAAGTATCTTTTTCTAACGTATAATTAAGTGCGTCCAGAAACATTCTAAACTGTTCCCACGCAGACTTTTTTGTCTTCATTGTATTTCGCGGTATACTTTGCTTAATTGTACTCTCTATTTCATTTATTGAATTATTTCCAAATCTTGTATTATTCATGTTAATAATACTTATTTAAATTTTTGAAACAGTTTCAATAATTTTTCAACAGTTAAATAAATAAATAAACAACTTAAATTTCATCACAGAGTGATAGAATTTTATACACATAGATTCGATATATTAAACGTCAAAAAATTGCCGCGACAAGACAAAAAATTGCCAGTTCAAAACCTTCAAATTTTGTCAGTTATCAATTCACTCTAGTGAAATAGTCAATGTAATATTACAAATCAGACACAAAGACTTCCCATTATTATCAAGAAAACCATAATTTACTTCCCAATCTTCTTGAAAAGCTCTTTGTATTTTTGGTTTTTGTTAATTTCCATAGCCGTTCATTAAAAAATGTGTGGATTTGAATGAGTGATAGAATAGTTTCGATTCACAATTAGTCCCGGTAGGTGGCGCTATAATCGAATCCACAACTCTTAATGGATGACCGACTTTGGTGAAACTTTGTTAATGTTTGATGGGTAAGAAATTTATTTGTCCGAAAAATTTGAAGAAAATTCTGGAAATCTAAATAAATATAATCCTTCTATTGAAAAATTAACATGGGGTAAAAATGTAACAACTAAATTTGACACTATTGCCAGGACAAGCAGAATAATACCGTTGAAAAAATGGTGGATGCGCTGGAATGTTACGCATTCGTCATAATTTTAAGTGACGATGAAAACTGAGTACACTATTCGGATTTTATTTGATTTTTGGTCTTTTTAAGAAATTATCGTAGACGTACCTAATAGAAGAAAAAAATATATTGATAATCAATTAAAAAGTACTTAAATTTCCATATCAAACAATCATTGTCCCCAATTTTATCACGTTTTTATTAACTCGTTTGTATATCTGTCCGGTTGTACATGAGTTTAAGCTCATTTCCCGATGAGTTGGAGACTTGAAATTTTCAACATACTTCAGAATCGGATGGCAATAAAAGTAAATATGGAAAATTAATGATAAAACGTCCCTTTTTCAACACGCTTATATTATCTTCACTTGTACATTTCTTTGTTTGTAGCCGACTTCTTTGGGGTCGAGTTAGACCCACATTAAACGAACGTATCATTTCGAAATTTTGCACACTCGTCAAGGACAGACAATACAGTGTAAAACAACCAAATGAAATAAATTCATAATGCTATGTGTTGTTATTCCTCATAAAATCTCACTACGAAGTAAGAGTATGTACAGTTTCACATAGCTCACACTGTATATATTTTTCATAACTTTGTTTTCCACAAAATATCTCTGAAATAGCTATACATTTCATCCATTTCTGTTCAAAAATGAACAATAATTCTAATAAAAGAATTAAAATTGAATTGGAAAATTGGGTAGATAATTTTTTACTGGATATAGTAACCAATCAAATTACTTGATTTCAAGTCATGTGTCAAATTTCATCCAATCACCGCTGTATTACAGCGATAATACCCTACATGTGGTGTTTTCAGTTTAGTGTTTATGTTTTATTAAAAATTAATTAAACGTCAAACTGACAACTGGATTAAAAATGTCGGAAAGATTTGGTATTGCATCTAACGATTCAATTAATTTACCAATTGTGCTTTTCACAACTGTAGTTTTGAATAAAAATGAATAATATTTGTTTGATTATATAACTAATAAATTATTAAACGTCAGATTTACAATCATTTTTTTGATATCTACAAAGTAAAAAATTATCTTATCGAATACTCCTCGGGTCTTGATAAATACTCAAAATTTTGTCGTAGAGAATCCTTCAAGCGTGTTGCTCAAAGATAATAGCCCTCGGCCTGCGGCCTTGGGCTATTATCAAGCAACACGCTTTCAGCATTCTCTATGACAAAATTATCTCGGTATTATCAAGACCCTAGGGGTATTACTACTGATAATCTGTTTAATTATCCGAGCTGTCATATATGAAACGGAAAAAGGGAAATAAAATTTTGTTCTTGTTAAATAAGTTAAATGAGTTGTGAGTAGAAATATATTTTCCGACAAATACCTAAATTAAAAATGTTCTGAAACTCATCATTTTATGGTCTAAATTTACCAGTATAAAACGAAGAAGAAAAAGTGTAGATACTCACTGTCAGCAGCTATAATCACGGAAATATTCGGCAGGTGTTCTTGAATATCTCCAGGGATTTCGGTAGACATAAAATCCAATTCTAACACCTTCACGGGATTCTGTACTAGATGCTTGTTTCTTTTCACGTTGCTCTCTATTACCCCGAGAATATCTCCTCTATTTATATCTGGAGAGAAAAAAAAATTGCAAATGGCAGTGGTTAGTTCAATAATAGTATATTGTTTTATTAGGAGTAAAAGTATAACTTTTTGTGGCGAGTCTGAATGTTTGATGACCGTACGTTAGTGAGGCCGACAATTTCAGACGAGCCACAAAAAGTGCTTTTGCTCCGAATGAAACATGCTATTTTTTTCGCAAACGGCATCCAGACTATAGAACTAATTAATATTTAAATAAAAATTCAAAACGATTGCAACGAAGTTGATAAATTCAGAGAATAATAATTATAAAACTTCGCACTACATTTCCGTGGTTACTGGTTTTGTGATTGTCAAGTCAAAAACAAATTTGACAGTTCAATAATATTTTATAATGTCAGAAATATTGTGATTTAAAGCAACAATTGGACTGTGCATTTTTGGTAAGTTCTTGAGCATCAAAATTTCGTTTGTTGTAGTAAAGTGTACTGAAATTTTCTTTTAGATTATATTATGTCGGATTCAGAACCCAACTGTACACCGCCCGACGTTGTTGACATTGCTAAGGCACCTACGAATGATTTAATTCCAACTATAGTTCATTTAAAAACCAGGAGGAGTAATTTGAAAAGCCTTACTCACACCACTAAAAGTTACTAGTAGTTACTAAAGGGTGTGTTCCGAAAACGTAGTCAACAGTCGTGTTCCAAATATATTAAATATGCCTTGATAGCAAAGACATTAGTCATAAGTCGATTTCTCCTTTAATCTGCAGTATATTTTTCAGATGTACCTACGCATTAAACAAAATGTAAGACTTTTTCCTGTTTCGTTTCTTATTCAAACATAAGAAGATTCAGATTCACATCGACAATAAACAAATTATGGTCATTGTTGATGGTGGAGAATAACAGATAGTCAAGTTACTTTAATTATATTTATTACAATTAAATTGAAAAAAATATGACAATTGATAATATGTTCTGGCAATAACAATACTACAAAATTAATAGCATTGTAGAGCAATATGCAGTATTAATTTAAACATTACCAACAGTTATCTTTATGTTGCCGGATTAAGTGTAATAAACCACTTTTCAAATACTTCTGAGATACCTTCTTCCTTCTTTTTAACTTCAAAAACCAATAATGTATTTCCTTCCAAACCCATTCTTTTCTATATTGTTTTATATCTTCCATGGCATGTTCTTCCGATGAACTTTGACTATTTCTTCCCAAATATGTATATAACAAACAAGATAGTCTGAACGTTTCTTTGAAGCTTGCAAAATTTTGTCCAGCACAGATAACATTTTTGTTCTTCGAACGACATTTTTTATTCACTTATCACAATTTTTCAAAAGTCCTGGTATTCCACCAATATTTTCTGCACTATATAATGTTCCTCTATTTCAGTATTCCCTTAATACCCGCTAAACCGACTTTACTACTTTAAAAAAAATGTAAAGTAATAATGTACCCACTGCTTCAGAATATTTTTGGTTTTTCATCCAATATTTATTTATTTATCTGTCAGAACTATCAAAAATGAAAACTATCGGCTGATGTCAATATTAAAAAGTGTTGTGTGAAACTGGGCTGAAACTGACCAATCAGAGGTCTACAGAATTGCCAACTTAAATTCAAATCACTCCTCCTGGTTTTTAAATGAGGTATAGGTCAAGTAGAGTTTATAATCATGCTTACGAAAGATTTCTCACATGGTGCAATGATAAAAACATTTAAAAGATCAACTAATAATTATTTTCCCTGTTAAAAATTCTACTTTTTTGTACTTTTTTGTCCGCTCACGGCCGTACAACAAAGTGGCGTCTGTGAAATCATACTTCAACATCATGAATTGACGTTAATAATGTCTACTTTTTTTGACGTTTGCGGAAAAACAATTTTTCCACTACTAGCTGTGAAATTGACAACTATTGCTTTTTCTAGCCAACTGAGAAGTTGAATTTCTCTATAATCAGGCCAATAATGGACAAATTCAAATATTTTGAGAATTTTGGGATAGTTCAACAAAAACTTCTGCAACATAATTTTGTATACCCAGGAGATTGTCTTCAACATATTTGCTGCTTGAAATTACCTATCAGAATGATATTATTTGAATAAAAATGCCATTCTCACTCAACCAAAAATGACTGATGACATAACGAGTACGAGTACGAGTACAGCCTAAGACAGAAATAACAATTTCTGGTGAAAACAAAGACTACATCATCTTCAATCATAACTCATGACAACTACAGTGTCAACTACAACTACAACTACAGTTGTCGCTGAGTATTCTATATAATTTTTTTCCAAAACTAAGTCTCCATCCCCTGGTGAAAACCCACATGCTTCACCAGGAGTGAGGAACTAAACATTGAAATTGTTAATGACGTGAATAATGTTGCCATTGTACTTACTCACCTGTACAAATAACTGGAAAGAACATGGAAGCTATAATGCTGGTAAATCCAACACCAGAGCCTAATTCTAAAATAATGGAACCTTCAGGAATGTCTTTGTGATTGTGAATCAGCCAGTCTGCTAATAAAAGTGCACCTCTCCAAACTTGCAGACCGACTAAATCAAGAATTGTACTATTTTTGTGTTCTAAAAAATATTATTTTTAGAAATTTTATTTTAAACTAGTATTATATGACATTCATTCCTATTTTAGCCAGTAGAAAATTTGTTATGGTAGTATCGGAAAAAAATGCAAACAGCTTTAAATACAGTTGACAATGGGTACATACAAAAGTTATTAACTTTACGAAAAAGTCGACTCTATCTGTAGTATCTCTATGAGTAGAGCGATGGCCTTAGTGCAAAACGTCGTATCCCCAATAACTAAAATTGTTCAGTGAAAACAAAAAACCTCCTGGTTTAGATAGAACTTTATGTTTTAGCGCGTAAAATGAATTTATCAGGTAGCTGTGGCTTAAGATGATTTGCCAGAATGTGAAGGTCAACTCAATGCTTTGAGTTTTGAGCTTTGAGCGCCAAAATCGGTTTTTTGAATATTTGGTGAGTTACGACGTTTTGCACTTAAGCCATCGAAAGGCAACAAGCCAGCAGCTCGGAACCAACATCTAGAGATTTAGAAAGTCGGAGGCTTTAGTCTTTCTCTAATATCGCATCTATATACACAGACAAAGACAGAGAAACCTCTGATCGTTAGCCTTTTTCCTTCTCACCGAAGTTCAGACGGGCATTCTCACTTACGCAGGAGGAAAATACTTTACACCCTTCGCTTGGTGGTCCATAGCATCAGGGTAGTGTAGGAGTCTCCAGCAAGCTGGCATACCCACTAAAAACCTCCTTGTCCAGTCACCACATCAGGAATCGTCGAAAGGACATAACATCCAATGCGGCCGGCGATGTGCTCCACAATCTGTGCCTCTTAAGGCATTTGTTGTTCTTCGATTCTTACATTATGTCCCGTCTTTTTTCCTCTTTCTGGAATTCTCTCTCTTCCAGCTCCTTCTGCCTCTTCACACTTCTTATGTAGACTCCCTGCTTTTCGCCATGCATCCTCAGAGCTAAGCATGGAGTTTAGGATCCCTTCCGGGGTTGCGCTAAAACCTATGTCTGCCTCATAGTGCGATCTCTCTGTGTTCCGTCTTTGGCAGTTCGTCAGGGTATGTTTGACGCCATCTATCTGCCGGCAAAATATGCAGAGATTGTCCACGGCTTTATCAATTCTATTAGTGTAGGTCCTGAAGGAGCCTTGTCCGGTCATAAACTGGGTGATGTAATAATCCATCTGCCTGTGCCCGCATTCCATTCAGGCTTCTAGGTCAGGGATTAGCTGTTTCGTCCATCGAGCGGTCAGCTTGTTGTTGCTCCATTAAACTTGCCACTCCTCCATTGTTTTCCTCCTTTCGTCTTCTCTTTCTAAATCCGTTACTTTCTCCAACTCTTCTAGCCTTCCCCTTTCCTTCGCCAAAAGGTCTATTGGTGGCACCCCTGCTACCACACAAATGGCCGCGGCCGAGATAGTTCGATATGCCGATGTAACCCTGAGAAGCATCTTCCTCTGAGAGGATCTGACCATGTCTCTGTATTTATTTTTTTCCATAGCCTCCTTCCAGACTGGGGCCGCATAAAGCAGCACCGACTGGACCACCCCGTATAACAGGAGCCTTTTCTGCGTGCCGGGTCCTCTCATATTCGGGAGGAGTTTGGATAAGGCTGTGGTTTGCCTGTCTGCCTTCTCGCAGGACCTACGAATATGTTCATAGAATATACGTTTATCATCCATCCATACTCCAAGATACTTCACATATTTTTTTGGGATTATTCGGGTTCCGCACAATTCGAAGTGTACGTCTTCCCTTTTTCTCGGACCCTTTATAATAATGGCCTCCGTTTTGGTAGGCGCTACCTTCAATCTAATAGTAGGTAACTAATAGCATGGCTGCTGAGATTCATGGTTAATCTGAGAGAAGGGTAATTGGTAGGACGGTGGAGCCGAGTATGCTGTATGACGCGGAAGTGTGGCAGAGATGAATGCGAGGGTTAGGCCACTTCTGTGGGTGCAGAGAGTAGTACTCCTGAGGGTGATGCAGGGGTACAGGACAGTGGGTGGACTTTCAGCAGCGGTGCTGTCAAGGTCCTATCCATTGCACGTGTTGACTAGGGCCAGACAGAAACGCTGGAGGGGTGCGCCCAGAGAGGAAGTACAGGAATGGATGGATGAGGAAATGGAG
>CAJUYG010000422.1:0-20925 GCA_910591675.1 Galerucella calmariensis
ATGGTAGTTTATTAATTAACGAAACTAAATCTCCACCTTTGTGATGACGACGACGACGACGTGATTGTAACTGTTTATGTTTAGCCATAGTTCTCTATCTATATATACTCTGATCACCCTATAAATACTCTCAGTGTTGTTGACTATATAAGATGAAGATTGCAAAACATTTTATAGCTTTACCTGTTGAAAATTATGATTTGAGCTGTGAACAACAACGTACTGCAGGTAAACATGGATATTTATTTGGTGGAGACTCTAAACGAGCATTAATCATCGGTCCCAGTGGTTGTGGTAAAACTAATGCTATGTTATCCTTAATAGATCATCCTAATGGTTTGAGATTTGAAAATTTATACGTTTATTCCAAGAGTTTACATCAACCAAAATATGCATATTTACGTAATTTAATTCAACCCATGAAAGAGATTGGATATGAGGAATTTAACAATTCTGATGATATAATTACTCCAGATGCTATAAAGACCAATTCAATTATTATATTTGATGATATAGTGGCTTCCTGCGATCAAAAACCCATTCAAAGTTACTTTTGTTTTGGTCGACATAAATCTACAGATTGTTTTTACTTAAGTCAAACTTATTCGGCTATACCAAAACAATTAATTCGAGATAATGCCAATCTCCTGATAATTTTTCAACAAGATTTCACCAACTTAAGACACATCTATGATGATCATGTTAATATTGACATGTCATTTCAAAAATTTAAAGACATTTGTTCATACTGTTGGGGGGAAAAGTTTGGATTTCTCACTATCGATAAAGATTCTGAAATAGCATCTGGTGGTCGTTATAGGAAAGGATTTGATGGATACATTCATATATAAGGAGAAAAGTATATAATATAGTTAATTTCAAATCCAGCATGAATCCTAAACTAACTCAACGACTGGTCAAAGCTAGGCAGGCGCTTCGAAAAAAGTATAAAAGTTTGAAGCGAAACATAAACCAATCTCAATCACGACTGGAACAAACCTATGAGCCCATTACTCAACCGCTAAAACAACTAATATCAACTATCGAGAAACAAGAATTGATTAAACAAGAACCATCAATATCACCAAAAAAAGAATCTCGCCTATCAAGTTCAAAATATCAACCAAATCCTTCCCATTATGCACTTGCTTTCGATTCACCCAAAGAGGATGTTTTCAGTTCTAATACAAATGATGATGATGATGATGATGATGTTGATGATGCGTTTGAGCCAAATAAAACTTTAGGGTACAGTAGTGATGAAAATATTAGTAGATTTATAGATGAAAGTATCCGTGACCTCGGTCGAATGACCAACGACCAAGGTATCCAGCAATATTATGAACAGTTTGAAAATCCCTTACCTAGAGTGTACATAAGGGAAGGTATTGCTGACACTGAAGGACAATTTGATAATACTCTTGGAGTCTATCATGATTTGCAGCTAGAAAAATTCTCTATTGGTGATTCTCCAATTGACTTTATCGGACCTGATTTAAAAATACAAGGTATTACCTACAAGGGTACTCCAGGTCTGTATGAACTGTTATTCAAAACAGACCCACACATTTTTACTAAAAATGATGCTAAGGAATATGTTGACATTTTAGAGAGAACTAATGCTCTATACACAAAAAATAATAGAAAATTACCAAAACGGAGAATTCCCGCAAAATTAAAAAATAAATTTACTAACGCTATTCAACCTTTCCTAGGAATTCCTCTTGTTGCACAAAGAGAACGAGCCTTTTCAGTTCCCACTATGACTACAAGACAAATAGCAGCAAAACTGAAGGGTGGGAAAGGTTTAACAATGATGCGATATTCCCAAAATCCCATTGATTATAAATATTTTGATGATTTCAATGAATTGATTGATAGATTACGCTTACTTGTAGCTTCAAAACAAGCTGGTAATAATGCTCACCAAAATGAAATAGTGTCTATTGTTGAAGAACTAAGAGAAGGTGGTATAATAGCATAAATAGATGGATTATATTCACATTAGTAGATATGCCGTTAAACAAGTTTAATCAACATTATCTCATCACACATTCCAATGATGAGGTACTACCACAATCACCATTCTATATTTGTCAACCTGCAGACATTCAAAGTTTAGCAATTATTAATATTAGCGGAAATATAGATAAAAATGTTAGTTCATTAAACTATATATTAAATAATAATAATACTGAATATACTTTTCCAGTAAGTGGAAAAGTGGTTAATATCAATAGCAATAAACCACCAACTAAAGTATTAATACTTTATAAAAATAAATATCAAAATTTGAGTGTTCTCAACCAGCAATCCATAACAAAGGGTGAAAAGATTTCAATTGGTATAGGTAAAGAAAAAAATTATTATCCATATATTGAACTTGTGTTAGAATGTCCTCTGGTGAGCTCTACATAAATATAGTACTTTTCCAACAAATGCATCATTCCAACAATGCCTCTTAATAAATTCAATCAACACTATTTACAATCATCATCGTCGTCGTCGTCGTCAGTTCCAAAATTAAGTGCACAATTTTATATTTGTGACTCCTTTGATTATCATGTTGAAAACATTATTCGATTGAAAGGCGAAAAGAAAACTAGTTTAAATAAAGATTATTATGTGTTAGATAATGCAGGTACAAATTTTCTTTTCCCCTACAATGCTAAAATTGTACAAGTTCGACATTACGCTGCAGATGGAGAGGTTTTAGTTAATGGTATATCATTCAAATTCAATGAAATTAGTGGTAATAATTTTAAGAAAGGTGATAAAATCCTTTTTAAATTGGGTACACCTTCTTCTATTTGCATTGAATTCATAGTGCAGTGTCCAATAGTGAAAGATGAGTAAAGCACAAGTTGTGAATGAATTACATAAACCGGCAAGAATCAATTATAGAAGAAGACATGTTGTAATTAAAGGATTACATGATTTGATACAAGCTGATTTAGCTATTATGACTCCCTATTCAAAAACTAATAGGGGCTACAATTATATCCTAGTTGTAATCAATGCTTTCAGTAAATATGTGTGGGTTGAGGCGATTAAAAGAAAAACAGGAAAAGAAATCACATTAGCTATGAAGCATATCCTAGACCAAATGCATGTTCCACCTAAAAATCTTCAAACTGACAACGGAACTGAATTTTATAATAAGAATTTTCAAGAGCTCATGAAAAAATATGGTATTAACCATTACAGCACATTCTCCAATTTAAAAGCAAGTATAGCAGAGCGAGTAATTCGTACTCTAAAATCTATGTTATGGAAACAGTTTAGCATGCAAGGATCTTACAAATGGTTAACGACTCTACCCAATATTGTCAACAAATATAATAATACAAGACATTCCACTACAGGTGCCATTCCCAGTGAAATAAATGAGAAAAATGCAAAGTATATTACTGCATATAATCACCTGAAAACTATTGATCCAAGATCATCAAATTTTAAAAAAGGAGATTTTGTTCGAATTAGCAAGTATAGACATGTCTTTAAGAAGGGTTATACTCCAAATTGGACTGCTGAAGTTTTCAAAATAAAGAAGGTGAAACTTACTAATCCAACAACTTACATACTGGAAGATGATAAGAACGAAGAAATACAAGGAGGATTTTACAGGGAGGAATTGCAAAAAGTTAAATATCCTGATGTGTATTTAATAGAGAGGGTTTTAAAACGAAAGGGTGATCGGTTATTAGTAAAATGGCTTGGGATGGATTCTAAATCATGGATAAATAAAAATAGCATTGTTTAAAATTATTATTTTTATTGTTAAATAAAATTATATAAAATGATTGACAATTTATTTACACATTTAAATTCTTAATTTTATCATAAACCTTACATCTATGTTTTATATCTAATATTGGATCTATAATTTGAGAAATTTTAATAATTCGTTGCATAAACCGTAGTCGGTCACATGCGGCAATGATCCATGATGATCCTTGTCTCGCTTGTTGATATGCATATTTCCAAGTTACTAATAAATGAATTTTGTTTCTTGTTTCATCAAAGTGAATAGTTTTCTTTACTTCTATTGTATGTTGTCTATTCTTCATATTTCATAGCTGTAAATCTTCATCTTTAAGTAACTGAGGATATCTATATATTAATTCTAATGCGATAGCGTATGTCTCGTTATTTAAATGTTTTATGGGTTCAATTATATTCAAGGCTGTAGTTACTGGATCGGTGGAATCTTTTATTCCCATTTGTAAAATTTTCAATGAACTAGCAAATTGTAAATTTTTCAAGTCTGTTAATCTATTTTCAATGAGTGGTAACATTTTCCATAACATTGAAGTAGTATCAGCTCTTAGATAAATACAAGAATCACCCCTATAAATTTTCACAACATTCCCGAATGATAATCGTTTAAATATCAAATCAAATTCACCCATATCTAACGGTTCCATATTCTTTTTGTTCGTTGATCTAAATAAAAAGTCATCAATATCATTTCTACATGATAAAAAAATGTTCCATTTTTGTGGACTGAATATAAAATAGGTATTTTTGGTTCCAAATATCCCAACACATGGATCATAATTTAAATAAGGGGATAAACCAACCTTTACATATTTTGTTTTATATGTATTGAGAGACAATTGACGTTCTCCCAAAAATACGTCATTATCTTGCAATTGATTCATATATGTAGTGTTTGTGAGTGATTCAACTACTACTATTACTACTACAATATACTATCGCTATTAGAATAATTTAAAGATATTCTCTGGTTGAAATCTGAAAAAAAAATCTCATTTATTCCAAAAATTACATCATGCTCTCGAGAAATGGAAAAAATTGTTTCACCCCACTCTAAAATAAAGATTATAAACGTTGAAAATCGCTGAATCTGAACAGTATATTAATAAACTTCAAAAGTGAATTTTTAAAATAAAATCATGTATAATCAACAGCAACAGCACTATCATCTAGAAGATTGTATTTGTCCAATGAAGGACCATTGGCTATACAAGCGACGATTATATCAGTTTAATGAAGAAGAACTTGAGAAGTTTCCATTGGATTATTTGATTCAAAAGGCGCAACCACTTGAGTTATTATATGCATGGTATAAATTACCAAGAGCATATCGAGACAATTTTGATTTACAAATCCAACTGCCTTGTTTTATACATTACAATCGTCCTGACTGGCAAACTCACATCGATGGACCACCTACATCACAGTCAAGATGTCATTTATGTAACTTAACTATTGAACAAATACATGTTTGATGTAAATAAAATCTGTTTAATATACTATGTTTTTTATTACATAAATTGCAAAGATATAAATTTACAAAGTTACAAAATTTCTTAACTAGATACTCTTTGTTATATTTTATAAATAATTATGATATATCATCATTTCTATCAATCTCATAATCCTCAATAAATCGCTACTGACTACTCTTATAACCCCAGGGAAGTGTGTCAAATGACTTTGAAATTAACTGACGTTTATCATCGTATGGACTTAAAGCAATTTTAGTCTGTTCTATACTAAATACATTGTGAGCATATGAACGAATAGTTTGTTGAGTTATGACTTTTGTATTGAATTCATTTAAGCATGTAATATAATCTTCAAAAGTAATAATATTTTTCACTATATTTTTTTCAATCCCCTTAGATTTTTTTGAAATACCAAAGTTATTCAGTTCAATAGCTATTTGTTTTGAGGACATGCCCTTCTTTTCAAGTTTTTTCTTAAAATTTAATTTTTCCTCCTCACTGACTTGCATTTTGTAGGTATACATTTTAGAACGAAGACCAGCAAAATGAGTAATAATTTTACCATTTGCCTCATCTTTCATCAATCCCGGTATTTTTTTATTCACCAACGGAATATTATAAATATTATTTTTGTTATAATCTGAAGTATCAAATTTGTGGATATTTTTTTTAATAATATCTTCGTAAACGTCTAGGTTACTTATTTCATAGATAAAACTATCTGTGTCTGTGTACAATAATTTACATTTTTCCACACCTGCTGTTGGTATTATAAAATTATAGTGAAAATCATACATACAAATTTTTGAAAGATCTAAAATAACCATACCAATGTATAGTGGTTTATTAAATATTAATTCTATTTTATTCAACTCAATTGCCATCAAGTTTTCATCAAAAATTGTTCTATTGTGAAATCGTGGACTAGCAATTAAATTTTTCGCCCCGTAACGTCCCTCCCATTTAGAGCAAAGTTTAACGAGTCTATGTAATCTTATGTTTTCCATAGTTTTTCCAAACACTGCGTTATTAGCAAGTTTAAATTGATTTTTTTCAAAGTTGCTTGTAGCACTTACCCTTAATCGACTGTTTAATTCAATATAAGGTCTCAACCATTCTGATTGATTGAATTCCAACACTTTATGTATTTTTGTAATTATTAAACCATGTGCCAATGCTTGTTTTAAATTTCTATAATGTATTGTATATTCTTTTTTATCATACAAATCAGCTATCAACTTTGGTAGTTTTGAGGCTGGAGGAATGCGATGGTTGGCACAAAAAGGAAAATCTTTATGTAGAGTATGTAGACTCTTTGGATACTCTAAATCCACTTGTAATATGTACCCAATCGGAGAATTGTCTGGAATTGTTGTTACATCAATGTTTGAACTTGACCATTTAAATCCTCCAAATGGTAATGGTTCACACATTGCGTAACCGTAAAGGTTATTCACATCTAGGTAAAGGATTGTTTTAGTGGGTTCTGATGAATCATATCTGTCACCCATATATTTATTGTTTGCCTCTGAAAATCGACTACAGCATACCGAAATTCCACCTCGAATCGCTTTCTCTCTAAACATAACCATGTCAACATCCTTTAAAATTTCCAATTTACATTTAGTATATTTTAACATAGCATCCCATGTGTAGCCTGGCATTGTATAATACCATGCAGGATCTAAACCATATGTTTTCAATGCTGTTTCTCTGAAATTATCCATAACATCTGCTAGTAACAGAATATCTATCTTCATATACAAACTACTGTATTCTCCAAGGTGATTTATGTTGAAAGCGGTCCAAACATTTTGTGCATGAGTGTAATCAGTCTTACACAATTCCACATCATTTAGTTTATTATAGAATTTTTCAATGGGTGGTAGCTCTTTCTCCTTCAATTTATCAACATTATCTACATAATCATAGGGAAACACCCCTTTTCTAGTTAGAAGTTGAAATTGATTATGATCTAAATTCTTAAACTCATGTTTTAAATTCTGAAAATTGTCTAAGCTCAAAGTCGAAACAAGTTCATTAAGACTACAACCCATAAATCTAAAAGAATCTATAAACCTAAATTTAATTCTACTATCATTATCTGTTAGAGTGAAAGATATGTACTTTTCTTTATTTAGTGGAAGAACAGATACATGTCCACGCTTGGCAATGTCTTTTATGATAAAATGTGCGTCATAATTTGAAAGGTTGTGAAATAATATTGGAACAATAAACAATTTTTTAAATGAAAGATTACAAGTTTGATGAGCGTAACCTCTAAATAGTCCTGTAAAATGATCATGGTCCTTAACAATTATGTCTCTTTGATTAAAATGTTTCTCACAAATGTGACAAATATGTACATTTACATTTTCTATTGAATCTACTATTATTGGTATTATATTCACAATTTTGCTCTCAACAAATTGTGCAATCTTTTTAATTTCATTTGAAAACCAATCCATACAATCTTCACCTTCATGATGATTGAAATAGGAAAAATTGTTGTTATAAGTACATTTCATATAATATCCTGCGCAAAATGCTTTATGATGTTGGTATTTATTCGTTGTTTTTGATAATTTTGTTTTACATGGTTCTAAAATAGCTTCAATATCAGCATAGATAAGGAAAGGTATTTTTTGTTTATAGACAAAATTTCTAAATTCAACAGCATCATATTTTGGGAATGGAATTTTACAGTTGTTTCTATTTTCACATAACAAATAATGCTTTTTCAACTTTTCCTCACTATAAGAATAATTTAAACAACGGTCACACAAGCTAATTGTAGCTCTATGCTTAGTGATTTGAGATCGAATAAGTCGTGAAAGATTTTTAATTAAACAATAATGAAATTTTATTTCAATATTTTCATCATCATCATCATCATCATTATCATCTTGTTCTGATTCTACAAAATTATTCAACTTTGGAAAATACTTATTTTGAATTAATAACAAATTAACATGTTTCTCTAATTTTCGTTTGGTAAGTTTAGCAGGTACAACTTCATAATATGAACTTTGTTGTGTACAATTTAATTCTAGAGCGTATACGTTTACGGAAATATTATTCAATTCCTCAAATTTGTTAATTTGATTTAGTTTCATAGGTAATTCTAACCCTTTGACATTTAACACAAGACTATAGTGTGGATATGATGAGGTGAGTCTATAATTACCTGTTGGTGGGTATAAAAAACTAACAATACTCCAAAAAAAGCATGCGTCATCTCTATTTTGAATGTTGATGCATGCTTTTTTATTTTCTATCTGGGGTGGTAATTTGATAAAAGAGGTTCCATCACCAATTTTATATTCGTTTATAGCTACCTCCAATAATAGAATTTTTTGTAGCGCCCAACCGCTTGATTCTTCCGAAAATTCTGACAGTTTATTTAAAATATAATCTGTTACATGTTCTTGAAACCAAATAGCTAAATCAGTTGATTGATCTAATACTGCATTAGGTGTCACAAAATACTTTTGATCAATTACTTCTTGATCACCTGACGTTTTAACAAAATCTGCCCACAGTGTGGTATTAATTTTTACAATTAACTTTTTTTTAATAATTTTGAGAATCTTAATTTTAAAGAGATCAAAAGCATCTGATAAAAATTCTTTTATTTCTTTATGATTCACATTTATAATCACTGCTGTTTGAACTCTACTTTTGAAACAAGAAATTATATTTTCCCAGTAAACTTTTCGATTTTGTTTTACACCAACATGTTTGTTTTTTAATTTTATTAAACATTTTAATCGTTTCAATTGACCAATTTTTGTTAATATCTTACGTTTTTGACCAACCTTTAAATGATATTTTTTCAATGCTATGTTACATTTTTTAATATTATGTTCATTAATTAATTTTATTGATTTGTTTTCAGCAGAGTTCACTCTAATTAACTTAATAGATTCATCAATTTTGGATAATGTACCATGATATTTGTCCATAATATTATATCATAACTATTTATAAAAATATAACTCACCAATAATTAGATTTCAACAATTTCAAACGATGCTGTTGGATTCAATTTTCCAATGTCTACCGCTCCTCTGAATATTATTGCGTACTTCCCTTCTTCAAAATATTTTATATAAGGTTTATACGTCTCTGTTACCCTCTGCGGTAGGAACGTTATTTCTTTCTCCAGTTCCAGCAGCACCGTTTCCCCAAATTTACTCCTAACTATTTTAGCCGAAATGATTTTTTTGGGTTCCCCTAATATTAAGTCAGTTAATTTTATAGTTGGTTTTGGGTCTCTTTCTAAAAGTGAGGAAGAATTTATGGTTTTTAGATCCATTTTACTAAAAATAATAATAATATAATTAAACATTAGAACATATTACTAATTTAAATTCTAAGTAAAATAAAAAAAATAAAAACGTCTTACCTGTTGTTTATTGAAGGTTGATGATGCGATTGAAAACAAGAAACGATTGAATTTCACAAGAAAATCTTGAGCTTAAATACAAAATGAATCTAATGACCTTAATAATAATTGCATAGGTATTTACTTATTTTCCGCGACTTACGTAAGACTTTCAACTGCATTAGTTGTCTCTGGTGGATTTTTAATAACAGGATGGTTATAGCAAAGTATAATATGCATAGTAGACTATCCCATTGAAGATATATTCATTCGTATATAATTAATGTATTATCACCTTATAGATTTTTTTAAAAAAACTAATAAACTATCTAAAATGACCTCAATAATAATTGCATACCTATTGCGTAAGACTCCGGACTGCATTAGTTGCCTCTGGCGGATTTTTAATAACAGGATGGTCATAGCAAAGTATTATACACTATACCATTGAAAATATATTAATTGCGTATATAATTTATGCATTATAGCCTTGGGCGGGCTTGTTTCCTATACTTTGTATACAAACACAGCGCATTCCATTATATTTATGCACTTATACAGGATGGTTCTACCAAAATATGAGGATGTATCATATACTGAGTGTTGTTTGACTTAGAAGGAACATAGTTACACTACTTGGATTATCTTCCAGAATTTCAAAAATTAACGGCTCAATTGCATTTTGTAACATCTCCAGATACACTTCATCGCTTAAATTTGAATTTAGGAAGACAGGACCAACTATGTGGTTTTCCAAAATACCTGCCCAAACATTGACTTTTTCTGGCAATTGGATATGTTGTTCACGAAAGGTGTGAGGATTTGTGTCACTCCAATACCTTACTTTTTGTGTATTCACATTTCCATTGAGGCAGAAAGTACTTTCCCCACTGAAACAAATTGTTTTTGTGTAATGTTTGTTTTAACTAATTTTATTTGTCATACATTCACGAAATTAGAGTCTTCTGTCGGGGTCGTCATCCGAAAGGTGGTGCACCATTTTTAACTTCTATGGATGAAATTTATTTTTAGCCAACACTCTCTGTACTGTACTTTTACTTACTTCACAGATAGACGCAACTTTAGTTGAAGAGAAAGTAGGGTTTACTACCATTTCAGCAACTATATCAATTTTTTTATCATCACTTAATGTTGGTCGACCAGAACGTTTGGCATCTTGAACACTACCTGTTGCTTCAAACTTGTGAAGAAGCTCCCTCAAATAAGTTCTCGAGATAGGGCGATCTGGGTATCTCTCATTGAATATACGTTTCACTTGATGGAGATTTTTTCTATTTTTCTCTTATTCTTTTGGGAATCAAACCACAATAATGTTTTTTTATTTTTTTTTATTTTGTCGTTTCGGTAGCGTTCCAGCTACCGTTGTCAAGATTAACTAGCTGGAACGCTACCGAAACGTCGAAATAAAAAATAAAAAAACATTATTGTGGTTTGATTCAAGGAACACAAGGAACTTACAGAAGATTTTTTCTAGATTCACCAATTATTTAGATAGCTGCTATTTTGTCGGCTTGAGTACGTACCATTTTGCCTATGTAAACTCTTAAACGTCTCGTTAAACAATAAGAAAATCAAATACTTAAGCTATTTAGAAAAACTTTGCAAAGCAACAAATACCATTGAATTAAAATCGTCAATTTTTTTGACAACTAACCAGAGGCGGACTGAAAAATCTTCAATATTTGAATGTGAAATGATAATTTTGGTATTTTTTTAATTTATCCGTCAAAATTAGTTTAAACCCAAACAAAATTAATATGGCTATGTAGCCAATGTCAATGCATTTCAAACGATATATCACTTGCCATGAGGTCCTATTTAAAATTATTGGCCAGAGTGGCACTGTGACGTCATCTATTACTATTACGTCACCTGTTACCATTCGTAAAGAAGTTTACAAAGTGTTTCTTCTTTTATAGAATCCATTGCTTGCACTTGATATAACTCGCATATTTTCAATCTAATTGATTTTTATACACAGGTTTTCCATAATATTGAATGAGTAGTATATTTTGGAACCAAAATATCTATTAGAGAGAATAACCTCGTTACAACTGGGTCTAATTAATTCCTTACCAGAATATGTTTATAACAAAAATAAGAGCCCTCTATTATATCCTATTAATTTCCTCTGAACAAGTGCAGGGCTCTAGTCTTTTCTGAATCTCACAGCCTATTCCTTCAATCTGATGGTTATCTAAAATGTCAGCTCTTCTAGAAGCCTACACATGTACCTAAATCATTATCTCCTGAACTCGCAATAATTACCACAGTTGCCAACCAAATATTTTCTTTCGAGTTTTCAAATCATTGAATATTAATTTATAAATAGTTTTCTATTAGACCCTTGTGTCATTTCAACATCTGTTCCTGAATTGAAGAGACTCAAATGCTTTGAAAAATATTTATTTGAAAATAGGATTTCAAGACATTCTACAGAACTTGCATGGTTTGAGTAATTTTGGTCGTTTTTGTTTATTTGTGGATTTTACACGTCTTGGACATCCTTCGCAGGATATCTTCTGTGCAGCTTTATCCTCTTTGTAAATAGATTGCGTACCAATGCTACATTTTCGTATTTTAGGTTTCTTCAGTCTTCTTCGTCGATGTTTACGAGTTACTTCGTAGTTCCCTAAACAAAATTGAATCATTATATTGTTAGATTTCTTATTCTTTGATGTATTCACAACGCATGTTGAGCAACGATTGCCCGGAGTATACATGGGGGAGTAGATCTCCTTCACGGCGCACGCCTACGTCGGCGCGCATGCGTGAGGGGTTGAATTATTTTCTAAAATAAATATCTTAAGCCAGATTTAACAATATTAAATATATCATTCCAAAGTTCTGGTCACTTTTTCCACCGACCAAAATAGTAATTTACGTTAAGAGTCGGGAAAATGGCTTATCAAAGTACAAGTCCAGATGTTCACGGACGAGGCGACGGAGGTCTGGAATATCTAGACGTACTTGAATGACAGCTCACGGTATCGTACAATGTTTTATTTCTCATTGTGCTATATTTAAAATGAAATTTGAATGTTTTATTCCAGATTACCTAAAATTGACAGTTTGTTATCCCGTGTGAATTTTGTGATAATTTCCGTAAAAATGGAAGAAATCGAGCTGAAATGTGTTGAAACAACCACTAAATTGGTGCCTACAAAGTCTTCCTCTCAGTATGAGAAGGAGTTCCAAATCTTCAACGAGTGGGGAAAAACCTGTAAGGTGGAAAACGGTTAGACCGGTAGATAGGGACACAAAATATTGGGTCATTTGTACCAATATGGCGTTTCTTCAGGGGTCTTTATTACGAAAAGAAAAATGATGGACATAGCGCTTGTACCCCAATCGCATAGGCGTTAGTAGAACTCGTCGGATTGATTACGAGTGTTAAACGATTTGTTCCACAAAAATTCTAGTATTTTCCGATGGTCCAAAAAAAAGGAGAGGCTGTAGTGTCATGCAATACTTCTCCGGTGTGACTTACAGCCCGCCATACCGACGCGAATGCGTTAATTGGAAAAAAAATTCTATCATTAGTACCAGGCTAATTTTTGCACAGTTAATCATCGTAGTGCAACCATTCACGAAATTCACCATGCCATACTTTTCGGACGGTTCCAAATGGCCGTCATACCGCCGAAAATCATCAATTTTTTTTGCCAAACGATTGCATTTGGATTTTTGGAAAGTACTTGATAAAATGTGACCGTTATTATATTTGTCATACTCCCAGCAGGGGGAAAAGTGCTGCCATACTTGAAAAACTTATTTATTCGACACGTTTCCAAAATACAACTGTACAATATGTAAAATAACTTTTCACAGCATGGGATCATTATATTCTGTTTGTTTGGATACAATTCCACCTACAAAAAATTATCCCGGATTCATGCATGGGGCGGACGACTGTGAGACTTAAGCCAAGACATGACGATTTTTACCAGTATGGCATTTGGATTTTTGGAAATTACATGATGCAATGTAACCATTATGAAATTTGCCATACTTCTAATATTGGGAAAAAGGGGCGACATACTTAAAAAACTGGAGTGGTAGCCGTTCAATAATATACAATTTACATCTAGTTATAAAACAAGATTGCCGCCAAGGTTTTAGGAATTTTGTAATTATATTCGTTAAACTTCAAACTTACAGGAAAAATTAGTGCCATACTGGTACAAATCGTTCAAATTACGAAAAAAATCTTACAATTAGAAAAAATATTGTACACACTCGCCACCTCCCACAGGTATGGCATTATCAGACTTCTATTTATTTTAACGTACGAAAGAACTATTATCGCCGAGGCCACTTGCGGCCAAGGCAAGATCATTTTGAGGTCGTTAAAAAGTTTAGCGGCCGTTACCCATAGCAGCGGCTACGAAACCAAACGTCTTCCATTTATTTTAACGTACCTAAAGAACAATTATCGCCGAGGCCGCTTGAAAGTTTAGCGGCCATTACCCATAGCAACCGCGAAACCGAACGTCACTTCCATATTTGAATATCACTGCCAAATTTGACATTTCTAAAATACAACAAGGATTATTTTTTATTGAATACCAACAAGAACATAAATTCTTATATTATTTGGGATGATTATTTTTTTCACTTGTCAAAATCTGACATTTGGGCGGTTTTAACCAGTTTCAACCAATAGCAATACCTACATTATTCTAGCCAATCATTCGGTATTATACTGATGATTCTGCTTCCTCATCGATGATACCTTGTTTACATTGGAACGTCAAAATTTTACTTCGAATTTGTCATTATTGACAACTAAAAGTGCTTCGAAGTTTATTGAAAAATGAACACAAACCGATTCAGTGCCATCAATATTAAACATTCAGGTAATACAAAATTTCAAATTGTTGAAAAAAATAATCTTCTTAAATACAACTCGCTCTCCAAATTTTATCACATATTTTTTTATCTTCACCATTCAAACTTTTGTTTTTTTTATTGGTGAACCATTTTACCTATTTAAAGCACTCCTCAGCGTGTTTAAATCGAACTTTAAAACACGCGCGTTTCTTAAAGTTACCATGGCAACATCAACAACTCGAGAAACGAAGTCCAAATGACAATTATTAATCTGACAAGAGTATACTTTGTAACGTCAAAACCTTCTTTCGAACAATATTTAACAATTTGAATTTTATAAATGAAAATGTAAAATACAGTTGGTATTGTTTGAGATATTAACATTTCGATTTTTCAAATCTGAGGAAATGGTATTTAAATTACATAATACTATTAACATTCTCAGAAATCAATGAGCTTGAACTTCCATCAAAATGCAAATTAGTTGTTGTTTTCCTCATTTCTATGACAACGCAATTCAACCATTTTACATTATTGGTTCTTATTTCCATTTCTTGTTGTTGTAGTAGTAATAGAGATACCAGTATTTATAATTCTAAAGTGCACCAATAAAAAAATAGCGTGAAGTATTCTCAGAAGCCGGTCTTGTCGCTAAAATATAAATTTTGGCGAATGCGATGGGTTTCTTCTTGACTTTTTTGGTCCGCTCCGCATACGAAGAGCGTGGTAAACTCAAGAAGAATCGAGACACTATATATACGCGAGTTTTCAAGTAAATCAGACAGTTTTCAGTGAACAGTGAATCAGTAAACAGTTAAGTAAATGAATTAGTGAAGACAAATAGAGTAATATTCAAGTGATCAAAGCTTTATGAGAACTATTATACCGAGTGTAAATAAATTAGTAGACATCAAGTGAAGTGTACATATAAATTAAGTTCAATATTGTATATGTTTTTTGAATAAATCAATAGTGATTAGCCATATTGTGTGTATAATTTTATCCCACCGGAAAAACTATTTAAATAAATGGGGAAAATATTACAGTTGTTGTGTTCATTTCACGTCATTCTGATCAGCTCTGTTGAGATGATATTCGACCAGGGTAGCTATTCTTGAATATCATACGATCCGGTGCTTCTCTCGTACGATGGGATCTATTCCGTGCGATCTATCGACTCCTACGGTCGAAATCGACTAATTCTTGAACCTACATGTGAACGCTCAAAATTATTGCGTTGTTGCCAGCATTATTTGATACAAAAGATATCCCTTTTAGGTATCTTCAGTCCCTTTTTTTTTGTACGGTTGTTGTCATAATTTTCTGTCATTAATTATTTTTTTGTTATATCATATTACCAATAGTAAAAAAGGTAGTCTGTTTAGTAAATCGATAAGTATTAAAATTGGATGGAAATAAGTCAGTCGCATTTCACTCCTCACAAAAGAAGTGCCCCCACAAACAGCATGCTTCCAAGCTATGGTCATATAAAAACCTGGAGCCCTGCCTTCCGTAAATCCTTCATCATCACTTGCCAAAAATAATAGTTCTCTACGTCCATGATAAAACACCCATTAACACATTCCCTGCCACGTCGGGCATTATGTCCGAAACGGCTCATTATCCCATTACGCCACGTCGGTCAATATGACCAAAAATTTGTACATTCATGCATCTGTTCCTAGAGAGCCGTCGGTCACGAACTAAACGCTGCCGTGCATAAGGCATGACCGAAGAGGCCCAGTGAGCAAAAGGCACTTGGAAACTTTTTATTCCTATTTTTTTTTACTTTTTACCAGAAATAGAACAACGTTTTGGCGCAAAAACAATTATTGCTCATGACGGGTTGACAGGGAACGTGTTAAAAACACTGAAAACCAGTAAAACCAACTCACGAGAAAGTATTTTTTTCAACTCTATGCACATGAATTCAAGATTCAAAGAAACAGAGGACTGACAGAATAATTACGGAATGCATGGATAAATAGTAATTATTAACTCATTTCTCTATGACAGAATGAAAATAAATTTCCATAAAAAACCTCTCTACTGCGCAAGCGCCAATTCATTCGACTTTATTTCGAACCATGTGATCCGGAGCGTATGATTTTTATGAGATCAATAATATCGGATCACGGGCCAAGAATATAACGACGATAGCCTCATGTGATCATTCGCCATAAATCTATGCCGCTCATTGTTCAAGAATAGACGTCCAGAGCGATTGACCAAAGTGAGCATGAATTCTTAAGAAGAATGCGTAAGAATAATAAGTGGAGTAAACAGGAGAGAGCATCTGAAAATTTTAGATTACCCTATTGTTTATTATTTAGTTCATAAAAAATATATGAAAGTAGAGATAATTTGGAGGATATGGTTCACCTCTCACTGCTTTTTTTGTCTTTTGAGCCAATATTACACGATATGTTTGTTCCATTATCCTTTATCGTGATTGTAATGAAATCATTAGTGTTGGCACATAAGTCCCCGCACATTTTAAAGGCAAAACAAATTCAAATTTTGATTGTCATCGACGTCTTCGTTATGGTTTGAGGTTATGATCAACTGAACAGAGCAAGTAATCGGAACCAAGCCCCCTCTGTTCAAAGCGTTCGCTTACAAAGAATACGCAAAAGCACTTAAGTGAACCGAGCAAATGATTCGGTCCAGCAAATTCATATCCATAATAATGCTAATAGAATAATTTATTATTTATTAATAGATTTCTTGAAGGTTTCCAACGTTCCTATATAAATTGAGCAAAGCAATTTCTAAAATTTTTAGGCAAATTTCTCTTAACTGTCATGGTATAGGTATATCATTTGGTTTCAAGCAAAAAGCCGCAAAGAAAATTTTGGTTTGTGCTCAAATGCAATTCTCAAAAACTTTTTTCCATTGACTTTCAATAAATCAATAAATTTGTCTACTAGCTCACTGCTTTCTTTAAATTAACAAGGTCGTCAAGAAATATTGTTGACTAACCAATACCAGAATCGGGGAGCCGCAAGGACGTTTCTCAGTTGACAGTTAGATTTATATCAAAAGACATGGCAAATTAGTAGACTTTTTTACTATCCCATCTTCTTTTGAATTCCTAGTGGAAAACGTTCATTGATTAAAGCGAATAGTTGATTCTCGATGGGATGCGGAAAGAACGATGCCAATAATTCTCTTTTTGATGGCAGCCCGTCAGCGATACGTTTTATGATTCATTTGTTAGCGAAAGAAAATACTGTTTCGAAAGTTATAGCAGCAAGTGTGCATTTATAGCGTCTACATACGGTTAAATTTCGATTTATTTCCAATTTGTATAAATATTATAAATAATTTCCAGTTTCATAGTAGAACAAATTGACACTCACCCTGATGTCACCAACATTAACCAGTGGTAAATACAAACTTTACAATACCTCATCCTTTTCTACTGACAGGATAAACAAACACTCAAAATATTTATGCACAGAATAACAGTACCTATTTTTGACACATCGTTTTTTTGCAAGGCTTAAAATTATGATATGATATAATACTTACATTAAAGGACAGAAGAAATCATACAATATCTATTTAAATATCACTTTAAATCAAAATCGCTATCACTACTATCCTCCAAATTGATAATAAATCCTTTTTATAGGTTCTAGGCTATTTATATGCATAGAGCCTAAGAGTTTTTAATTTTTCAACGTGTTCAGCACAGTTCCTCCAGTTTTCAACGGTTACATTTTCGGCTTGTGTTTTTGTCAGTACAATTACAATAGGATTTAAAGTTGGTGTATTATTGTGCGCGCGTATATTAGACTCAAGTTTATGCCATATCAACTCGATCGGATAAAAAATGCAGTAATATGACGGAAACCGAATTATTTCGTGACCTGCTACCTCTGAAATTTTATCGAAAACGTATTTTTGTTCGGAATTGAAGCATTGTAAAACCTCTGAGAATTGCTTAACATCATAACTTCCTTGGAAATATATATTATTCTTCGTGCAACACTTTCCACCACCATATGTAGTGGTGTGAGATTGAGAATCCCTTCCATGGCTGCCGTTTAGCATGTTCTCATTGCTCCTGTAATGCAAATATTATACAGGCTAGTGTTTTATTTTGGAAAGGCTTCCTCTCGTCGTCAATAGGTTAGTTCTTGGAAGCCAAAATGGAGACGTACAAGGTTAAGACAATTCATAAATCTGTCATGACTTACTATGATGCTATCACGGAAGGAGGGCACTAGAACTGCTTCCTGAGAAGCACGCATAGCCCCGGATTTTGGATTTTTGAAATATTATTGTGTGACAGCATGAGCGCAAAATGGTTTGCAAAAATCATCCGGCTCTGAAGCCATGGGAAAAAGCTTCCCTAAAGGCGCTGGAAGGTACGGATATACTTAAAACCACACGCCAGTACGGTCTACAGGATGAAGATGAGGAGCGCCTTGATCACAGGATCCTAACCGATTAAGGATAAGTAACCGCGAGATCAAGACGGAAAAATACCCACAGACAAAGAAAGGCTATGGACCTTCTCCGTGGATTTTGATTCCAAGTACCATTCTTTGGGATATAGAGATTCACCAAAAACTTTGGAGATAAAGCCTGCAACTATATCCAAAGTACTGTAGGGCAGTGCCCAAACACCCAATGCTCAACATAAGGAATATCTTTTTCAAGGTGGAATCAGCATACTCTAAACGACATCTGCCCAAGACATTGCTGTACCCCCTGGAGGAGGCAGAGTCATCAGAGTAAAAGCAGAGGGACTATTTACCATTGTGTAGAAGAATATAAGGGTCCTGCAAGCCAATCTGCAGCATGCAAAAGCCGCCTCGGCAACGCTGGTAAGTAGATTGACGTGACCTCTCTGCAGGAGCCCTGGCGGATGGATGAGAAGATTGTTGGCTCTACTAAACAAGGTGAAGTATCATATATAGCAAAAGCCACAAAACCTGAAGCATGTATAAGTCACAGTAATAGGTTGGATTCCACACTAAAATCGGTGCTCTGTATTGACGATGTTGTTACAGGTATTTTCACAATCTCAACAAAAAAGGAGAGAAGAGACTGGTTGTATGCTCCGCCGTACTTCCCGGGTGACGAGGCTCATGGTCCACCTCACATAATAAGCCAATACCACCTGAAGCAGTCCATTCAAAATTATATCTTTACTGAAGGGTTAATAGCTTCCAACATAATATTCTTTTTATAAAAATTTTTAAATTCAGTACTGTTTTCATCCTACACAAGAATTGTTGGTAATATTTCATATAAAAATTGTATTAACCTTACACTCACGCTTCCACATTACATTATTTAATCTGATTCAGGCTCCATAACTTAACAAAATACGACAATTTTTGATTGGATTTGAGGACATTGACAACTACTAACAATTTATTTCAATACTGACGCTTGATGGTGTTTATTTCAAGCGATTCGTTTTTGTTTCTTCCTAATGATTGAAATCATTTATATAACATTATATGTGGGATATCAATTAAATTAACAATTTTGATTCAATTTGTCAATTGGGGCACCAGCTAGCGTGGGAACGGTAAATTTATTTTCTCTGCTAGCCGACAAAAAGGTACTTTTCTCGCCTCTTTGAAGCTGGTCAAATTGAACTTTCTTATAGTGTAGAATGAAAAGGATTAGTATAGGATCCGAAGCAAGATCGTCCTTCACCGATTTGTCTAACGGATGAAAATGACATATTATCGAAGGAAATATGTTTAAGAACATAATTTAATATGGTAACCCTTTGGGAAATGGTCAAGGCTATAATTAATTTAATTATAAAAAATTATTATTATTTGAAAAGTTCACCGGCGTGGCTACCAAACAAAACCAATTTCAGGGGAAACTTTATAATGTACACAATATGCAACACCTCAGTTGCCTCCCCTTTTCTGGTCCCTATTACCTGGCAGCCGCGTCCAAACAGGTACCTAAGTTGAAATTATTAATTGCACTCTTCTGTCTACCAATCGGAACCAATTTTCAAATAAAGATAATTAAATTACAAATAACGTAGTATTGGATTGCTTGAGAAAATATGGTCATAGATAGTGGTTGTAAGACTTAAAAACGGAGCGAGTAATACTGTGAGATAGAGAGACATTGCGCGCACTATTCCCTACTATAGAAAAGGACACAATACTACAGCTGTGCGCACAGGCACTGTAAACTATAAAAGAGCGCGCAGGTTTTATACTCTCAGTAAAAACAAGGATGGATAAATTTACTATAGAGCAGTGTTTTGTGTAGTTAGTTTGTAAACTGGAGTATTATAAAAATAAATTAAAGAAACAAGGATAAATTAAAAAAAATTATTAATATATGTTTAGCAGGAAAATTATGCACTTTTGGAACACCATATGGGCGGTATTGCTTTTTAAGAATGCCTTTTGGGATAAAATCGGCTCCTGAAGT
>CAJUYG010000422.1:22429-42368 GCA_910591675.1 Galerucella calmariensis
GAAGAAGCACTTGAACCTCAAAATATTAATTTTAATAAGTATAATAAAACCTTAACCTCAAAAAGAGAATCGCAGAAATTTTATTATAACCGTTGTTATGAAAACTTGAAACCTTTAGAAATAAATAATAAAGTACGATATCAAAATCATTCAGGTTCTAAGTGGGAGTTTGGCAAAATAATTGATAAACCTCGAGAACGTTCGTATATAATAGAAAAACAAAATGGAAATCAAATAACAAGAAATCGTAGGTTTATTGAAGGTTTGTCAGAACCCGAGACAGAATCCAAAATAAAAGTGAAAAAGGAGGAAATAGATGAAGACTATAATTGAAGTTTTTCATTTGAGCCAGAGGTTTATAATGTGCCACCAACAACATCTTCAGGTAAAGTAGTGAAAAAACCAGAAAGATTTTGTTATACTTGAACTATTTTATTTTTAATTTTTTTTCATTAATTAGTACTAACTATGTTTCTTAGATTTAGGAATTAGTTGAGAACTATAATCTTTTTGTTTACTTTTTAATTGAGATAAAAGTTTTTTTTTATTATACAATGGGAGATGTGACATATTAACATTTATTTTTTTAATATGTTAACGAGCCTATGGCAAAATTGTAAAAAGTAAAATTATTAATTATACTTGACTGATACTGAAAAATGAAGTTCAGTTTTCAATCACATGGCAAGTGTTTTACTTCAATATTAAAATATATGATAGTCTTAGCTTTCCTTTGTTGTGAAAAGCTGCGGTGTAATCGGAACCAGTGTATGCATGAATGCATGAAAAGCAGGTAGACCTAGACACAGATCGGATCCCAATTTCGATGCCAATTTCGTACAATTCATGCAATTAGGATCTTTACTATTCTTTTTCTTTGCCAATGAACTTGCAAGACAAATTTGACGGTTTTGAATTTTACGCATATTGCCGAGTAAAATTATCAAAACATCTGTGTCTGCTGATTTGATTAAAATGTTTGAACCTGCTGCTGCCTTATAAGCGTGAAAAACCATTCTTGTGTCCGCCCCTTCGTGAAAACATCCATAATCATTTTCTTCAATTTTTATTACCCGATTTTGTTGAGTGTGATACGAATAGTAACGTTCTTCCACTTTAAAAAAATTTTTTGTCTTTGATTATTTCTTCTGAATAGTCATTTCCCAATAGTTAACCAGAAACTGTACTAAAGATTCTTTGAAACGATAATTTTTCAGACTTTTCAAAAAATCTGTAGGTCGAGTTTGTTGAGGACTTGAAATTTTGAAAAGAGTATTGAATTCCTGTCGATTCTGCCGATGTGAATCTTTGATTGGGGGTAAAAAATATCGATCAAAAATTAGGTGTATTTCTTTATCTCGAGATGAGCAAAGTTTTATCAGGATTGACTCTGCAATTTTTTCGAATGTATGAGGCATCGTAGATTCGATTGAGTGCAAGTAATAAAATCTGTCGATGACCTCTACATTCATAGTTGTTGGTTCAACCATTTCCACTTGAGACTTTAATGTTTTAGCCAAAGTCGATTTATCAGTTTTAAACATTTCTCCAATACACGAAAAAAGGGCAGGTGGCATAGGTGCTAATGGAAAGGTCAAACAATGTTCAATTTTAATTTTTTTTACAATGCTAACCGCAAGTAGACGACCAAAAATATCACGTTCCATTCTTAACAACACTTTTTTTGATTTATCTTTATTTGTTAATACTTTGGTAGTGCATTCAAAGGCAAAATTTAATATTTTGTTTCTGGTGATAGGTTTTTCAAATCTCTCAGGTTCTGAGTTACATTGAGTGATAAAATCTATTTTTTTGTTGATTACCGATGATCTTTACGATAAGTAGAAAATTTGTTACGTCATCAGATGCTGCTTTTCCCGTTGATATATTGAACAAAATTTTGTATCAATCATGTCATCAAAGGGGCTCATCATATTCTGTATGGCCTCCATAGTACTTTGAAGACATTTTTTATCTTTTTTAATGAAATAGTTTTGTAAAGAGTGTGAAGTATCGTCTTTGTGCGAGAGTCCAACATTATTCTTTATATACGACAATATTTTTGTCCTTATGCTGTGGCTGAGCGCCCATCTTTGGCGTGCTGGTATTGAGTCAGCAGAAAGATTATCTGATAGTTGATTGCTCACATCAGCATTGATGGTCTGCTCTAAAGTCAGATCATCAGATGATCTAGCAAAATTAGCTTTGGTACGACGAATTCCAAATGAAATTCAGAAACTAAAGGTGAGTTCTCCATTTGCAACTTTACGTAATTATTCAGGTACAATAGGCCCCATCTTGCATAATTCGGTTGGTTCAATGCAAAAAATAAATTACACATGCTACTAATAGAATCCAAGTACAACTCAAAGTTACTTGTGCGAATACTTCTGGAAAAACGCAATAATAAATTGATAAATTCGCAATATTGATAGTAAAATTGAGCCGTTTTTTCGAAGTTTCTGTTCAAAGTCTGGCAGCAAAATTCTTTGTATGCGTTAAGAATACGATTCAATAAATCAGGTTATTCCATTATTTCACTGACGTCAGCTTGAGGTTGATATAAATAGGTTGATATAAAGCATGCAGTGATTCATTTAATATTTCGACCGATATATTTGTTGTTGATAAAAATCTTTTAGAATGAAAAATTTGCAATGCAGCACTGGTCAGAGGGTGTACACTCTTGCATCGATTAAAATGCTTACTGTCTAAGAAACTGTTAGTGGAGCCAGCGGCTAATACTTCTGATGAAACTAGTACTTCAACTAATCCACTTGACTCGATATATTTACCAATAGCCTTAAAAAATGCCATTTGCATGTGGAATGCTCCAAGATTCATAAAAGTATGGTCGAATTTAGGCCTTCCTTTCCCCTGGATTTGCATGGCCATTTTAGCTATAGCTAAATCATATGTTACGATGATTTGATTTTGGTGGCATTTTTCAGCTATTTCACAACTTATTTTTAGAGTTTCATTAACTATTGCATAACTAGTTGGCTATGAGTTAATTTGAGGTAGGTATTCAATTTTTTGAATTTCACTAAGATCTGTAAATATCATGCAATTATAACCCAGCCACATTGGAACAAAATCTAATCGTGATAAAGACATGACCCACAATAAGTATTTATCGATTGCAATTTCTGTTGCTAAAAATAATTAATTGCTTAAAATATCATAAACAGCCAAAAAATATTATTGCAGTCTAAGAAAATAATTAATTGACTATTAAAAAACGATTATTCATGATTAAAAAATCTGTTTCAATAAATTCTTTCATTTACGGTTGCCAGATCCTTCAATCAGTTCAAAACTCATGAATTTGTATTATAAAAATCAGCATCGCTTGAATCGAATATTTTGAATTCTCAATTAACTTTCATAAGAATAAGTACGATTTATCAATTAAAATGAATAACTGAAATACCTTATTAATATTAGTCACTACATCACCACTACTCTCTTTCACAGAAGTTATTGGGTTTGATGTCAAACATTTTGGATGTTCATGGGTCCTAGAAGTACTTGGAGGCATCTGAAAATATTATTTTATTGATTCAATACAAATAAGAATGCATGAGATTTTTATAAGTTACTTCGTTCAAGCACAATTTGGAAAACAGTTTTGATTATAAAAATGAAAAAAGTTATTAAGAATATAGGTAGTTACTTCAAAATTTTGAAAAAATACATCGAAGTCGTCATTATAATTTTTTTTCAAAGCTGTTACTTTTTTTATAGCACGAGGAGTGATAACCTACAAATTTGATTGAGTCTTTGGTTAACTCGACGTCACTATACTTACTTGAAACCTTTAGATCGTCTAAACGATAACTTTAAAAAACAATTTTCAAACGACTTGTCATTAAAATCAATTACGGAGTCATCTTTTTGCATAAAAAACATTTTTTTAGCCATATTTAATTCTTTTTTATTTAAATGGAATATACAAAAAAAGAATATTTATGCAATTCGCTTCAACAACGAGGTAATTAGCAAATATGCATAAATTGGTACAGTAATTTCAATTTACATAGGTGTAGTTTACAGAATATGAATTATATTAATATTTTGAAGGAACGTAATTAAGTTATCCCTGATTTAATTTATTTTTATACTACCCCAGTTTACAAACTAACTACACAAAACACTGCTCTATAGTAAATTTATCCATCCTTGTTTTTACTGAGAGTATAAAACCTGCGCGCTCTTTTATAGTTTACAGTGCCTATGCGCACAGCTGTAGTATTTTGTAATTCAATTATCTTTATTTCAAAATTGGTTCGATTGGTTGACAGAAGAGTGCAATTACTAATTTCAACTTACCTGTTTGGACGCGGCTGCCAGGTAATAGGGACTAGAAAAGGGGAGGCAACTGAGGTGTTGCATATTCTATTTTAAACTTTTCAAAAATAATAATTTTTTATAATTTTGATTAATTATAGCCTGGACCATTTCCCAAAGGGTTGCCATATCAAATTATGCTCTTTAACATATTTCCTTCGATAATGTCATTTTCATCCGGTAGACAAAACGGTGAAGGACGATCTTGCTTCGGATCTTAGACTAGATAGTTATTCCAATAAACCTATTTAAGGACGTCAATACTTTCCAAGTGGATGTGACGACGAAAAAATTGAAAGGCAGGAAAGGGCATACCGTTCAGTTGCCATCTTCGACGACAGCCATGCTGCACTGAAGGCACTTGAATCTGTAGAGGTAAATTCTAATTTAGTGTGGGATTGCCTTAAATGCACTTAGAGACCATTGCAAGACGATTATAGCCTGGGTACCAGGTCTAGAAGATCATAAGAACAACGAATTGGCAGATGGAAATTACATGAAAAATTCAGTCTCGGGGCTGATAGGCTATTTAAAAAGAGTCGGGCTGGAGAATGTGATATCGATTCCAGGGAACACAATAGATGAGGAAGACGCAGTGGAATAGGCCAATTAGCCACCTCATCTATCTATCCACTCCGCGCAAATACATAATCTTCAATTGAACAGAGATATACAATTTCCAATAGACAAAAAAAAACTTCACATGAATTCCATCCTATCAGTGTTAATCCGGTGTAGTTCAAATGGAAAATAATAAAACAAAAAGAAAACTGAATCATGTGAATACGTATTCGGAGTGAATCACAAAAAAAGTCAACCACAAAGCTGGAAATACTGAATATGATGGATGCGTATATTTAGCAAATTATTGAAAATAGATGTTAAATGAAAACTTCGGTGAAGAAGTGATAATATTATCTTTCCATTTCCAAACCAGGGTTTCAATTAGTTGATGTTTCTTATTAAATCGGCTAACGAATTGTAATCAAGTTGATTTTCAAAAACTACCGGGAACCGGTGAATGCCTTGAGGCCTGTGCCGTATGATGGTGGAAAAAATTATTTTCTTTCCACAAATCTGACTTTTTCAACGCATATATGAAAGTATACTTTCTCAAACTACACATTTACTATCCTGCCTTATAGCAAGAGTTTCAAGTGCAAAACACCAAAATAATCGATAAAGAAGTCAAGATCACCTCGACTTTTGATCGACGTGCTATTTTCAAGTTAGGCTGTAAGAAGACTGCTCCGAATCTGGATGTGATCGCACACAGAACGATTGAAACTTTTTCACTCAAAAATATTTTCATCCTAAAGAGTCCAATACAAAGAAGGTGTTGTGACCTAGAATTTTATATTGCTATTCATTTCGCAAGTATGTTATAAGGTTCTCCTTTTATTCCACATAATCTACATTCTTCTTGCTCCATTAGTTTCATATTTTTGAGGTCTAAATTTTTTCTTACCTGGTTTTCAAGACTATATTGGATTGTCTCAGCCCTACTAGAACTTCCCAATAGTCAGATCTACTCTTCTTTTTTGCTTGTCCGTTTGCTACTCCAACTCCCCCTATTCCAGTGTACCCTGGAACCCATGGCACAGTAAGGTGATGATGTTCCTTTAGTTTTCCTTTGCATTATCATACCGTTTTGGAAGTAATATTAGTAGATTCCACAAAGTAAGGGTACACACAGTAAATAAGACTATAAAACTATGCCGAACATTTTAGAGATCAATCTAAGAAAACATATTACTAATTACTTATACTTAATTGATAGAAAATAAATAATGTTTGTTGCTTAATGTGAGAAATGTTTATCAATAGTTGACTTCTATAAAAAAAACTGTAGTTCTAATCATAATTTCAGAGATGCAGGCTTACTGAATATCGCATATCAATCTCTCGGAGGCTGTTATTGACTTATATTATTTTTCGTACAATAAAATTTATCAACAGTAAAAACACAAGAGCTTCTTCTCTTTGCAACGAAACATGTTTGCCAATTACTAATTTTACGAGAAAAACTGACATGATAAAATCGCGACACCGAAGGTGGAGCGATTTTATTTAATGTCAGTTTTTCGAGCAAATTTAGTGATTGGCAAAACTTTGAGTTAAAGAGAAATTTATCTGATAGAAGAAAAGCTGGAGTGTTTTTTGGCAAGATAAATTAACGACAGAATATTGAAATTATAAGTAACCAAACTTGCGACTCATTGTCATTGTGTAAAAGTGACGTCCGCTTACTAGATATTGAGGAAGAGAAGTTTTTATGAAAAAGGATGTACTTTTTTTATCAATGTCAAAGTGACAATAACATTTCCAGGTATATGACATTTCAACATTGGAGTTAATTTATCAACAGTAAAAACACAAGAGCTTTTTTTTTATCGGATAAATTTCTCTTTGCAACGAAACAGTTTTGCCAATCACTAATTTTACGAGAAAAACTGACATGATAAAATCGCGACACCGAAGGTGGAGCGATTTTATCTAATGTCAGTTTTTCGAGCAAATTTAGTGATTGGCAAAACTTTGAGTTAAAGAGAAATTTATCAGATAAAAGAAAAGCTCGAGTGTTTTTTGGCAAGATAAATTAACGACAGAATATAATATGGATGAACAACTTAAATTATAAGTAACCAAACTTGCGACTCATTGTCATTGTGTAAAAGTGACGTCCGCTTACTAGATAAATTGAGGAAGAGGAGTTTTTATCGCGATAAAAAAGGATGCACCTTTTTTATCGATGTCAAAGTGACAATAACATTTCCAGGTATATGACATTTTAACATTGGAGTTAATTTATCAACAGTAAAAACACAAGAGCTTTTTTTTATCGGATAAATTTCTCTTTGCAACGAAACAGTTTTGCCAATCACTAATTTTACGAGAAAAACTGATCTAATGTCAGTTTTTCGAGCAAATTAGTGATTGGCAAAACTTTGAGTCAAAGAGAAATTTATCTGATAAGAGAAAAGGTCTAGTATTTTTTGGCAAGATAAATTAACGACAGAATATTGGAATTATAAGTAACCAAACTTGCGACTCATTGTCATTGTGTAAAAGTGACGTCCGCTTACTAGATATTGAGGATGAGAAGGTTTTATCCGATAAAAAAGGATGCACCTTTTTTATCGATGTCAAAGTGACAATAACATTTCCAGGTATATGACATTTTAACATTGGAGTTAATTTATCACCATAAAATATTGATAAATACACGGGGTAGTTACTCATACGCTCAAGAAAAGAGAATGGAAGTTCCCGCAAACAGAAGCTGTGGAATTGCAATCCCTAATTTCAGCATACAAAATTCCACCCACAATGCAAAATGTGAGGCAGATCCTTTGATCGATCCGTTTATCCATTGCAAAAATCGTTAAACATGCTCAAGATATGAACTAACAAAATGGATCACTAAGCAAAATGACGATCAATATATGCGTTAATATAGGAAAAAATTTGTCCCAACTAAATAAAAAATAACAATTTTAGTAAGCTCTTCAAGCAGGCTTTTTCAAAGATCCGAAAATTGTTTGCTAGGATAAAAAATGTAGGAGAATTCGTATATAGTTATTTTTCTAGCGAGTGGGCGGAGATCAAACAAGAATATCATTCATTACGTAATATGGCCGGATACGAAATGCCTCCCGAAAAAGGGTTTCTTACCTGTCGCTAAAAGGGTCACATACGAATTGCCTCCTAAGCTCTAAATAAATTACCAGCTTCTAATCTTTGTACGAAGGTGAGACGTTGCCAAACTTTCGTCCTTTTATAGAATTTCGTTAATAACTCAATATTAACCATTATTTTTTGGTTTTAATATTTTGATTATTTTGATCAAAAACATAAAGACATGATAAGTATTTTATACATTTATTAAAACAAATCATCAGCAGAAACTTACAAAATTACATAATATTATCATCGCAGAAAATTTAAAAACACCAATTTTTAAGAAAATTACGACTCAAACAATAAAATTCAGTCTGCAGACTGAACTATTCAATTTTATATACAAATCATCAGAAGAAATTTACAAACTTACAAATTATTTTTCCTAAATTTGTATGACACTAGTTTCACAAATTCTAATTTATTTATTGTACCTTCTCTTAATTGTAATATTTTTTCATTTACAAAATTGATTTTTGCTGTACTTTCCTCAACAATTCTTTTTGGTACCGAGACAGAATTTATTTTAATATAGGTATTTATTTGAAATTGTAAAATAATCTCAATAAAATTATTTATATTTGGATGAGGGCAGTAGAAAGACGAGTTATACTTGGAATGGAAACTTTCACATGGGTTTGTGGTTCTTTCTAAAGATGAAGAGTGCTCAGCCCAGAGATGTGGCGGAAATTTCGAATTTTCCGATATATAATTATCCACAAGATAATCACAAAACTGAGTGACCCTTTCATCGACTGGTTTAATTTCGGACAAATCTATTGCAAAAAAATCGCCAACTTCTTCAGGATCTAAGAATGATAGGCCAAAAATATATGACAGAAAATGGGTAATTTCACTTGAGTCAGCACCTTTTTTCTGGTATTCTGGAGCTAAGCCCAGTGCTTGAAGCTTTCTATACCAAGCCTGACCCAAATGAAAACGACATCCACGAAGATCTGCTTCAGGGAATGCCTTACGGATACCATTATGTATAGAAATTTCAAAGTCTGAAGTTATTACTTTAGGGGATACAGGGCAATTGAGTTTAATACATTCTTCTATGATATATTTAAACACGAGATAATAAGAAGATGACTTTTTATCTTCAAGTAAACAGAAGACGAGAGGAATATAATGTCCATTTTTTAAGCCATGTATAGTGAACAATTGGGTGAAAAAGCGAGGACAGTACTCAAAAGTTCCGTCGACATACCAATTGGAAACAGTCGAAAGAAAAGAAAGATTTGAAGAACAGGATAATATAACAATGTGATTATCTTTGTCATTTTTAATTATAAAATTTTCGTTCCTATTTGTAATAATCGAAGTTGAATCGATAGCAATATGAAATTCAGATATACTTTTAGGAAGTTTAATTAAAGAATTAGTTGTTCTAGCGTAATATAAATTCTGTCTCACCCTATAGATATCGTTGGTAGTAAATGTCTCTATATTCGTCTTCTTAAGTTCTTTACATATGAGCTTCATTGGTTTTTCGTTGATATCTTCCACGGCTGCTCTTTTTATCGAATTGCTTACGGCTTTCCTATTGGACACTTCGGCAGACAACTTCTCGTGATTGTGATCTAATATCGACTCAATTATCGAATTGTCACATCCCTGCGTTTTCACAAATGCTTTGCAGGTTTTCTTAGTACATGTCCATCGCTTTACCGTATCTTTGGCCAACATTTTTTGAAAACCGAATGTGAAACCATCAATTGATATTAAAGGTTTGCCCTTTTGACTCGAACACATCGTTGATTCCATTATTTCGAATATTATAACTTAATCCACTTAAACACAATTTGAACTTAAAATTGACAAACTGATACAAGCTTTAAATCGACAAAACTGAGACAAGAACTAATAAACTTGAAGTATTTATACAAAAATTAAGTGATCACATAATTATAGAAAGAATATTTATTATAAACAACTAATTACCAGATTTAGTAGGTGCAAACTACCCTATTCATGGAATAGATTAGAGATTAGAATCGTGTTAGATCAAAACAATTAGAATACTTAGTGTAGGTACATCGGCTTTATTTTTAATGGTAAACAATTTTATTTTCTAAACAAAAATGTACACTGATTAAGTAATCACATCATTATAGAAAGGATATTTATTATAAACAACTAAGTGTACTTCGGCTTTGTTTTTAATTGTAAACAATTTTATTTTCTAAACAAAAATGTCGTACTCTGAAATATTTTGTTAACAGATTTTATGTACAGTGCATAAGAATTAGAAAAATAAAAATAGATATATATTTACCTATTCAAATTATAATTTGGCAACATTGTGTCATTATACAAAGATTAAGCACACAAAATATTACCATAAATGATTAAGGACCCGGAGGCATTTCGATTGTACCCGGGAGGCATTTCATCTATGAAAATAGGTACCTGAAAAAACGGGAGGCATTTCGATAACACCGCGTAATATGTCATGTAGTTCTTAATCCTACCATTCAATTGGGCCTAGAATATGGAATCGAGGAATTAAATACCTGCAACCCTTAATAATATTTCAATGCAATATTGGGTAGGGTAGGTTTCAAATATTTTAACATAAATATTTTCAGTTTGGGAGTCAGTTTTCATCAATTCAGTATTTGATTACGATAGAATCATTCCCAGTTCAGTAAGAAAGGTTGTGGTTATTGGTTATTGTGGTTATTGGTTATAAATAAATTTAAAATTTAAAAATCAAATACATTGAAGTTTGGTAAGATACGTTAGAGATGTGTGAACCGCAAATGTGCAAAATTTTATTAGGGGATGATTTTCATACCACTTTCGAATACATTTAACCAAGTAGGAGATAGTGAAATGGGTGGAAGCATCTAGTCATATATTAAAATCAAGGCAGTCGGTAGGTACCTTCAAAAATATTAAACTTGAAAGATATACCAAGAAAATGCAACGGATTATAGCAGGTATTTTTGTCCAACTGAATGGTCTCCATTCAGACAAATAGTGGATTGGTTAAAATTCATTCCAAGATATTCCTCAATACCAACATGATTGATTCAAGAGAAAAAAGCAGTCCGATAACAATAGTACCTATCGTATCGTACTCCTTCCTTCAAACATATAATGTCTGATTTATACTTATGATTATTCTAGAACTCAAATGTTTGACAGGTAATATAATAATTGTTTTCAGTATCTTAATTTCACCTTCTGGTTATTCATGCAATACTTGACAGAATTTGAATAAAATTGGGGATATAATTATAAAATACAGTGGTTATTACGTTGCGTGCGGTTAAGTTACTTTAAGAAAAAGGACTTACGTGGTATTTCAACAATGGAGTTGAAGATATATTCAAAAATGTCTCGATCACTTGGGTTTATATGACACATTAAGAAATTTTTGTAATTTTCCACCTTCTGTTGGAAAAGTTCTTTTTTTCCAGTACATCTTTCAGTAAACTTTTTGTTTGCAGCTTTTTCCATAATACACTTAAATTTTGATGTAAAATGTAATTCCCATCATTAATGGCATATTTTGAATTTTTAATCCGTCACAATCACTTAAAGCAATGTTTGTATTTGCCCTTCAATTTTAAGTTGAAAATCTAACACAAAAATGTTTTTTCTTTTGAAATATGGTAATGGTAGACTGTCAACAATTTGACGTCAGTGGATAGGTACGTATATAAAAAAAAATCAAGCCCTTTATGTCGTATATTAAAGTAGAGTTTAAAAAGCAAATAAAATGAAATGAGAAATAACATAAAATAATATCAGAAATAAGAGCAGACAACATAGGTTAGAAATCACTAGAATAAAATAAGAAATAAGAATGAACCAATCAAATCGCAGATTTTTTGACAATGACTTTTGTGTTTTGTGCAAGTTTAGAAAATTTCATTCTAAGTAAGTACAGTACATAACCTCAACCTTGCTATTTACTCGTTATTTCATTTATATTTCTCAAAATTTTTAATTTCCTATTAGAATCATTATAGAAAATTTATAAAGTTTCATTAATGTGAAAAATAAAAAGTAATTGGTTATAAAAACTATACAAACTAATGACAAAATCAAAAATTTTCATTAGATTTCAGGTTACAAAACTAGAACTTGTCAAAAGTGTCAATACGGAAAATATTGAAGAATGGATTTGGGTCATGCGCAATATCATTTTCCAAATAAAATAAGCGAAAAATATAAAAGTTGGCCATCTCTTATTCTTATTCTTATTCCTTATTCCAGCTTATTTCCTGTGTAAACGCTGTCATTGAAATGCATCAAATGAACATTCTTCTTTTATTTTATTTTAGTTCTTATTTTATTTTAGTTGCTGTATAAACTCTGCTTAACATTCAAGCGAACGTTAAAAGTTAACGATCTACGTAGTAGAGATGTTATATTATCTATGGTAGAGATGATCATTTTTACAAAAACAATGGTCACGTTCACCACAACGTTGAGCTACCGGAGCGATCATCAAATTCTCGCTGAATGCGTGTTTTCTCAACTGATCAGAAGCGAGCGCCGTGGTAGCAGGCGCCATTACGCTACTAATAATCCAGTAAATGAAGGAAAAAAGTTAACATTAATGACGCCCCATTTTCATCTTCCGGTTGGAAGTTGCATTTGGTACCTCATTAAACATGAGACAAAGTTCTGCATGAAAACGCGTGCGAGGGCGGAGAAAATGGCCCCAAAAGACCAGAAAAATAGGCTTTCAGCCAATATCTTCTAAAATATGGCAGTTAGAGATTTTTGGATCCAATGAAAATCAAAGTTCAGTTAATTTTCTACAAAAATGGTCCTTATGATTTTGCTCGAAAATTAGACCGGTTTCGAGAAAAACGGCACCAAGCACACCTCGAATAATGAGCTTCTGTGCTGTATGCCGGAGAGCACAGTCCGTGTATTTACACATCAGCGGGGGGACAAATTATTCAATTACTTTGTGAAAAATGCATATTTTCTCATGATTCAAAGTTCATGTGAAAGAGAAATTCTGCTGCTATCATACCCTGTGAATTGATTCACGCTTGACTCTTTTGGCCATATCGGAACACGGGTCAAACTTTCTGCTCCCGGGCAATTTTGACCTCAGCAATTTGTTCCTATTTTTTTTTTTGTATTGCACTAATTTACTCAAAATTGTCTTGCTTATGGGTCCTCATAAGGTCCTTTGTCATCCCTGAAATTTGGATACCATAATTTTATTCAATTTTCATTTAATCGTTGTTTATTGAATTCCAAATTTTTGCTGTTTTTGATGATACATCATTTGAAAGCTAAGAATGTCTACTTTTCAATTATGCAATTACTTTTTTTTGACGAAGTCGTCCATTTTTCAATAAAATTAGAAAACGCGGACTCAAGGGAAAAACGCACTTTTTTTGGTGGTTTTTTTTCTCTCTGCTCTTTATTTCTAACATTTTAACACCTTAACTAGTGTAACGGGGGAATTCCCACCTTTCCATCGATGTATATAAGTCATACCTTTGATACCCCGGGGAAAAACCAGTATATCTAAATGTATACGATAATTTATTACTTTCGTTCCTCCGTCGTTCGCCGCGCGTGTGCTCTACGTTGCGCTAGTGTCGTCTGCTACAAACCATGCGGCAACGCTTAGAGCATAAATGTGTTCGCTTTCTGTCATTATTTTGATTAATATTATTGTCAATTATAGAGAGAAAAGTCATAAAAGTGAAGAATATTGACAGGCTTCAGACGTAATAAGGGGATTTATGAAAATCTGGCAATCATATCCTGTGAAGCTGCTTTACAAATTTCAAATGAAAATAAAATGTTAGGTGTCCTGATAGATGCTGGTTCTGCCTACGATAATGTCGACATTGAAATGCTTTACTCTAAACTAAAACAATATAAAGTTCCTTTTGATATCTGTAATATCATAGTAAAATTGTATTTTAATAGAGAGATTTGGGTTAAGGATATACCTAGGGGAACACTAGCTGGACCAGGCATAACAAGTAAAGGCATTACACAGGGATCCCCCCTTTCCCCTCTACTTTTCAATATTTATGTGAACTCTCTTATTGAGATAATCCCTCCGGATGTCTCCTTAATACAATTCGCAGATGATATTCTGTTACTCCATAAGGGGAATGATATTGTAAATATGTCTTTTTGCATAAACAGGTCCTTGGTAGAAATTAAACAATGGATGGACTACGACAAATTGAGCATTAGTCCTCATATATCTAAAGCTATTTTATTCCAAAAGAGCGATAAGTCAGTTGCACGCCCTAACATAATATATAATAATGAAGTTGTGGAATGGGTTAATTCCATGACATATCTGGGGGTCAACTTTGACCATAGGTTAACTTTGGAAAAGTCATATTGATAAAATCAAAAACAAAGCCATCAAAGCAATTAACATATTGAGTTACATTGCAAAAACTTGGTTGGGGTCTCACCCTATTACTATGTTGACATTCTACAAAGCCTTGGTACCTAGCCACTTGGACTTTGGGTCAATAATCTTCTCATGGGGGGTTTGCAAAACAGATTTGGAGAAGCTGGATAGAGTACAGTATCAGGCTATTAGACTTAGTTTAGGATTAATGAAATCCACCCCCATAAATATAATATTATAAGAAGCTGGAGAATGGGATCTAAGTCATCGCAGGACTTGGTTGGCTACAAAGTTTTTATTAAAAAATGCTTCCCTCACGAAGAGCAAAGTATATAATCTAGTTTCCGATTTCTACATTGATTATAATGATAAAATTAACATATGGGAGAGAAAGGTTACTCCTCCATTGATAGAGGCCTTTGACATTGTGTCTGTTATTGCTGGCAGATTATTGAAACACACTAAATTACCTTGCTATTCATTTTCATTGGAATCTCAATATTTAAGTAATAAAGTAATAGATTTGAAATTGGAGAAGGACAAAATGAATAAATGGGATTTTCTCCAAAAAGTTTCAAATAAATGGGGTTTACAAAATATTTACAGATGCGTCAAAATCTCAAGATGGTAGAGTGGGTATCGGGGTTTACTCCAAAGAGGCAAAAATCTCAGTATCTATGGGTTGCCCAAATGAATTTAGCATTTGCACAGCGGAAGTATACGCCATATATACTGCCTTAAAACTTATAGACACGTTACAACTGAACAATTGCATTATTTTCTCAGATTCCCTCAGTGCATTAAATATAATTACGTCTCGGGGACTATCTGGCAAGACAGACCAAATTACCTTGCTAACGAAGGAAATTCTATGGACAGCTCACGCCAGGCAACGAGACATAGAATTTGTCTGGATTCCAAGTCACACCGATATAACAGGTAATGATACTGCTGATAAATTAGCTAATTATGGAAGAGACTACAAGCCTACCTTCTCCAAAGTTGACTATAGAGAATTCATACCGTATCTTAAGAATAACTTATGGATTTCCTGGGAGAGGAAATGGAGAAGTATGTCCGTATGTAGAGGGAATTTTTATGCAAGTATCCATTATAATCCATATAGAAGGCCATGGTTTCAATTTCTTAAAAACAGTTCGAGAGCCTTCGTCACTGTGATGTGCAGACTTCGAAGCGGGCATTGCTGCTCCCCAGTGCACCTACATCGTATTGGAGTGAAGGAAGATCCTTATTGCACCTGTGAGGGGGATGTCAATCATATATTCCTAGACTGTGAAGTGGATAATTTTAGATGTAGCAATTTGTATAAAGTCTTGCTTGGCAGTATTAACACCGGTCCTGTTTCCATAAATAACATTATACACTCCACATGCTTAACCTCTATGCGAGCTTCAATGGACTTCTTAGTGTGCAGCAACTTGAAATTATAATTCCTGCATTTATAATTGGTTTGTTCTAAATTTCCAGTGGAATACATTAAATTAACAAATATTCGTATTTTCCAACAAAAAAGAAGTGGTGCCCTCATCACGACACTGGGTGCATTGCAATACCGAGCCCAACAAAATTGGAGAAGAAAAAGCGATAATATGTTATCCCAAGAAGTAGAATTAGAGGAAACTGTAGACTCAGAAGAAGTTGTTGACAGGGTAGAGCTAGAGGGAGCTCTAGACCCTGAATAAGTTCTTGACCAAGAGTCAGATGATGACTGGTGACGAACAGATTGCATAATTGCAATGTATTTTTATAAACTTTTTTCATCAATTCACGGCCAACTAACCCGTGAATCTCTTGTACTTTTGTTAAAAATTTTCTATGTAATATTTTAGTCTATAATGTATTATTCTTGTATCATTATATTGGGTTCTCCAGTTGATAAATAAATAAATAAATAAATAAATAAAAATATATATTTTTCTATAATAAATGAAACGAAGAACGTTATATACTCGTTATTCCAAAAACCTCAATCAATCTGGTTGCAAAAAGATTTGCAAAAATTTGCGGAGAATCTGCAAGAAATTGTAGCTGAGTATTATGGGTAAATATTCTTCACTCTTGAGGCATTTTCAGTTTGTTTGTTTGTTTCATTTTAAAATTGTTGCTGAGTATTACGGGTAAATATTCTTCACTCTTGAGGCATTTTCAGTTTTCCTTATCAAAAACCTAATGAACTTCAGTATTTTGCCACATGTGCAAAGCTGATTGTTGCTAGATTCAGGTCCACTGGAGAGGTCCATCTCGCTAGAATTAATCTTATAGCCCGTTTTCCTAATAAGTATATCTTGAGGCCTCATCTGAGAGGAAAACAAGACCCTCGGAAACATAAATATCCATGAAAAGTGTCTGGTTACAGGGTTTCTCATTTATGGCAAGGAGGATTTTCCCAATCTGTAAAATGTGGTGGCGCCATCTACAATTGGATTCCACAATCCAAAACATTGAAAATAATGGATTTCCAACACGCCCCAGCTCAAATTTTGTACAAAACTTGCATATTTCACAAGTCTCAAAATTTCCGGTTTTTCAACCCGATTTTTTTGCAGAAAATATTATTGTTGCGAAAAAAATCATAAGGGCCATTTTTGTAGAAAATTAACTGAACTTCAATTTTTATTAGAAGCGAAAATCTCTAACTGCCCTATTTTAGGAGATATTGGCTGAAAACCTATTTTCCTGGTCTTTTGGGGCCATTTTCTCCGCCCTCGCACGCGTTTTTATGCAGAACTTTGTCTCATGTTTAATGAGGTACCAAATGCAACTTCCAACCGGAAGATGAAAACAGGGCGTCATTAATGTTAACTTTGCCTTTTTATCCTCCTTCATTTACTGGACTATAATCAATGATGCATTGTCATTTATGCCAAATATCATGTTTATATAAATGAAAATGAATCATCGAAATATTCATGAGAGCATAATTTTTAATCGACTGCACCAAATTGGATAACTTTTTCTTTTATGTGCTCGTTACTGTCAGAAGGTTCGTAGGTATAGAAGAAAATTGAGAGGGAAAGATTTTTTCAAATATTTTTTCCAACGACCACTATCGAAAGTCGTCTTTCATGCCTTGAAAAGCAACAAACTGCAAAGCTGTTATAATTTGACATTATTGGCGCTCTTAAGCAGAAAGTAACTTTGGCGCACGCCTAATTTTATTCATAGATGAAAGAGAGCTAGTAGTTATATTAATATAAACTGTAGACTAAATTATTTCATTCGATTTTCTAATATGTTAAAATATTTAACAGTATTTTCCGTAATAATTTTATGAGAAATGGGGAAATCTAAAAAATATCTGACATTAATGTAATGAGTGATGCCCACGTACATAGGTACACGAAACTGCAATCTGGAAACTGCTAAGAAGAAACAATGGCAATTAATTATATTTTGGTGTGATCGTAGAAAAAATCTCTCGTGTATTTCGAGCAGGAAGTCCTTTGGTAGTCTCGACAGATTGCGGCAACTTTTTGTCTCGACTTCCAAAGTACTACTCCCTGCTCTTGATACACAAATCATTACCCTAATACGGAAATGTCGTAAGTCCTAATAATTCAACCCAATAAGACGTTTTTATCCTCCCCTGTAAAATCAAAATAAAACTGGACATTTGCGAATTAGGGTAACGAAATAGCTATTTTCTACTTGAAAAGTAGGCTTCTTCGCTTGCCATTGACAACGAAAAGTAAACGTTTCTTGAGGAGAGTTACTTTACGCTCGTCGAGCGTAAATAATGACAAAACGCTCGTTGCCCATAACAACCGATACTACAAACACAATTGTATTGACAGTGACAGATATAAAAGTTTGAAACATATTTGAATTGACAAGTTTTCATGAATTCTACTTTATATTTGTTTTTAATAGTTAAAATTAAGTAGTGATTGCAGAAAAAATTTTGTATGTATTACGAGCAAAAACGTGACATTATTGATTTCGAGTAATTTCCGCGCGACGCGAGCGCGGTAACTATTACTCTCAAGCAATAATGTATCACTTTTCGATCTTAATACATGAATAACTATTTACTACTAACGTACGGAAAAGTTCACTTTTTAATTTACTTGTTCTAGAGTATGTTTTAGTATATTTTCAATTACACCTAACATCGTACAAACGCTGATTTATATATTCTCTTTGATGACCCTATTTTCTCTGTTCTACACATTACGCAAAATATTTATTTGGAAAATTCTTATAAATTAAGAATTTCCTTTTCCTACACTTGATGAAATATATATTGATAAACATTTTTTGGTTCATTATTGTACTTTAGAGATGTTTCTCACAAATTTTTTAACCTTTTCAAAAAATATAATATCACAGTTGCTTTGAAAAATATTTTTGTTAAGACTAAAGCTACGTTGTTGCATGCATCAGGAGTTTAAAAACTTTCATGCTATATATGATGACCAGAGTGGTATTAGACTTGAATACCGTATAAATAAGAATTGTATCAAAAAATATTTCAATTTGGAATTTATTAACTCTTCGTCTGCTTTTACGAATTATATATCGACAGAAATTCCAAGAATTTTGGGTGGACAGCTTGGACTGAAGTCCCACTTTGACATGAAATCAGATGCTACAATATAATGTTCAGCCAATCAGGCATGACCTCCACAAATATCGATATTCACATCAAATTACCCAATGTGAAGAACCGAGACTCCGTTTACGATTTTTATGAATAATACGAACCTTCATATGACAAATTCGTTCTTAAGCTTCCCCACTGGTAAAAAAATGTATAATTTTTTGGGCTGGCACCTTGGAACAAAGTCGCCTATTGACATGGAATCAGATTCTCCAACGCAACTTCCAATCAATTATACATGACCTTCACAAATATCGATATTTGCATCAAATTTGAAGAGCCGAGGCTCCGTTTACATATATATATATATATATATATATATATATATACATAAAGAAAAAATAATACATTTCAGAGCAAATGTTCAAAATGTCCACCTCCAGCTAAAATGCAAGCATCCGCTCGATGTCTAATGGATTGTCGAATACGTTCGAAGATACCAGGATTGTTACGAATAACATTACAGCCGTCTGTGATACGATTTTGAAGATCTTGTACGTTTAATATCAGTGTTGTGTAAACAAGCGATTTCAAATATCCCCACACACAAAAATCCAGAGTATTGTGTCCAGGTGATCTAGGGGGCCACGGGTGTGGAGATCCTCGTCCGATCCAATGGTTTGAAAAAACATTATTTAAAAACTCGCGTACAATCACTGAAAAATGTGGAGGAGCATGTTTTTGCGTATTACTTCTAAAAAACAGTAGCGTCACCGGGAAAAATTAATTTCACGTACAATCAGAACTGACTTATTACAATAAATTCAACACCCTGTATCTCATAAACGACAACACCTATCACACATGTTTATATGTATTTTTCGTCTTAAAATTGAGTAACGAAGCGCCCCATATAATATTTTAGATTACTTAAGAAACACCCTGTATATATATATATATATATATATATATATATATAT
>CAJUYG010000422.1:47868-62004 GCA_910591675.1 Galerucella calmariensis
TTTTAGCTTGCTCTATATTTTTTCTTGCTAATGCTGAAACTTACAAATTTGAATCTCCGTCTCAGTTAAGTAAGACAAAAGACCACATTTTCGACCTTTTTATACAAATGAGGATCTTTATTATGTACTTACAAAGCCCAAAAAACTTTGTCTCGAAAGTACATTTGCATTTGAAAATCATTTTCTCTTCTAGTCGAGTCCGCGTTTGAATAGAAGTTTGTAAATACAAGGGTTTTATTATAATTGTGCGCCTAAACATAAATCGTCTCCTTTTAATGTTCTTATTTGCATCTGGGTAGTACGTACTTACAGTATAACCTCTTCAAGCATCTGCCGCTTATCGAAAACATTAATGTTCATGAAATGAGACAAGATTGAAAAAAATATATATTGAAATTTTGTAAAGCCGCCATTGTAAATTCTTGAAATCTGAAGACACCAACGTTTCAGGTGGCGGTATTGTTATTCTATTTATGTTTGTCGCTTGAAAAACCATTTTGCAAAAATTATTTCAATTTTTCAAAAATTTTGGATTGAAATTTTTTTTTCCAATATTGTATTACGTCATCTTATAGGGTGTACAACCTTGTGGTCCACAATTTTTTCCTACAATCAAATCGTTATGGACGAAAAACTGTTGCATTTTACGTGCTCCAAGCTACATCGTAAGTTCGAGCGGAATCTTCTCACTAATCTGGGAACTAGTAGTTTATACTACATATACTTTCGTTTGAAAAAGTAAAATCTCTGGTGAAAATCGTTTCCATTGTATATCCTTACTTCCCCGGACTAATAGCCAAAGTCTACTGACTGTCACTTTTTCGCAATATTTACATTGTACACGTCAAGACTTCGCCACTCCTTGTCATGTCCATTCTTTGTGAATCGCGCCTAATATGGAACCAGGTTTTGAACAGACTGAAAAGGCGACTTGAAAAGAATACTGTAATGTTTTTCTTATTTATTTAAACTGTTTTTACCGTGGGATGAAATTATACGCTCACTATGGCTAATAACTATTGATTTATTAAAGAAACACTATAATAAACTTGATTTATATACACACTACTTAATGTCTATTAATTTATCTACACTCGGTATGATAATTGTCCTAATTTATCTTCAACACTATTTGTATTCACTTTCTGCTCACTCACTGTATACTGAAACTGTTTACCGATTCACTGGATACTGAACAACTTCCCGTGTCACTCGAAAACCCGCGTATATATAGTCCCTCGAATCTCTAGAGCTTTCTCGAATTCACCGCCTTCAACGCTGTTTGAGAACAGTCTCGAACATTACCTGTTCGAGAACCTTTCTAGAAAGGTCGCATTCATAGTTTGCCTCAGGACCGGCTTCTGAATGACTGAGTTCGTAACATTGCCCCCTCCTTAATAGTAAGTTCCTCCTGGAATTCCTGTGTAGCCGGGACTGGATGTTTGAATCGGCAACTGGATCCATTCCTACACTTTCCGGTCGTATGGAAATAACAGGGTACTGTCTTGCTGGTTGCTCTCTATCTTAGGCATCGCTAGTTTCTTCACGTTGGATTCCAGCACGTGGTCTCGAAGGCTTCGTAGTGCTTCCCACACATTCCGGTAGGGGGATCGATCTTGAAATTCGTTTTTGTTACCAGATAGAAGATGTGTTGTGAGTTGTGTTTGAGTTTCAGTGTTTTGCCAGGGGTCGGAATCTGTTCTGAAAGTTTTTCTGATTTTTCTGATGTTGTTTGCCAGTGAATAGTCTTTCGGGAGCGTGAACAAATCTTGTCGCTGCTCTGTAGTAACCACAAATCTAGCTTTACCGGTACCTCCATATGCGCCCATAAATTCTTCGAAGGCAGGGTCAGGATCTTCCCTTTACTACTTCATCTTTGTCATGGTCTCATTCGAATGGCGCTAGTCGATTTCGGTGGACTACTTTCGGTTTTTTATTGGGAACCTTACCTATGCGATAGATGACGTCGTTGATCTTCTTCTTGATTAAGTATGGACCCTCCCAAGATTTTTGTAGTTTTGGAGAAAAGCCCTTTCTCCTCGTTGGGTTGTGTAACCATACTTTGTCCCCTTCTTTGATACTGCCCTCTGTAGCCTGCGTGTCGTACCGTTTTTTCATTCTGTCGCTGGCAACTTGGAGATTCGTTCGAACCAATTTGTGTACATCGTCCATCCTTTTTCTCAACTGGATCACGTAGTCTTCTCCCGCTAGATCTTCTCCAGAACGACAATCAAATTCCAGGTCACAAGGAAGTCTCATTTCGCGTCCAAATAGGATTTTCGCAGGTGTTTCACCTGTGGACTCATTGATGGCAGATCGATACGCCAATGCAAATAGGGAAAGGTACTGGTCCCAATCTTTCTGGTAGCTGGAAACTACTTTGGACAGGTATTTTCCTATGGCCCTGTTCATTCTTTCGACCATTCCGTCTGACTGTGGATGCAACGCCGTTGTCCTGGTCTTCTTCATTTCCAGCTTCTCACAAATTTCCTGGAATACATGGCTTTCGAAATTCCTTCCCTGATCGCTGTGAACTTCCAAGGGCACTCCATATCGGCTAATGAATTCTTTTGCCAATACATCTGCGACCGTTGTGGCCTCTTGGTTCGGAATCGCGTAAACTTCTACCCATTTGGTAAAATAATCCATCACAACCAGAATGTATTCACCAACATTTTCTGTCGTCGGAAATGGTCCAGCGATATCTAATGCGATCCTCTCGAATGGGCTCCCAACATTATATTGTTTAATGGGAGCTTTTCTCTTGCGATGTGGTCCATTACTTGTAGCACAATTCGTACACTTCTTACACCAGTCCTTCACATCGTCGGAGCTGTTCATCCAATAAAACCTTCCAGGGACTCGCTGAAGGGTTTTCTTCACTCCCAGATGACCTCCTGATGGACTGTCGTGTAACTTCCTCAGTACCTCAGCTACTCTCGATCTCGGGATAACTATTTGTCTTCTATTTTCGGAACCATCATCGTTTTCAAGGACTCGTTATTGAACAAGAATGTTTCTGGGTCCAAGTCTTCACTTTCCAGTGCTATTTTCAGTCTTTCAACTAATTCACTCTTCTTTCCAACTCGCGATTTTCTAATTCTGCTTTTAGTTCCGTCACTTTCAGGTCACATAGTCTCTTAGCCATTTTTAAGTAATTATTTATTTATATTATCCCACTTCTGACACCAATGTAATGTTTTTCTTATCTATTTAAACTGTTTTTACCGTGGGATAAAATTATACGCTCACTATGGCTAATTACTATTGATTTATCAAAGAAACACTTACACACTATAATAAACTTAATTTATATACACACTACTTAATATCTATTAATTTATCTACACTCGGTATGATAATTGTCCTAATTTATCTTCGACACTATTTTTATTCACTTTCTGTTCACTCACTGTATACTGAAACTGTTTACCGATTCACTGTATACTGAACAACTTCCCGTGTCACTCGAAAACCCGCGTATATATAGTCCCTCGAATCTCTAGAGCTTCCTCGAATTCACCGCCTTCAACGCTGTTTGAGAGCAGTCTCGAACATTACCCGTTCGAGAACCTTTCTAGAAAGGTCGCATTCATAGTTTGCGACAGGACCGGCTTCTGAATTACTGAGTTCGTAACAATACCATACTGTTATATGCGGACGATATGATCATTATATCACAAGCCTTAGTTTCACTTTTACTCACTTTTTTGAGTTTAGTTACCTCTAAAGCGGCTGAAAGAGTCCTCAAGCCACAAGTCCAGCATTTGCACCCTTCGCCACCACCTTATGTAGACCACATACAGAACCCATAACGCAGAATCCTTACGGTTTCTGACGCTGTTGGTTGGTAGAAACTGTTCTTCTATATATGATGTTTCAATCAGTATTTATCTTCGATCGTTTAGTAAATGACAAAGATAAATAATGATTAAAACGTCATTTATACTAAAACAATCGAGTAAAAGAAGTCCTCAATTAACAATTACATAGTTATGTCATTGTTAATAATCTCTTCAATTTTATCATTACTAATTAGTAATTATCAGGTTCATTCACTATTACTAACTTGTTCCATTGCTATTAGGGGCTGTCCATAAGTCACGTAGCTTCATTTTTGACAATTTGTACCCACTCCAATCGCTCTCCACTGGAATATTCACGAAATTCAAATTAAGATCTGCTTCCTCTAACTCAAGTTTTAAAACTTAAAAAGCTACGTACTACGGCTTACGACCTCCCCCCCCCACAACGTGACCCAGCGTATAGTCTTAGATCGAACCCCCTCCGCCCCAAAATTAGCTACGTGATTTATGGACAGCCCCTCATTAACTGGTTTCATTGTTGTAAGTTAAATAGTCAATACTCTTAAACATTGCATTTTGTAATGGATCTTCGGTCATTAGCGGTTACTGTTTTCAGTAAGTTATTGAAGTGATTTAATTACTACAAGCTGACGGACCTTTATAACGATAATTAAAGCCTTTTTTACTGTCATAATTAATCATTTGTTGTGTATTAAAGGTTTCACCTACTACAACCCAATTCTCGATAATGTTGAATAAACCTTTTCATCAGTGTGTGAGAAATAAGGATGGAGTTGTTATATAGGCTGTAAAACACCCTAAGCAACAAAACCGATCGGGACACATATCCATTAAGAACATCGTAAGTGAAGCTATTTTAGATATAAAAACAAATTATATGGATACTAAAATTCCCCTTAGTACTAGAAAGGACGTAAACATCCCTCACAGTCACAGAAAGGACTTCTCCGAGGTCAAACTTACAAAGTCGGTCCAAAGACTGAAGAAGGGACGGGAGCAGAAGTAGTAAAAAGAACTACAAGATGGGTCAGAATGAACAAATACAGGATTGTCCAGTTTGTGTGCTGCTATGAGGGGGGCAATAAACCGAATCTTATTTTTTCTCACTGATATATGACACGACTGCTTATTATTTATAACTAGCTTCACTCTCTTCTTGATGTTTGGGTTTTTTTCTGGTGATACCACAAACAAGCTAAATGTCCTATGAAAACCACATATCCAATGCGCATACTAACCTCAATGTTGAATTCGACATGTAGAATATTTTTATTTGTAATTTTCGTATTTTTGTGCTTATGATTGGGTTTTGTGAAGAGTTGAAAAATATATTCTCAAAAATAGATTGTATATTTTCTCATTAATGAGTATAACATGGTTTATCAAATATCTTTTTTCTCAAATCTTCTCTTAATCTGACCACTTTGCTTCTCTCTTTATCCATCAATTTTTTGAATTCTTTTATCTGTGTTCCTGTATACTCCTTCTCATCCAATAATTCAGATTCATTTACAACGGGTATCTCGTCAATTACAGTGGACTGTATAGAATCTCTCATCTAAAATTAGATCAAAATAAGTTAAACCTCAAAAACAAAAAGATATAGTTAGTATTTAACAATCAATGATACTCCTGGGAAACTACGAGTAAGTGAGATTGAAAGAATGAATATGCCATAATAATACTTAACTGCACAAGAGTTTCAGCATTTTATTTGACAAAACACTATAGCCTGAATCGGCCACTGAAAAACCTGAAATTAGTGAATGTAGTTACGTGGAAGAACGTGAGGAACGAATGCAGACGAAAAAGAAATAAGTAGAAAATAAGATGGTGGATGGAGGAGACACCATGTGGATTGGGGAGGATTAACATTAAGGATCGCATGAGAAAAAGGTTTGAGAGAAGAGTGGAAGAAGAGCGGATGGAAGTGTGCTGCGGCCAGCATGACGATGATACCCATAGGGTGGCTCCTGGTTGGTAAGTAGCGTAGTAGGTTTTCATTGGAACAGCTAGCCTTTGGAATGGAAGAGCTGCTGCTTTCATTGAGTAGATCACGGTAGAAATCCACATCTTAGAACATATCACCTGGTGTTCTGTGAAATTGGATAGATAACCTCCATTCACATACTTATGAAATGCATAGTACTATGATCTAACGGAGAGGGGCACCTGAGAGACTACTGGATAGAAGAGGACGACTAACCTCAAGTGAAGCCTACGGATATTCTTATACTCCGAGAAATAAAAGCAGATCAACAATTAGCCTCCGATGCTTTCCTTTGGAGCAGACTAGATGAAGGAGGTACAGTGAATCTTTCAGGTTTCACAATGGAAAACATTCATTTCAAATACAATACGTTATCTAAATTGACAATATATCGTAATCAGAGAGCAAATGTAGTACAAACCATTTCTACGATACTTAAACTTTTGACTTGAGGCAAGGGGATACTGAATTTTTCTTTACAGTAAGTATCGAAATCGTTAGCAAGCTGTTTACGTAACTCCTTGCGGTTGTTTAAGTAAGTTTTCAATTCGGCCAAGCACCTCATGACAGTTTCTTGTTTTTCTGAAATAACAAGCTGCGCTGTTTCTATGCTTTGTTTACATTTATTCGTGGCTTCATTTAAAATAGCTTCAGTGGCTTTGTCACTATCGATCGATTTATATTTGATTATCAATTTTGCCTGAAATTATAAACAGAACTATCAAAAATATATATATAAACAGATTCGAGTTTCAAATATTCAATTGATCATGAAATTAGCTTTTCATTGCCTTATGCACTGTTTACACTCTATCATTGAACTAGTTTATAATTTTAAATTGGTATGTACTGATTACATGGTGGTTGAACCAGTTAAAAGTTAAGCGCCCACTATTTAAATCGTTATTTTTCTTACCTAAGTAACGTGCGCCAGTGGCTCATGGAAGGTTGATTATGTGATTATCAAGAAAAAGGTATTGATTACATTTATAATATTGTAATGTTTTTCTTATTTATTCAAACAGTTTTTACCGTGGAATAAAATTATACACTTACTATGGCCAATTACTATTGATTTATTAAAGAAACACTTACACACTATAATAAACTTAATTTATATACACACTACTTAATGTCTATTAATTTATCTACACTCGGTATAATAATTGTCCTAATTTATCTTCAACACTATTTATATTCACTTTCTGTTCACTCACTATATACTGAAACTGTTTACCGGTTCACTGTATACTGAACAACTCCTCGATTCACTCGAAAACCCGTGTATATAATATAGTCCTTCGAATCTCTAGAAAATTCTTGAATATACCACCTCAGCGTATACTTCATAATTCCAGATCATTCGATATAAACAATTGGCCTGGTACGCTGTTTGAGAACAGTCTCGAACATTACCTGTTCCGAGAGCCATTCTAGAAAGGTTGCATTCATAGTTTGCGACAGGACCGACTTCGGAATCAGTGAGTTCGTAACAATATGAAATGAAAATACTTGTTAAAATTAGTGATTGAAACGAAACGAAATTTGGCTGGACTTGCAGTACCCACTTTGATATTATAATAGTACCTAGTTGTAGTGGTGTATAGTTAAAATAATACCCTTCTTGGTGTGCGTCATCGATTGTGACGTATATCCGGGTTTTCGGCATGTCGTTTATTTTATTTGGTATTTTGACATATAGCTAACCTTAAATTTGATAAATAAGATCATCAGGATTGTATTTAGCCAAATTCGAAAAGGCTATGCAATTAAAAATTACCAGCTTCTTTTTCTAACTATTCTAACTATTCATGTATATTTTTGTATAATTCATATAAATAAAACAATAAGATTAATATTCACTTTTCATAAATAATAATTGACCGTAAACAACAAAGTACACACCTGACAAGAACTGTCAGTGTGACAGTAGAAAAAGACGTAAGACACATTGCCGCTACGAAAGTTACGCCTTCATAGTATCTTAACCTCGCGATTGATAGGTTGCGCTGGCGCGTAATCTAAACATCAACCCATCAAATTTTTTAAGTCAAAGATTAGGGTTAACATTTGTAAAACATTCAAACGGTTCATTATTGTGATATTTTGATTAGGATTAATCACAGACCTGCCTTTTTTTCCATTTCTTTCTACGTAATGTGATAGAAAGAGATTAACAATCGATGACGCACACCAAGAAGGGTATTATTTCAACTATATACTCAAATTCCTAAAATACATACAATAATATAACTAATTTTATAGAATGCATATAAAATATTACTTACGGTTGCCTCTATCGTTTCAATATTTCCAATCATGAATTTCAACTGACATCCTGTCAAATCTTAGTAAGAACTTAGATTTACACTTCTTTGATAGAGACAACTTAAAGTCTTATAATATAAATTAACGTACTATATCTACATCATGAAATAATATAAAACAATAAATTAAAATTTGTATTTAAAACATTCACTTACGTAGGTACTATTCTTCACACTCCCGCCCGGTACAGGTCTTTTGTACTGAAGACGCTGTACCATCTTCTACTCGTTTTACTTCGACAGGTAGCACGGCGAGCTTAACAACAGGTCTTTCGTATATACCTGTAACAGTTTGAACTTTTGCTCTTCTGACCTGACCATCTGGACCTTTTTTCACTTCCACTACTCTGCCTTTTGGCCAATTGCAGCGCGGAAATTCTTCATCGCAGATGATCACGATGTCTCCCAATTTTATAGGAGAAACTTGCTTATGCCATTTACTTCGCAACAATAGTTTTGGAATGCATTCATTCTGATACAAACCTTCGCCAACATTTATTTGCGAATTGTTCTTTGTATAGATAATTGAGCTTTAGTATCTTACCATCATCGTTCAGTTGTCCAATCGGTTTATTGCCGTTAGAAGTTCCGATCAGGAAATGATTGGGTGTTAGTGCTTCTGAATCATCAGTGTCCAAGGGAAGATAAGTAAGTGGTCTCGAATTAACTATATTTTCTGCCGCAATGAGGCAGCTTTGCAGTACGGGGTCGGAAGGTGTTCTAGAAGGTAATGCTGAATACAGTGAAATTTTTACAGCCTTAACAAGACGCTCCCAGGCACCACCCTTATGAGGAGATAAAGGAGGGTTAAAGTGAAATGATATTTCAGGACTAATAAAAGATTTAGCGATCAAACTAGTATCAACTTTCTTCAATTCTTCACGTAAAACACGTTCGGTGGCGATAAAATTTGTTCCTCGATCACAATATACAGATCGTGGCCTTCCTCTTCTGTTAATAAAATTCGAAACACAAAGAATGCAACTGTTAACATCTAATGTATGGGCTACCTCTAGATGTACTGCCCTTGTTGTGAGACAAGTTAAGAGTGCTCCCCATCTTTTCTCTATTCTTCTTCCTACCACAACATCAATTGGCCCAAAGTAATCAACGCCAGTATAAGTAAATTAAGGTGTAAATGTAGCAAGACGACAATCAGGTAGCGGTGACATTTCGGGCTCTGTAGGAGTAGCAAATTTTATTTTACATGTCTGACAATTTTTTCTCACCCTATACAGAGCTCGACGTAATAGAGCTATGTAATATTTTTGTCTTATCTCATTACCTACTGTTTCATGATTTTGATGGGGAAATATGTGATGGAAATATTCCACAATTAGAGTAGTAAGATGGCTTTCACGAGATAAAATGATCGGTCTTTTTGTATCGTTAGTTCTGAGATTTGCTGCATCAATTCTACCTCGAATACGAAGTAATCCTTCTTCATCTAAATAGGGAGATAATTTATACAAATTTCCTCCTCATCTCTAGGTAGAGTTGAATCTTTTGGCCAGAATTCTTCGTCTTCATATAAGAAGTCTGGATCTCTGAACCATTTATCTGAGTTTTGCATGGAAGGTTGATTACTCCATTTTGTAGCTTCATCTGCTATATTTAATTTGGATGGTACGTATCGCCAATTAGCAATCATAGTATTTTCTTGTATCTCCGCAACTCGGTATGCAACGTATTTATTCAAACTCCTTGGTTCATCTGTTCGTAACCAACTTAGTACGATCAAAGAGTCAGACCAGTAGAAGGTTTGTTGAATATTTATTGACAAGTGTTCATGAAGACTTTTTGCGAATCTAGCTCCCATTACTGATCCAGTAAGTTCAAGTCGAGGAATAGTTTGTAGTTTAATTGGCTCCACATGAGTTTTTGCTCCCAACAAAACACATGCAAAATGTTATCATTTTGAATTCTTAGATATGTGACGACAGCACTAGCATGTTCACTAGCATCTACGAACATATGCATTTGTACAGTTACTTCATCCCAATTTGTAAGATTCTTCAGATAACATCGAGGTATTGATATCTTTCCTATTTTTGGAAGTAGTTTTAACGAAATAAGCCATTTTTTAAATTGTTCGTCGGTTATAGGTTGATCCCAATTAATATTGCTTCTCCATATTTCTTGAAGAAGAATTTTTATATAAATGAGGAAGTTGGAAAGGAGTCCCAATGGATCATACACTGACATAAGAATACGCAAAATTTCTCTCTTTGTCGGTTTTCTGTCACCATTGAGAATCTGCTTATTCCCTTTATTGAATCGTAGGGAATAAATGAAACAGTCTGTTCTCAAATCCCACCACATGCCCAGGACTTTTTCGATGTCTTTCTCACTTCCAATACTCATGTTAATTTCTACAGGGTTTTCTGAAGATGTATTCATAGTTTCTGAAACCTTTCTAGAATTTGATCACCAGTTTCTTATTTCAAAATTTGCTTGGGAATGTATAAAGTGAACTTGTTTTGCAATTGTTATCGCTTCGTCTTCGGTATTCACTGAATCCAATAAATCATCTACGTAATGATACATTCCACTGCTCTTGGATATTCTGATAAGTATCTATTGGCATTTGTATTCTGCACATACTGGGCACAACTTGGCGAACAGGAGGCTCCAAAGGTCATAACCGTCATAACATAGGTTTCTATGGGATTTTTGGGATTACCATTCCGCCACAAAAATCGCTGTGCTTGTTGGTCTTCTTGTATTATCCCAACTCGAAGAAACATTTCTTGGATATCAGCACAAAATCCAATTTTCCTTTCTCGGAAACGTAAAAGAACACCTAACAGAGATGCTAGTTGATCATCCCATTAGCATAGAATTTAGAGATATACCTTGAACTGAGGCAGCTGCGTCCCAAACGATCCTAAGTTTGTCAGGTTTATTCGGATTGAAAACTGGAAAAATGGGTAGATACCATACTTCACGGCAAGGCTCAGTTAGATCTTTTTCAGGAAGTTTCTTTATGTATTTTTTCTCGACAAACTCTTCTAATTGCTTATTCATCCTAATAGCTAATTCTGGATTGTATTTTATACGTTTCTCAATACATTCCAATCTTCTTATAGCCATGCCTTTGCAACCAAAGTCCTTATCATACGATCCACTATTAGTATTATGAACATTAATACGTTCACTTTGATTAAATTGTTTCTTCCGATCTGGTATAACAAGGGTAGGTGAAGCGGTGCATAGATTCGTAGCAGTATTGTACATCCAATCAGCGAATTCAGTAAGACCCTTAAAATTTCTTAAAGAGCTGCGGTGCAAAGCCCAATTCACTTTCATCTGCGATGGAAGCTTTTCTATCAGTTCATGCATTAATATTGGGTTGTTCAAGTAATCGTTCAATTTAGCTGCTTCTAAGGAAACGCATACCTAGGTTTTTTACTGCTAAAGAATATTCAACCAGTGTCTCAAGTTTTTCCATTCTTGGTGGTGGTTGACGTCGAATAGCAATAATATGTGCTTCTATGATTTGTTCCGGTCTGCCATAAAGAATCTTCAACATGGATATTATGTGAGGTACGCATTCTAGTTGTATAAAAAAAACAGCGGTCCTTGCAGATCCTCTGATGCTTTTCTGTAGTCTGAGTAAATTTTCATTATTATCAAAACCACAAGTTATTGTCGATCTGTTATAACAACTTATGAATAAAGGCCAATCGGAAGGATTACCGTTAAAGATTGGGAGCTCATTTGGAGTAGTTTTTCTGGCGGCATATTGTTGCGGAGTCAATGTGTTATAATTGAATGTATCATTAAAAGGTTACTGATCATTTATTCGTGAAGATCCGGTAGCATGCTTAGGTGCATTTGATACATTGTAAATAGACCTGTCAACATTAGACGTTTGTTCTTTATTAACATATTTTGGGTCCAAGCATTCATCGATCTGCAATGGGAGGATTTTATGAGTTACCGGATCGCAATGTTTTATTTCTTCGTCGTCAATTTCTTGACTATCATCTGATTCTTCTTCTAGTAATAGTCTTGCTTCTTTAGTTAATTCCCTTTCTTTTCTTAGTAATTCTCTCTCTTCTTCAATTAACTGCATTCTTATTTTGACTCTGCTGCTGACAACAGACGACTTCTTACTGCTTCTAGAAAGAGAACTACTCTTGTTACTTCTTGTTAATTTATGGGAGGGGCCAGGCTGTAGTACTTTTATCGCTTCTTCACAAGATGGACACATCCAAGTTCCATTAGCAACAACATTATCGGAAACGTTTACACACTCGTAACAGCACCATTTCATACATCTCGGACATTCAACCATTCTATCTTTCCTATATGGACTATTGCATACCGAACAGCGATCGGATTTGGTTCCTTCAACTCTTGCTGGAGCCATTTTTTATGATCCAGTAGACATGGTTATGCAATACAAAATTTGAGTTCCGAATTTGAGCTTGTTAAAATTAGTGATTGAAACGAAACGAAATTTGGCTGGACTTGCAGTACCCACTTTATTATTATAATAGTAGTTGTAGTGGTGTATACTCAAATTCCTAAAATACATACAATAATATAACCAATCTCATAGAATTCAAATAAAATATTACTTACGGTTGCCTTCATCTTTTCAATCTTTCCAATCATGAATTTCAACTGACATCCTGTCAAATCTTAGTAAGAACTTAGCTTCACACTTCTTTGATAGAGACAACTTAAAGTCTCACAATATAAATTAACGTACTATATCTACATTATGAAATAATATAAAACAATAAATTACCATTTGTATTTAAAACATTCAGTTACGTAGGTACTATTCTTCACAATACTTTTTATCAGTGAAATATGTCCAAACCACATGTAATTCAGAATTGATTGAAATAATATATAATAATATAAAGCCAGAATTAAGCACCCCTTAGGTAAGTGGCGTTCAACTTTAAGAACAACCCAATTTTTGACATCACTGCAGTACTTAGTGAAGAGCTGCTTGATTCATTGTAAGCATGGCAATACTGCGGAAATATAGTAACTTATTAGCGACTTTTCTGTTTGTACTTAGTATCCAGAGACAGTTAGTCTTCGCCCGCGTAAAATATGATCAGTTAATTATATTTATTTAGCGTATGGTTATAATTGGAATTAGAGGTTCAATGTCTTCAGCCATTCAATGGCTCCCGTTTTGTAAATTCTTGATTTCTTCAATATCTCCGTTGTAGGCAAGAAGTGGACACTCCATCATGATGTGGTCTGTTTGATACAAACATGCACCAGTAAAATGTTAATAGTAAGCTAGATATGGGGCGTCAAAGTTGACAAAATATTTTTGAAAATTCGTAATATTTAGGAAACAACTGAATGTATTGGTCTCAAAATTGGTACACTATGGTTTTTAATGGAAATAAGCATGATATTGCCTTAATTTTTAATAATACTTCTAGATGGCGCTGGTTACACAGTTAAAATTTGATAGATCAGCGGTATTTTTTCCCCCTGTATAATGTTCATTTTATTACAAAATAATAAGAACTGCATCATTTTGAAACAAAAAAGGTATACTTGTTCAATTCCCATATTTTAAGTCGTTTTCAAGATATTGCTATTTTAATATTGCAGTGCATATCATTACACTGCAACTTAATTACTAGAATATTTTAAAGAGGGCTGTGACTATTAAAAGAACTGTCATTAATTTACTAGTTAAAAGCGAAAAGTTGTCATTACTGTGTTTTTAACTTCTGAACTAAAAATACGGCTTTCATTAAAAATGCCTAGAGGCAATGAATTTACAAATAATGAACTAAGGGATATGATTTGTGTTTATGCACAAGTAAATTATAATGCATGTGCTGCAGTTAGACGATACGTGCAGTTATATCCAAACCGAATTGTGCCCAGTCGTAAAAAATTTCAAAGATTGTACTCCAATTTAGGTGAAAGCGGCTCTTTTCGTAAGAAAAATTCTGGTGGTCGACCTAAAATAATTACAGCTGATATGGAAGATGAAATTTTA
>CAJUYG010000422.1:67004-84237 GCA_910591675.1 Galerucella calmariensis
TTTTTTAAAGTAAGACAACATTTACAAAAAAAGTTTACGAAAATGTATTGAAGTAAACGGTGGTCACTTTCAACATTTAATGAAATAAATGTAATTATTGTTTTTTTTTTTTCTTTTCTTTTTCCAATTAAATTGTATTCTTTGAACAACCAATGTTTTATTTAGGTAATAATTTTTAAATGCCGGCGTGGCAAGCAGTATTAAAATAGCAATATCTTGAAAACGACTTAAAATATGGGAATTGAACAAGTATACCTTTTTTGTTCCAAAATGATGCAGTTTTTATTATTTTGTAATAAAATGCACATTATACAGGGGGAAAAAAATACCGCTGATCTATCAAATTTTAACTGTTTAACCAGCGCCATCTAGAAGTATTATTGAAAATTAAGGCAATATCATGCTTATTACCATTAAAAACCATAGTGTACCAATTTTGAGTAAAATTTCATCTTCCATATCAGCTGTAATTATTTTAGGTCGACCACCAGAATTTTTGTAATTAAATTTGTGTAAGTAAATACCTACGCATTTCAGACAATATTCATTTATATTGCAGTTATCATTGTTAATAAATCAATCGAATTAGTGTCACACTTCTATTTCCATGAAATACAAAATCCCATCCGGTTTTTAAGCGACTTGGCTAAATAAGACGCGATGCAAGCGAATTAGATTAGAAGTTATAACTTAAGGAATAAATCTCCACTTACGAAAGTTTTAATTAAAAGAGGAAACGGTAAAGTTGACGCTCACTTTTTCTAACTTAGTTGAGCCACAGTATACCAAAACAACCAGTAGTGCATCTCAGCCTCGCGCATCGCTTGTGCGCAATAATTTTATTTGGCCTTGAAACGGCCATTCGGGTTTAGATACGAGGTCCGTATTAACTAACAGTTCTACTTTTTGGACAGGGAAGGATTAGTATAATTCAAAGTTGTTAAATTTATGTTTCGGAGATAATTTTTTTGAGTAGATTAATGTTGTGAATGTCATATAATAAACAATTTGAACATGTTACAAGGAAAACACTCTAGAGAATTTAGAATCGGCAACAATAGCAAAACAAATTGTAATAAAACAGAGGATATACTTATTGATTTGTATTAAATACCTAGTTAAATTTCATAATCCAATAATATTTAATTAATTTTCATTAAATTAGAGATTCTCCCAATACCTTGTTTATACATTTTGGAAGCTATCATTTTTGTGCATAAAAATAAACATATTAAGTATACCACTGGATCAATGATACACAGCTATGATACAAACACCTGATTAGACTAACAAAAATGAATCAGGAGGGTACTGCTAGGCAAACAGAATTCTACTAATGTAAGATATAGGTATAACACTTTTCCCTTATTATGGAAAAATTTTACAATCAAGAAATTAAAATTCATAGTAAAACAGGCGCTTGTAGGGCAGGCATTTCATGAGATTGAGGAGGTATTCGATTTTGAATGGCCCAGATCTTCATATGAAGATTGATTCACTCTTTTAAATATAATTGAATACATAAAATTTCATTTTAATTGTAAAAAAATGTAATCATGTTGGATTTATGTAAATTAATATTAAACTTCCAGTGTGTAATGACGTGTCTAAACATGTTGTGTTTGTTTATTTATAGAAGAAGCTGGCATAACATTGTATACCTTTTTGTAAAGATCAATAAATTTCTTGCTTTCTTTCTTTAATATCTTTTTGAAATTTCTATTTATGTGTATTTCCATTTAAGTGTATAATAAAATCGAACTCTTATATATAAATTTATAATAAATAAAACAGGAGAACAGGGAAATCTTTTTTTTCATATACAAATATGATTGACTTTTACAGTTCTTTGCAGCACAAACCACACCTGCTTAAACTTTATTTATCTTATTTGATTACTGTCACTCAAAAAAAAAATTTAATTCACACTACGCCACTGCTCACACGACTAAACCAAACTAAAATGTCCCTAAACCGAAGTAGAATATACGCCGTCCTTGCCGAACTTGAGAGGTTTCTGAACCGAAATGGCGAACTGCACACAACCGATGCGCGAAGTTGAGATGCACTACTGGTTGTTTTGGTATACTGTGGTTGAGCTTAAGTTTCCCGAAGAGGAACCTGATGTCAAGTCTTAACTAGTTGACGAAATACTCAGAGAGCGGTGCAATGAAAACTAGTATTTTCAAGATTTTATTTTAAGGCACACGGTGCAAGCCTGCATAAGCACAATTATTAATTAAAATTGTCAACTACTTATAATCAGTTGACTATTGAAATAATCGAATATAACACAAAAAAGAATTGTTTTACTGATTTGAACACCACCCACCTCCAATATCTCTTGTTTCATAGCTTCTATTCGATCTTTTCCTTCGTTCAAAATTTTCATTTCTTCTAAATATTGTGCGTGAGTGTCGGTAATATTTTTCTCGTTGACTTGGTTTTCCATCACAAATGTGTTATAGTTGGTTTCTCTCAAATACGAATTCCAGGCTTCAGCATTATCTGGTATATATTCAGGTATTTGTGACATATCAGGATTATTGGCGAAAGTAAAACTACTTGCCGATTTTCTTTTAACGATGGAAGTTCTTCTGGTAGTCGCATTTGTATATTTTGATCTTTTTCTTTTTGGAATTTGGGAGATCGATCCAGAGGCTATAAAAGTAATAGTGAAAAGCGTATGATTGAGAATAACAAGGAGAGAAAAATATAGAAATGTCCCAGGAGCTTGTCACAGTGATGAAAACTTACATCTGTCTTGACTGCCTCTTAGAGATTGCGATTTGATTCTTATACTTGACGTATCAAAGAAGGATTGTACGGAAATCTCCCTATCCACCTTATCGACGCGATTTTCATCTGCAGTGACATCTTTAGATTTCCTCGATCTACGTTTCTCTTTTGGAACCTAAAAATATTGGGAAATGTTTTGAAGAAACTGTAAAGGCTTTATGATAATTTGAAGAGAATAAATAAAAAGACACTTTCCTCTTCTTCAACTGACAACTTATATACCTACATATACAACAGCACCAAATATAAAGAAATAAATCCACGAATGTGAGATTTATGAGCCAATATTGTAATATAAGTAAGTAATTTAAGTAATATACACAAATACCACTCTTTGAAACAACCTAAATGAGGCAGCAGCTATAATAGAAGGTGTCAACTGATATTAAAATGAAGGATCATGCTTTTTGAACATTTTATTTTTATATTCACGCTAGAAACAACAACATTTTATGAGTAGTTCAAGAGATAACCTGCTTTGAAAATGTGTGAAATTTTTGGTGGCCGGATTTTGTGACGGTCAATTGATTTCGACAGTCATGGTACTTCTGGAAGTAGGTAATCCACTTTCTGGATTCTACGATCGATTACAATCTCACTGTGTGATATACCCTATACCTCAAATGTTTACTTATTGATATATTAATTTTGTTAAAGAAAGATTAACAGATGCAGTCCGTTGTTTTAAAAATTCTAGGTGAGTATCTCCAATGACAAAAACCGTCCTTGTTGAATGAGTTGTTAAGAAGATCGAGGCAATTAGTGACGTTATTGTATACAAAAACGGAAAAAAATATGGAAATTTCAACTTAAAAAATATCAAATATTTTAATAGTCTATAACGGTAGCAGGAGCGCTACTGGAACGATAAAATAAGAATATAAAAATAGGTTGTTGCCAAATAGTATATTATTAAACGAGCAATTTATGATAGCCATAATTCACGATGGGTGACGTTTGCGTCACGAGCCGCAGGCGAGGGGCGCAAGTCACCCAAGTGAATTATGGCCATAAATTGCGAGTAGAATACTATAATTTGTCCACGACACTTAATTTATTTATTAATAAATAAAAGTCAGTAGCGATTTGGCATATTACTAACCTCAAAATGTTGTGGCAGCTACTTCAAATAATTTGACATATATAGAGATGGGCGATACTGTAGAAAGTATCAATACAACGTACCGTTAAAAATATATCGTTTTAAAATACTTAATATTAGAAAATATCGTTATGAAAAGTATCAATACTAAAAATTACAATATTTTATAGATACGATATATGTCAGAAACAAATTTCCTGAACAAAATACACAGATTTAATAGCTTATTCCATATTGTACCCCCATCTCTAGTCGTGAATTATGAACCATAAAACACTACAGTGTATTATAAACCATAATTCACGACAGTTGATATATGGGTACCATATACCTTTAGTTAGGAGGTAAAATATTGACTTATTATTAGGTGGTCCTGGACAAAATAACAAAAAGAACAATGAAAACACCACAGGGAACATACGGAAAATATTACAGGGTGTTCCATTTAAACTAACCAAGCTGCTGTCGAAATTTTTTCCTAAAGTTGCTGTGACTTTCAATCCATGCATACGGTCTTGACTTCAAAATATTGCGATTTAAACCAACAAGCCTCAATAAAATGTTACAGGGTGTTGAACATGAAATTTTAATTTTCGTTTCTTACAATAACTTTAACGCTTTTTGACGTATATGCACAAAAAATTTAGGTTGGGGGTTTTTTGATAAAATGTTGATATTAAGAGAGATACAGGGTGTTGAACATGAAATTTCAATTTTTGTTTTTTACAATAACTTTACCGCTTTTTGACGTATATGCGACGTTTTTTGATATAAGAAATCATAATTTTGTACCTATTTTGTTGTATTTTGTAGAGGGCGCCACATAGGCCACGTATGCGGCATAAATGTACACATTACTTTTTTGCCTTCCACATTAGCGCTACTTTTGTAAAAAAAGAATTGAAGTCAAATCATTACAACAAATAAAAAGTATACTAGTTAGTATTCTCATAACGGTTTTAGAGATAATCACATTTTAGTGATTTACTACATAATTATTATTCAATGAAATTACGTTCGAAAAATGTAGTGTGTGCGTATTTTTTTTTATCATTAATATGAACAGTATTAGGGTATAGTAGCAGTTAACATGAAAAATAATATGTATGGTACTTTTAATACTTAAAAATAATAAATATCGTAAACACAACTACATTTTTCGAACGTTATGGCATTGAATATTAATCATGTAGTTAATCACTAAAATGTGATTATCTCTAAAACCGTTGAGATTTGGATATACTAAAAAGTATACCTTTTATTTGTTCTAATGATGTGGCTTTAATTATTTTATGGATCACCTTTAAAATTAGGCATTTACGAACCAAAAAAAACGTGTGAAATCATACATTATACATACGTTAAAAAGCGAGCGTAAATGACCAATGCTTTTTAAATGGGGTTTTCATTTTAACACTCTTTTTTAGCTACGTGATTATATAGTTGCCTTGAATTCAGTCGTTTGTTGTATAAACTTTTGTGTTGACAGTAAATGTAAATAGATAATTTAATTTTTTTTTATATGTATAGATGTACAGATAGTTTAGTTAAAAAGAAGTAAATAAAATAAATAATATTGAATAATAAAAAATATATATATATACTTGAATAATACAGAAAAATTTAAAAAAACTATCAAAAGGTGAATAAAATATTGAAGAATAATAATGAAAATAAAACTACTAAAATATGAGAGATGTCGTACCTGAATTTCTAAATTAAATGTAAGAAAGTAATTCAAAGTTGACATTGGTAATTAGTTAACACTATTATCTCTCTCAGTGACATTTAGCCAGAAAACAACAAAATAAACAAAATAAAGAAAATAAAGAGAATAAATAAAATAAAGTTGATTCATGTCAAGATCTTATTGGTTTAGTTTCCATAGCAAAGAACTGACCAAATATTAATTCTCCATTCGGTTGACACTGACCGCAGTGTCCCTATCGATCGATAAACAACGCAAACACAAACGCATAGACTGACCGCAATGTACTACGCCGGAACAAACAATATAATATTACTAATCACTTTATTTTTCATTACACCTCGTAGGTGAAAATATATGAATCAAACAATACAACCCTGTAAGATTTAAAAAAAAGGTAGAACGTGTCGCGGGACACACGGTAGGAACTTTAGTTCCTTTTAAGCAAAAGTTATGTAATACATCTGACGTTATAGATAAACAATTTGCATATTCTTTGATGGTTGAGTAGTAAGCACACCAGACTCTCACGCGGTAGACCCGGGTTCGATTCCCCGCGAGGAATTTTTTTTTATTGTTGATTTTATTTTTAAATAATCATTCTGCTTGATATTAATAACGACAACAGGTAGACAGGTAGTAAAAACTACCTGCCAAATGTCAAATCAATGTATCCATCCATTTTAAAGTTTTCAAAATTTCAACACCCTGTATTTCGAAAAGTAGCCAGACCCCTTAATCGCGCAAAAAAAATTATGGAAATAATAGTAAAAATTTATCCGAACAAATTCAAGTAGATCACTAGCACTGCGAATACCAGCTTTGCATTGAATTTCAATATAGCATCGGTGGTTCAGTGGTTAGAATGCTCGCATTGCACGCGGGCGGATGCTAGTTGCACAAACTACTATTCTGCACAGTTTACAAAATGGAATTGTAGGCCATCAGTTAACTAAACGGATATAATTTCATATACATCCTAGAACGTATATGAAATCCACCAATCAGCATTCGAGTTGAGTATCCGTCATTCATCTTTTTTCAATTTAAAAGAAACGTCAAAATAACTTGTCAAAGTTTCTCATAGAAGCGCACTGGATCAAGAATATTCATTTACAAAGATAAACTTGAAAGAAATAATCCGTACAAATTACCAACAAATAATACTTAAAACAGAATAAAATGGGTATTTGAGGAGACCTCAGATTTTATAAAATTATGTAATAGGTACATCTGACGTTATAGATAAACAATTTTCATATCTCTCAGTGGTTGAGTAGTAAGCAATCCAGACTCTCACGCCGTAGACCCGGGTTCGATTCCCGTGAAAAAGTTTTTTTTTAATTGTTACTTTTATTTCAAAAAATAATTATTCTGCTTGATAATAATAACAACAACAGGTAGACGTTTGAAATATTTAGCAGAATATTCATTATTATAGATAGTGGTACGGAACCTTTCATGAGGGAGTCCGACTGGCAACATCTACTTAGAACAGCATCGTATATTTAAAAAATGAAACCGTAGCCCTATACAAATTTCAAGAACTGTACGTTTACCACAAAATCAGTGGAAACATAAAATTGAATTGTAAAATTTTTAATTTGAAGTTAGGTATATTACAGTTTATAGAAATTTTTATTTTCTAGATTTTTTCTTAAGTGGATCGTAGAAAAAATATGCTGCTCGACTCGTGTGGATTGTCTGTATCGCACTTGAACGATATTCCTTCGTCCTCGTGCGACATGGCCATCATATCCACACCAGTTGCACAAACTACAATTTCTTTCAAAATATGCCCTTTTACATTTAAAAACAACCTGCCAAATGACAAATCAATCTATCCATCCATTTTAAAGTTATCGAATTAAAACATTCAAGCTTTCAAAATTTCAACACCCTGTATTTCGAAAAGTAAATGTGCTAGACCCCTTAATCGCGCAAAACAAATTATGGAAATAATAGTAAAAATTTATCCGAACAAATTCAAGTAGATCACTAGCACTGCGAATACCAGCTTTGCATAGAATTTCAATATAGCATCGGTGGTTCAGTGGTTAGAATGCTTGCATTGTACGCGGGCGGCCCGGGTTCAAATCCGGGTAGGAGCATATTTATTATTATGAATCGCTGCTTCGTAAACGAGAGAGAGAGACTAAGGAGGCACAAGCACGCAAAAGCAAGGCACATAACGAAGAAATGTAACATAACGTTTCGTAACGTAACGCGTAACGGTCAGATCTTTTGCGTCGCGACCCCTGGTCGCTCAAACATAACCTGGCATAAAGAACTAAAGTTCCAATAAGGTTGTCTAAATCAGTGTTAACCAAATTGACTATAAAATATTAATTGATGATAATATTTAATTTATTCAAAGAAATTACTTGATTGTGAAATAAAACAAATGCTTATGGATAATACTTAATTACTCAGTGAGAAAACGTGACTCTTAAGGAGATTGAGATTTCAAGTGTCTGGGTGCCGATGTTTTGTATTTTGAAACTTCATAGATTTTTATATATAGGGAGATTAAAAAAATTATTCTTACATAAATTTGACAGAAGTGTCAGATATAGTGAAAAATATTTGTTACTTTAAAAAAAGACAAGTTACTCAATGTTATAATTAGTAATTTGAATAATTGTCCTCATTTTACTGTAAATATGAATTTAAATAATTAGAATTCGTTGTTGTTTGTTTATAGAAAATTCATTTTTATGTTTTTTAACCCCTTCAGAGCACATTTTTTTATTTATTCTTCATGTGCTCGTAGATTAACTTTTGTATGACACTTGTGCGTGAAGTACTTTTGCGCACTCGTTGCGAAAAAGGCACTAGCTACGCTCGTTCCTTGCATTTTCGCAACTCGTGCGCAAAAGTATAACTTCACGCACTTGTATCATAAATAACTATTTTACAAAAGTAGTGCTAATGTGAAAGGCAAAAAAGTTTTGCTAACATTTATGCCGCATACGTGGTCTATGTGGCGCCTCCTACAATGTACATCGAAATAGGTACAAAATTATGATTTCTTATATCAAAAAACGTCGCATATACGCCAAAAAGCGTTAAAGTTATTGTAAAAAACAAAAATTGAAATTTCATGTCCAACACCCTGTATCTCTCTTAATATCAACATTTTATCAAGGCTAGTTGATTTAAATCGCAATATTTTGAAGTGAAGATTGTACTGTTCTTATTACTTAAGGACCACCCTATATATACTGATTTAAGAAAACCATTCGAGTAGTTTCCAGGAGCTATATTTTTTAGTGGGATGGTAGAACTTCCAGAGAGAAAAGTCTGAAGTTAAAATGATGTGTGTGGAGAACTGCGAAGCTCCACTGTCTCGGTCAAGAATTCGGTACCACACCAGGGGCCGTATTCCCGACAAGTGAGCTTTTTGACGAATACGCATCAAAACGAATGGTTCATGTACTTTTTTGAAGTGGTAGGTATTCTTGATGACCATTCGTTTTTTGGATCGTATACGCTTGATAACGTGCGATCATAACATCCGGCATCAATGCAACATCTCACTGATTACAGAAATTGGTTCGTAAATTAACGTTTTGTGACTTAAATTCAAAAACTGACAACTGGCAAAGAGAAAGATTATCCACATTTGTGATTTACAGGACATTGATGAAAACTCAATTTGATGTACGATAAAAAAAAGTCAAATGACCGACTGCCAGAAAAATTACCGTAACGAGTATCTGAAAAAAAAATTTAAATTTACAATCAAAGGTGCCGAAATGAAATGGACAGAAATGAGTTTAATACTTGCAAAGAACCGCAAAGACCAACAACTACAACAAATTGAATAGTTATCAAGAATATCTTCAGAATATATTCCAAACTAAAGCATTTTACATTGCATCAATCAACATTAACCATACCACCTCATCTTCCAATAGGTATTTAAAAATATTTTTGACAGCTAAAAAATAGTTGTCTTCGAAGTTGACAACAAATATAATATTATCAATAGACGTCAACAAAGCTATAAAACGAACGATACAAAGCGCTCGCTGTAAACACTCGTTTTGGAAACTTATACGCATCAATGTTCACGAGTCAAAAATACCAAAACGTACGAATCTCTCGAAATGCGCATACGCATCAAAAGTTCACTTGTCGAGAATACGGCCCCTGTGTGGAAGTGGGGACGAAGTAGACGAATGAGAAAATCAAATTACCTTGACATTATTTATCGTACTAATCGATCTGGCAGATCCCTTTTTCTTTTGTAAAGATACATCAGACTCGTTGCTTTTTTTGTTAATAGCTCCAGTATTTCCTTCTCCAGCAAATTTTTGTTTTTCCGATTCCCAGCTATTGTACATATCTTTAAATATGTTAAAAACCATACCAATATCAGTAACTCTCATAACGTCAATTTCTGAGATATCATTCAGCAAATAAGATTTAACAGTTTTTTTCAAATGTACTATACGTTCGGAATTCATATTAGTAGTTAGATCCTGATTAAGTAGAATGGAATTTTGAATCTGTTCCTCTTTCATCTCTTGTATTTGTTGCTAAAAACACATTGCATTAAAACAGATTATGAAAAAACTTGATTAGACATACGATTAACACTAGTAACAAGGATAATATGAGCAACACTATTTGAAAGGGAGAGAAGAATTTTTCGCTCAATTGCATCTACCAAAAAAGGTGCTCATTGCCTTAATCTTTCAACCGTTGTGTTACCAAATGTGTTAAAAATATTCCGAATTTTTGTTTATCGCTGCTTCAAAATTTTCATCGGCATTTTATGCGGCAACAAAGTTAAATACCATATACATTGAAAACAGTGTACATATTTTATTTATTGCAGATTAATAAAAATTTTTTACTTGAACTATTTTGCTAATCCTTTTTTCATTTGATTTGATCCCAATAATTTTCCAAAAGTCAATAATATTAACAATCTCGATGCAAAATTTATTACACTCAGATAGTATCAAATATTCTTGACTAGCAACGCAGTTTTGGTAGCAGATTGACTATCCCCTCTCTGGAAATAGGTGTCATACACCTCAAATGACTCCCTACGATTTCTTCATGGTAGGATCCTTTCACTGAAAAGGCTTCCGGTCTAGTATTTTCCCGACATGAAATAAGTATAAGAGTGTTAGAGAAATAAAAAATGCACTCGTTGTTACGAAAGCTGCACATCTCAAGAAATAATGAAACAATAAATTTTTCGTAACTGAACAAGATGACAAATAAATTTTGACTAGGTATCACTTCAGTATTATTTCAGCCATTGTAATTTGAAAATAAAACTATTTCTTGCAGTAAACATAATAGAGTAATAATTATGAAAGAGCTAAAAATCCATTCCATTAATAAAGTAAATTGAAAGAATAACGTATGTATTTTAAACATAAAATAGAAAAAAAAAGTAAAACTAATTTTAATAAATTAAGTACTTAAATAAACAGCCTTGCTGTGCCAGACATTGACCGAAGCTGAAGCTAACCCTCAGTTATGGGCTGGACAACCTTCTTGTTGAAACCAAATTCTGTTGAGATCAACATCGGGTATGAGGAGAACTGCAGGAATCACATGATTTTGTACTGTCTAAGTATTTGATGCTTAAATGGTCATTCTGCCGAGACAATATCTTGTGACGGATGGATTGTGCTTTCCAGGCATGTGTACATTCATTCATTTTATAGGGTTGTGGTCTTAGCTGGTCTTAGCTTTGTGTCTTCTATCTAGAACACTTGTTTGACTGAAGGGATATTTAGTAGTTGTAATGGTTGTATTATTCCATCTCCAAAGTGCTTCCGTCTGAGTCCTTGTAAGTTATCGCAGAAGCAGAATATCTGAGTAGGTGTTTCATCACAGACCTTTCCTCCACCAGACTGTTGTTTCCCAGGTGATCGTTGGCCTTATCACAGTTGTATAAAGCCAGTGAACCACCTCAGTTCATATTCCCCAGTTTTTAGGCCCATAACTCTTCTGCATTGCAAGAAAACCCTAGCCGCCCTGGTAGTTACTCTCTCCAGATGTGGCATTCAAAAAAGTTTGGAATCAAGGGTCATTCCCAGATATTTAACTTCTTTGGATACTCCTAATTCTCCGAACATTACTCAGTAATCTACCCTGCGGGAGAACTTTTTTACTCGTAAGAGCAGCTTGTTTGGTTTTTTTTGAATCAATTGGACTTTCATTCCCCCACAATTCGTAGTGCTAGTCTGTTGGTACCCGTTCCGTTTTAAAATATTCTGTACAGTTCTCTCATCCATGTTGTTTGTTTTGTCTTTCATCGTTTATTCGACGTTCAATTGGAACTTCAGATTCTTGGCATTTTGGACAATTTGGAAAACATCTATATTCCTCAAAATCAACAACGATGCTTAAAATTGTTGACCGTGAAGGAACTAGGCGATTTTCAAATTTCACAATAAACAAATAAACTATTGCTTCAGCCGAATACCATTTCATAATTTGTAGGCTTAGTGTGTTGAGTAAGGAATTAATAAATGTCTTATTTTCAAATACAATGGAAGGCGCTACCATCGTCATAAGCGTTTGTAGCACAAAAACAAACGATTAAAAGTTTAAATGAGAATTCTCTTTGTTAAATACACTGTTGCCGGTTGAAAGTATTTAGTTTTACTTACTGGTGCGCCGTATAATGGATGAACTCGAAACAAAGTTGACGATAACCAGACACAATTACGCAAATCATTTATCTTCTTTGTATGCTCCTTGGGTTGTATTCATTATTCTTTCTATTAACTCTAAGAGTTCATCCATACCTCAAATGTGGTTAGAATCCAAATGAAGGGTTCAATGAAACTCAAAGTCAAACCACAATATATTTAATGTCCGTTGGGACTCAAAACTTGCAACTAGTTTTGGTAACAATTACCATCATCAGGCTATAACAAATAGAAAAAGGTACCTCATTGTAAAGATCCAAAGAGACCATAAAAAAGATAGATTTAACAAAGTTGCGATCAAATAATATTTTACAATCAAGTTACAATTATAGAGAAAATTAATCTAAAATAATGAAACATTTGAAATATTTAAATTTCTCATAACTTTTGTCATTATAGTATTGATTCATTATTTTAGATTAATTTTCTCCATAATTGTAACTTGATTGTAAAATATTATTTGATCGCAACTTTGTTAAATCTATCTTTTTTATGGTCTCTTTGGATCTTTACAATGAGGTACCTTTTTCTATTTGTTATAGCCTGATGATGGTAATTGTTACCGAAACTAGTTGCAAGTTTATCAAAGCACAATATAATGCTTTTCATATTTGTATTACGACGTAACGGTAGCTGGAACGCTACCGCGATTAATTAGTTTTTAAACAATTTTTGGTCGCTGACACAAATTGGTGAGACGCAAGAGCCCATGGCAAGACCATTTTGCTCATGAAAATCATAATTGAATTGAAAATATGTTTTTGTTATACATAATTTCAATAATTCTATTATTGCTGTTACGCTCACTTTGGTCCTTTCTGTGAGGGTCTGATCAATTTCTAATTTTGATTTGACAAGTCTATTGTTTTTTGCATATATGAAAAAATACTATAGATGGGAAGCTGACCCGTGGCGCCCTCTATTTGTACGGGTGGCGCCACCTTGAGAGTCTCGTCAGTATCTCTAACACAAATCAGATGGTTGTGAACGTCGCTAACAGCCTGAAAAGAAGATTTCTGTAATTTTACAGCTTTTGGTGGCATATTCAAAAATTACTGTAATTTCACTTTTATTGCAAAATAACATTTATGGTCTATTTTTTGATATTTCATCTGAAGTTACTCAACATTAGATTGATATTACAATAATAACAATCAAATAGTCAAGTAAAATTAAATGAAATGTCGAAAAATGGACCATATAATGCCTGAAGTGAGAAAAATAAAGCAATACTCATCAAATGTATATATTTCATTGAATAAAAAAAGTATACAATGAATGGAACGTTTTTTTAAATATTTCAATGACAAACATAAAGATAAATAAAAGTTAGGAATTCAACACCGTACCGTCTGGTACACAGATGGCTCATGCTCCGGTGACAAAGCAGGGGCTGGAATTTACTCCAGGAACCCAAGAACACAAGTTTGTGTACCATTGGGTAATGGTGTATCTGCATATCAGGCCGAGATATATGCTATCTTGGAATGTGCGCAGATAAACCTAGACAGAGGTTATGTGGATCGACGCATAACCATATACTCCGACAGTCAGGCAGCAATTAAAGCCCTGAGTGGGTATACCAGCAACTCAGGACTTGCTAACGAATGTCGAGAGCGACTTGCTAATCTTGCAAGGCGGAACGTGGTGCGGCTAGAATGGATTCCAGCCCTCTCTGGTTTTGAAGGCAACGAGATGGCCGATGCACTGGCTGCGGAAGAAGTGGCTGAGGAATCAGCACCTCATCGCTCATTGGAATGCTCTGCAGGGTCCTAGACAATCCAAACTTCTACTGAAGGGATGGACTGATGGACACGCCAGGGCAGCTACTGAACTACCAAGAAGCAGGCTAAGGAAGATAGCAGGACTCCTAACAGGGCACTGCTGTATGAGGAAACACCTCCACAACTTAGGAGTAGAGGAAAGTTCCCTGTGTAGGGGTTGCGGAATGACTGACGAAACGTCATGTTCTCTTAGAGTGTCCGCACTGGGCTGTACTACGCAGGCGAATCTTCGGAGTCCCTGTTATGGCCCCTGGAGACACAAGCAGACATCCATTGAAAAAGGTTATGGCCTTTATTGGAGGGCTCGGTTTCATAGATGTCTAGGTAGCAGGAATGGCACAATGGGCCCGCCAGTGGCATCAGTGCCGGAACCATGGCTTGAGTTGTCCAGGACAAGGCTCGCCTGCACATTTAGTAGTATTAGTAGTAGTAGGAATTCAACAACAATGCTGGTAAATTCAAAGCTGTATGGAAGAATAACTACTTCTGTCACTTTTCATTCAATGAAACATGTTTTTCATAAAGCTAGAGCTTACCAGGTGCACCTCACATTACAGTTTTTCACAAAACATATTCTCGACATTATCTCTTGAAATAAAAGTCCCACTATAAACAATAAAAACCAACTACGAATACTCAACACACAAACGAAAACTGGACAAACTCACGATACACGTCAGGCAGTTGTCAGGTTAAGATAATAGATAACACGTTAGGATGTCAGCGCTGATATATGTGGAAGAATCTGCAACTACCACTAACGGCGTTACAGCTCTCACTGAATTAGAAATTTTAGTACTAACGGGAATCCCTATGTGGCAGCACCCTCGCGCCATGAGAGATCCCCTACCCTGGTTTTTTGTACCGGTGCATTTATAAAGAGACTAACTACATCAAAACTAACCAAATGATGGGTTTTGTTGAAGTTTAAATCTAATAACTTTTCTGAAAAATGATTGCTATTTTTGATGTATGAATTTGTGTTAAGAATTCAAGATAATTCTTAACAGACTTGCTTGGCTAAATAAATTGTGCATTTTCTTCGTTAAAAACATTATTTATTTCTGAGTAAATTATCATTGATGACTGAACATCTAAAAGTTTCTCTATATATCTATATAAAAAAAAGAGAGAATGTACTTAGCAACCGTTGTTATGATGAGATGTCATTGTTATTTTTATAAACGAATTGTCAATATAATCGTAAATTCCGAAAAAAGCGTTTAATTACCCATCGTACTTCAACAATAAAGTTTATAACAACGAAGGTTTTCTGCGAGGGACCTGAGAGCAAAGGAGGGAAGTAAGAAAAAATAAATACAGTCCACTTAAAATAAAATAATTCCTTCCCAAGCCATCGAATCCTTGCCCAATTTGTATGTCCTGCGAGGGGTTCAATAAATTTTAATATATGATTTGATAGTGCTACAAATTGGTCGTAATGGTATGTTTTGCTCATGAAATTTTGGTAGACCATAAAAATGTGGTTGTTTACTGTATTCAAGTGTTAACATTGTTCTCTCACGGCTAGCAAATTCGTTCTTGAATTTGAAGAGTGTCTTATACATTTTGTTTTCAATTGATTTGATAGGATCAATCGGTAGCTTGGTAAAAGGGCCATTTATTGATAAATCCATCACTTTTGGATATCAATCAACTTTGTTCATAATTACAGTAGAATTGCCCTTATGCCACAAGGAAGATACAGAAGAAAATTAATATGAGCTTCTGGCAACAGCGGTTGAAAGAGGAGGGTAATGAACACAGTAAGCGGGACTGAGCGAACAATTCTGCTCTTTCTTTCAAGTAGTGCTGCTAATATTATCCGTGTACTGGTGTATATCGTATGCCCAACTGAGCGTTTTTGCAATATGTATATTTTTGAGTTTCAACCCGTCAGTTTTATACTTGTAAATATTTGACTTTATTCTCCAGACTCATTTTGGCTTGTTGCTCAATTTTTGTAACATTAGGCATATATCCTCTTAAGATCTGTCCAAATCTCATCATTGATAACGTCATCTGCAGATCTTCTGTGGTTGTTTTTATGTGTCCTATAAAACTAACACTCATTTTTAAACCAAGCAGAATCTTCGTTATTTTTCACTTACCGCAAAGAATTATTAATATTTAGATCATCTTTTAAGAAATATATCAGAGGATTAGTCCTTTGTCTTGCTCTTATCATTTCTTGAGACCTTCCAATTAAGCATAAAAAGAATTGCTCCAAGCTAGTTTTCGCCATATTTGCTGCTCCAACTTCCCTTTTATTTTTGAAAAAGCAAGATAAATTTCCCACGGTATCTGATCCAGCAAGATCAATGAGGTGTAACTGCAAGAACATTTTTTTATTATAGGTCCAAAACAATGCATTTAAATAGAAATAGTACATGAAACCGAACATTCATACAAAATATAAAATTAAAAACACCTTCTTGTGTAGAAGGGGTTTCACTCTGCGAAATTTTCATGGGAGGAAAGAAAGGATACTCTAAAAGAACGCATTGTGAGAAAAAAAATATGGGGTCAGGTAATCTGGTCCCCGCTATCTACGTTAATACTCTGGTACTCTGGCCCTAAATTAATCCGACCAGTAATTTCGCCCCCGTAATGAAACTTAGAATTGAGGTGAGGCAGGTACTTGATAAAAATAACAACCCCTTGAATTATCAGATTTGTAATCATTTATCGAAGTGAATTTGAGCTGAAAGTGTTGAAAAATAGCATTGTGAAAGTAGAAATTATTGGAAGTATCCGTGGCAAAAATTTACTTGTAATCGAAGTTTGCATAAAAAATTGAAAACTACAGACGAAACTTGTTGGAAATGTACCAACAGAAAGTGCAAAGCATGTGTTTATACACTCGGTGAATGTAGTGCAATTTGTGTAACCAAATCTTCGTCTGAACAATGCAATCCTGCAGATATTTCTACCTTGAATAGGCAAATAGTTTCTGCTTCCTGCAAAAGAAAAGCTGTTGAAGATGTTTCCGAAAAACCATCAAAAATTATTCGCTCAGCATTGAAAGAAAATCTACCAGCAGCTTTGACAACTCAAGATGTCGAGTACATAAGAAAAAATATGTATAATAGTCGACGTAAGTTAATACCCGCTCTTTCCACGAATATTAACGACGTACATCAAGTATTGAATT
>CAJUYG010000422.1:84247-106870 GCA_910591675.1 Galerucella calmariensis
TTATCAATTGCTTGCCAAGCAATATTATTGTTTTTACGTGCACAACAAAATCTCGAAGCTCTGGAAAAATCAGAACGCATCTACGTTGACAGTACATTTGATTTCTGTACCAAATATTTTTGTCAAATGTTCACTATTCATGGTTTTTTTTTTGTTGTTGTGGTGTGTGATTTTGAGATGGGTATTCATAAATCAGTTCGGAAAGTGTGGCCTTCCGCCAAAATAATTGGTTGCCGGTTCCATCTTGCGCAGGCATGGTTTCGAAAAATTAAATCAATTGGCCCACTTTCAGAATACAATGACGCGAACAGTGATATAGGCTGTTGGTTACGTTCAACTTATTTGGATCCTGATGAAGTCGGTGATTGCCTTCGAATTAAATGAAAACAGACCGGACGATTCGGGGTTGGAAAAGTATTCAGATTATTTGATTATATTGATGACCAATCTCATTTTCCGCCGACAATGTGGGCCAAAAATTCAGCAGATCTAACTCGGACAACAAATGCGTGCGAAGCTTTTCATCGAACTTTCAATGACTCTTTCTACAAAACACATCCTAATTTAATAACATTTCTTGAAAAATTGTATGAATTTCAAATTGAAACTTATGTTAATTTGCAAAGTTTACATTTAAAACCTAAAGTTAGAGACGTTAGTGTTAGAAATCGCCAGAAATTTATTGAAAATATCATTGAGAGATACCAAAGCGGTGAGATAGACAGACTTTATTTTTTAACATGTGTATCATTTAAATGTACCAAATTTCAACATTTGCATCGTTCAATAACATTTATTAAATAGTAGTAAATAAAAACTAAATTAAAATTTTGTTTTATTTCTCTCCATTATTTAGATACCTACTAGTCTTTGCGTTATACTTGTCAAAATTCCCCTTAAGTACTTAGTGTACTTACACAAAGAGAAATTATATAGGTATATGTTTATTCTATAGGGACCAGATTACTTGTACGGAATATTATACCTGCCGGCCACGGGGACCAAATTACACCCTAAATATTTGTGAGGTCATATTTGGGGACCAAATTACCAGCTCCGAAAAATATACGCACTTCGATATAAACATTTTATTATTCATTGCGAAATGAAATCTCCAAGGGTACGTTAACTTTATAGTCACAATAGAGATATTTTAAGCCACTTATTTGATCTACATTATGGGTTATTTTGCTTATGCGCAATAGTAAAAAAATAACCGATCACCTCAATAAGCGATAACGTTCTCCGTTAATTACGTCAAAATAAACGAAACTTTATTGAGCGGTAAGGTCTTAACATAAGTGCCAAGTGTATTATGTTTATTTCGTTGAATAAAAAAAAATGAACAAAACTATTTAGAATGTATTGAAACTATATGCACAAATAATTTTAAATAATATATTCCAATACCTAATTATATTTGGCATTCAAAATGTACTATAAACATCTTTGAATGTTTAGTCAACGCCGATATTTAACGCCAATTTTGCCTGATGTATACTGTCAAAATATAATTCTAATTTTATAGGTGCTTTCGATTATTCACTTTTCGCTGCTAGTAGCAGCTCGTATTGACTGAATTCCGTTCGTTTATTACCGGGCGTGACGCCTAGTCTTACCTTCCCCTTGCCCTTCAAGCACATACCGAAAAGTATGAGCTTCAAGCCACGGACATTAAATATTTGACGTTTGTCCGGTTTGACGTTTATTTAAAGGTTAAGATGGTGCCGATTACGATTTAAACCTTACTAAAAATATCTGAATATGCAAAATTATATTATCAACAACATCATAATTGAAAACTGTTCTTCTAACAACACAGGAAATTCATTGGCATTGGCACATGACAAGTGGTTTTGAGGATCCTTAAAAATCGTGTTCGTTTTGCTCTAAAGTCGTGACGACTGAGGCGTCACGCACAAGAGCTTGAAGCCCAAATAAACGAAAGCAGCATATGATTTGGAGTTTAATGCTTGATCATTCCGACGTCTAATTATATTTTCTATATTATCCATAGTTAATGTCATGGATTAATGTATACAAATCAAATTAAACAAACAGAAAATTTGAGGTTAGTTCCTACACCAAACAAAATAACGTTTTTTTTATTGGTGAACCACTTATGCAAAGCACGCCTCAGCGTGTTTAAATCGAACTTTAAGAAACGCGCGTGTTTCAAAGTTACCGTGGCAACATCAACAACTCGAGAAACGAAGTCTAAATCTATGGTCTAAATCATGTCTAAATGACAAATTTTTTTATTATTGATCTGACAGAAGTAGTTTGTAACGTCAAAACTTTTATTCGAACAATATTCAACAATAGGTATTTTTTCGCGAGATCCCGTTGATATAACGGGAACTGTTATTCAGTTCCCACTGCATTTTTGCGATAGAACGGTAACAGGGGAGTATGTTGATGACGTAATTTGTGACGCAATAAGTTATAAAACGGGATCTCTTTCAGTTCCCGCACCTAGGAGTATGGTTACTAGAAATTTCAGTATAATATCAAATATAATTCATTATTTTATGTATAATATCCACGGAGCTAGTAACTGCGAAAAAGTGTTCATTTATATTCTAAAAAGCTAAAAAAACACCGTTTCATTATATTTGCTTAATCAATCCATATGATTCACCCTAGGGTAAAAATGATCATCTGAAACTCGTAGCCTAACTGAACTATGCAACGCCACTTGTGATGACATAATTACGAGGAGGCTAGTACCAAAAAAATCGTCAATTATAGTTAAAACTAGACAAAAACATTTTTCGAACAATAGGAACAATGAAACCATAAGAAACTTTGTAACTCGTCACTTTTTATTGAGGTTATGTTTATTTATTATTGTTGTGAAGTTAATTTTATCCGGTTAACCGGTTGATTTTCGCGAGAGATCATGAACGATAACAGCCTTTCAAATTTCTTTGGTGGGGGTATAATCGCTCTGTAACCGACTTCACATCAACGGTATCTCACGAAAAAATACTTAACGTCAAATTTATAAATTAAAATGGAAAGTGCCGTTGGTATTGTTTGAAATATTAATATTTCGATTTTTCAAATCTTAGGAAATGGTATTTAAATTGATACTATTGATATTCACAGAACTCAATAAGGTTGAACTTCCATCAAAATACAAATTAGTTTATGTTTTTCTCATTTCCATGACAACGCAAGGTATACATCATATACATCACGAATTCAACCATTTGACATTTAGTTCTTATTTCCATCTATGATTTCCATTTCTTGTTGTTGTAGGAGTTATAGACCAGAATTTATAATTTCAAAGTGCACCAATAAAAAAAATAGCGTAAAGTATTCGTGGATAACTGGTCTTTAAGACACTTGCTCTATTTCGAGTACTCTGGCTTCGCCGTCGTGCTCGAAAAATCGCGCGTGTTTTAAAGACCTTATAATTCACTTATACTTTAATATACTATTAACGCGTAACGGCGTTCACAGGTTATGACTTCAAAAACTGAAATAATTGAAAATGTCATTCACTATTCTAAAAAGACTGCGCTTGTTCAGTTTAACGTTTAGCGTGTAATGTATTTCAAATTTTATGTGGCTCAAAATCTCTCTATTATTTATATGAATTGCATGACACTTCTAGCAAGGACTAGTCAACTAAAGGTTGTCGCACACTCGTCCGACACGGTATGGAGGCGCCGGATTGCACCGGATTTGGCGTCGTCCACATTTCCGGCAACCACAACCTGATTCGCCTATACATCCACCACATACAGTTGGTAGTGGTAGTGGTAGTTAGTTGATGCCTTGCTGTCAAACAATAAGATGTACGACGATAGCGACAGTAGTAGCTCAGACCAGTTCAGACTAAGAACTGCTGTAATAGCCTCATTATTGACAGTACGAACTGGAAACAGAGAGAAAACGTGACTACAGCCTATTAATCAATAGCCAGAGGAGATTCGAGGATTGCACTGCTTATTCGAATATTTAAAACAAGATGTTTTCGATGTTTCAGGAATTTTCTGAAGCACTCAACACTTGGAAGCCCGATCAAACTTTCCAAAATAACACTTTAGATCAGTCTGGTACGGCATTGTAGCCCGTTTGCCGAAAATGTTCAGGTACTTGGAATCTTGTCCGTCGCCAGAACTCTTTTTCCGTGAAGTGTTGGACAATTATGCGATTGACATTTGTTCACATGGGTTATTTTATTCCCACCGTTATTCAACAGTTCCTTTCATATCGTGCCGGACAAGTGAACGACCACCCTAAAGGCTGCACTCGTAAGAGCAACAGAACAATGGCCAATATTGTGTTTACTGATTACCTAACCTTATTTTGCTCTTTTTAATGTTTTGCGACATTTGACTTTGTGTGAGTTGTATCGCAGTTAATTTTCTCCTTATTTAGAGCAACACTTCATAGGAGAAGGTTTTTAATTCCAATAGGGGATGTCCATGACAGTTGACAATACCCCGGTGAAAACAATAAACAATAAACACGATCAATAATTATCAAACAACAATAGTATATTAAGAAGAACGGTAAGGGTTGTTTACCGGTCGACAGCAATGTTTGGAGGCTGAGCGTAGCGAAGCCTCCAATTTTGCTGGAGACCGGTATTACCCTTAACATTCGAAATGCTTATACCATTTTTTGCGCGATCGTATTGAAATATTCGAATTTCGAATAAAATAATTTAAATTCCTTCGATATGAATGAAATGTCAAAAATGACATTTATACTTCTCGATCAGTTTAATTTGCATTTTGGTGAAATTGTTTTCATGCTATTTATTACTTTTTATATTGTTCTGTTCGATTCTGTTCATTAAAAAAATATAAATCTTCTTATTTTTTTTGTTCCTTTTGTGTAATGAATGGAGTAATATATTATTTAGGACCACTCAAATGTATGTAGGGCTAAGACGTCGGTAAGTAATTTACTTACCGACGTCTGAACGGAAAGTAAATCACTCACCGACGTGTTAGACTTAGAAACCAGTAAACACAACCCACCGACCTGACAACCGATGCTGTAAATAAACAAAAAAGATCGATCGCGCAAAAACAATTATTATACAGTGCTATTCAAAAGTCACCTCCCCCCCTCGTATCTTTTGAACAGCTACACTTACATTGATAAAATTTGGAGGGTGGAAATAAAGTGTTGTAAAGTCACAGTGCCACTCTGGCCAATAATTTTGAATAGGACCTTATGGCAAGTGATATCTCGTTTGGAAGGCATTGACATTGGCTACATAACCATATTAATTTTGTTTGGGCTAATTTTGACGGATAAATTGAATAAATACCAAAATTATTATTTCACACTTAGATATTGAAGATTTTCCAGTCCGCATCTGGTTAGTTGTCAAAAAAATTGACGTTTTTGATTTAATAGTATTTGTTGCTTTGCAAAGTTTTTCTAAATAGCTTAAATATTCAATTTTATCATTGTTTAACGAGACGTTTAAGAGTTTACATAGGCAAAATGGTATACGTACCCAAGCCGACAAAGTAACAGCTATCTTAATAATTGGTGAATCTAGAAAGAATCTCCATGAAGCGGAACGTTTATTTAATGAGACATACCCAGATCGCCCTATCTCGAGAACTTATTTGAGGAGGCTTCTTCACAAGTTTGAAGCAACAGGTAGGGTTCAAGATGCCAAACGATCTGGTCGACCAACATTTAGTGATGATAAAAAAATTGATATAGTTGCTGAAATGGTAGTAAATCCTACTTCCTCTTCAACTAAAGTTGCGTCTATCTGTGAAGTAAATAAAAGTGCAGTACAGAGAGTGTTGGCTGAAAATAAATTTCATCCATACAAGTTAAAAATGGTGCACCACCTTTTGGATGACCACCCCGACAGAAGACTCGAATTCTGTGTATGACAAATAAAATTAGTCAAAACCCACATTACACAAAAAATTTGTTTTAGTGACGAAAGTACTTTTTTCCTCAATGGAAATGTGAATACACAAAATGTAAGGTATTGGAGTGACACAAATCCTCACCACTTTCGTGAACAACATACCAAATTTCTAGAAAAAGTCAATGTTTGGGCATGTATTTTGGGAAACCACATAGTTGGTCCTGTTTTCCTGAATTCAAATTTAAGCGGTGAAGTGTATCTGGAGATGTTACAAAATGCAATTGAGCCGTTAATTTTCGAAATTCTCGAAGATAATCCAGATGAATTCGGCCATCTGGAAATATCATTTCAACAAGATGGTGCTCCTGCACATTATTATGGTGCAGTAAGACGTTACCTGGATAAAGAATGTCAAGGTAGATGGATCGGCCGGCGAGGTCCTATAGAATGGCCACCTCGGTCACCAGATCTGACACCATTAGATTTTTTTACGGGGGTACTTGACATCCAAGGTTTATACTACGGCACCAGATAGCATTAGCGTTTTGAAAGGAAGAATTATTGAAGAATGCAATGCAATTTCAGCTGACACATTCGAACGAGTACGACAAGAGTTTACTAATAGGACGTATCACTGCCAGGATGAAGTAGACGGAGCACATTTCGAACACTTGCTATAAGAATCCATTGTTGATATTTGATTCATTAAATTTAAAAAAATAATTTCAATAATTTTGGTATTTATTTAATTTATAGGTCAAAATTAGTTTAAACCCAGACAAAACTAATATTGCTATGTAGCCAATTTCAATGCCTTTCAAACGAGATATCACTTGCCATAAGGTCCTATTTAAAAGTATTGCCCAGAGTGGCACTGTGACGTCATCTATTACTATTACGTCACCTGTTACCATTCGTATACAAGTTTACAACACTTTATTTTCACCCTCCAAATTTTATCAATGTAAGTGTAGCCGTTCAAAAGATACGAGGGGGGGAGGGGACTTATGAATAGCACTGTATATTAAAAAATGCAAACATTTAAGCAAACTAACTAAACTCAAACACGATCTATCATTATAAATCAGCATAACCTCACTATTAAGTACCACGTGTTCTGAACGCTTTTTTTATTGTTTCACCACCATGCTGTTGTCAAAATAGTTTGTGACGTCACGTGGACATGCCCCATTTTATTTAATTCAATAAGACAAATCACAACCAAGTAATTATTATTGTTGTTCACCACTATTAACGTTATAAAGTGGATCAACATTATGTCAATCACTTATTATGTGGCAGTTTCTGAAATATCTGAAAAAAATTAAATTCACCTACTCTGGCTTCGGTTTGATGACCATTGCTGTAGTTTAAATCTTCCACTGTTACATAAAATGAGAGTATACTAGTATTGACATGGGAATAATATTTATTTTCTTTCGTTTCTTTTCTACCTTCCCCTAAAATAGTATCAAATACATTCAGTTATTTTCATTGTCCATTAAACCCCACAACCCTCTATATGGGAATTTTCAATTGTTTTAAACAATGCCAGAAGTCATTTGAGTACCGTCAACCCATTCATGAATGTGTCACTTTTACTTTCAGAGCTTTGAAGTTCTGAGATATTTGTCGTGTTAAGTCGGACTCAACGGTTGGAACTAAGCACAAAGCATGTTTAAGGTGCTGGTAATTAACAGCGGTGGAATATCAATTTTCTAATTATGTTCTAGTTCCATCGGTTCCATCATTTATTTGTACTGTATGATTTATCCAGTTTATTTCCATTAGGTATTATTGTTGTATCACCAAAAAAACACAACATACATGAACCTAACCTGAACTCAACCGTCGGGTTTCGTCGTCTTTTCAAATAAACCTTGAATGCGTTCAGACAGGTTCAACAGTTGAGTTGCTGATTCAGCGGTTGCACCTAATGTTTCTTTTAAAAGAAACATTGAACGCGTTCAGCCTAACCTTCTGCGGAGTTTGGAGCATTAGAGACAGAGGCAATGGTTTATGCTTTTTTTGAACAGCGCTTTCGCTGGGTTATACGTTTTGTTTTTGATGATAATATATAAAACTGTGAATAAACTATCAGATAGGTAATAAAAATGGTGTTGTTTTACCCAAATATAGCTCCTTTAAGGCTTGACTTTCTGAACCAATTTCAATTTTTCGCGCCTCTTTACTAGCATGCCACATATATATGTCGTTGGGATATTCTTTAAATAAATCATACACTGCTGCTTTGGCAAATTCAATATAAGTCATTTCTAAAGTAATTTTTTTATTGGAATGGCTAGATTTCTTCAGATTTATCAAATTACGTAGAATTCTTATTGACAAGCCGAAATTCTACAAAAAAAGCTGGACATTTGAATAGAGTGTGAAGAAGAGTGAAGCATTCGATATAATATGAGATATATTGGTCAATACAGTACATCCATAATCTAATCAATTAAGTAAATGTTTACATAATAGCGAAAAATAAGTAATTCGAAAATCTTGTGATCGACTTTAAACTTTTTGCAAATCGTTAAGGGAGTTGTTGATTACTCGATAATACAAATTTGGTTGTGTGGTAATTAGCCCTCAGTTAGTTAGGTGTGAGCAATAAATGAACAATTATTAAACAATTTGAATGACTAGGATAATACTTAATAAACATTCACCAAATTTAATGGGTACAATAAGGTTTTTTTTTAGACGCTGATTACGATTGCAGACTCGTAGAAATAAAAAACCATATTTTAAATTTTGACAGGTTCCAAGTTTTATCACATTAGAATTTAGCAAATACTTCAGCTAATTAGTTTGTTTCGGTAATATCGCAGCTAGTTGGCAGCTGTCAAGTATCAAAATGAGAAATTGTACATAAAATACAGAAGAGTATGCATATTTTTAAGCAATTTTCCATATTTGATTTGACAGCTAGTTAGCTGCTGTCTGGAATCAAATATTTGACATTGATTGGTTATTTGTTAGCTAGTTGACAGTTTAAAGAAATGCGAAAAAATATCATTTTTTTATTGGTGAATCATTTCACCTATTTAAAGCACGCCTCAGCGTGTTAAAATCAAACTTTAAAAAACGCGCGTGTTTTTAAGTTACCGTGGCAACATACAATACATCAATACTCGAGAGAAACGAAGACTAAATCTATGGTCTAAATCTACGGTCTAAATCATGTCTAAATGACAATTTTTTTATCATTGATCTGACAGGAGTAGTATGTAACGTCAAAACTTTTATTCGAACAATATTTAACAATTTCAAATTCATAAATTAAAATGGAAAGTGCCGTTGGTATTGTTTGAAATATTAATCGGCCCTATTCCGTATCACGTTATGTTATTTGACGACCATCGTTAAGTGTGAATTTCTGTAATATAACGATATGTCTAAAAATACCGATTCTGTATCATCATGCTCATAGTTATGTCAACGAGAATCGTTATTTTATCATCGTTAAAATAACTGGACCAGTTTGACAGCTTGTTATACTTAACGATATCGTTAAGTGGAACAAATGTCAAAAATCTAATCAGTTATTGCTATATATTCGTGGTGATTTGTAATTTTTTGCAACCAAACATAAATAATAGGCTGCTTTTGGATGGTCCTTTTTTTTATATTAACTTTATCAGCAAATTGTTCCCACAAATTGTTAATTATTTCAATCTCGCATGGTTTGCTCTTCCCCCTTATTACAATAGGACGATTTTCTAAAAATTCCAACAGCATGTCATACTGTGGCCTTGTTGTTTTTGGAAGGCGTACTTGTTCTACCATTTATAATTATATTAAGTACACTTAAATGTAAACTTTCCTCGCGTTATATTGTACAAATTGCACTTCTGTCAGATGACCCTTCCTTGTCCCTACTTCTGTCATATGTTTTGATGGTATGTTATATAAAGGTTATACTTTGACGGATCTAACGGGACCGAATCCATCTCTTTTTACATTCACTGAAGGTGTATCGTTCCATCTCGCTTCGTGAGAATCAAAACTTACTTCTTTTTTAACATAAAATTTTAAAAATATCGTTAATGAAGCTTGATAGGTAATCACAGAACAGTTAACAATATAGTTAAATACGATCGTTATTTTAACATAACGGACCATCGTTAAAAATAACATACACGATACGGAATACGGCTGAATATTCCGATTTTTCAAATCTTAGGAGATGGTATTTAAATTAATACTATTGACATTCACAGAACTCAATAAGGTTGAACTTCCATCAAAATAAAAATTAGTTAATGCTTTTTTCATTTCTATGACAACGCAAGGTATACATTATATATACATCACGAATTCAACCATTTGACATTTAGTTCTTAATTCCATCTATGATTTCCATTTCTTGTTGTAGTAGTTATAGACCAGTATTTATAATTTCAAGGTGCACCAATAAAAAAAATAGCGTAAAGTATTCGTGGATAAACGGTCTTTGAAAAACTAGCTCGTGTTTCAAAGACCTTAATATCCACTTATACTTTAATATACTATTTCGCCTGTAACTTTTTTTGGGTAATGATATCCAGATTTCAAACGACTCGTTTAAAAGCTATGAATAATTAGTACAAATTTAATTCACCAACAATCCCGTCATAAGCAAACTGCTCGAAATATTTCAGAACAATATTCAAGAACAATGAACACAATGAGGCTAAGGGTCAGTTGTATGAAGCATAGTTAACCTAATGTCTATGGTTAACCCACGATCACAGCTATTAAAGTGTTTTACGAAACGTAGTGTCAAGAATTATTTTGGTTAACTCGTGACTTAACTATGCCATTTACTGAACCACCAAAAATGGTGGCTTAACTAAAGTTCATTGAATAAACTTCAAATTCTGATGTGACATAACTTACAATTGACTGTTATATAACCTATAATTTTACAACTTTTTATTGTTTACAATGGAAAACGTAGATTATTTTGAAGAGTTAACGGATGATGAGGATTTTCTAGAAATGATAAGAGAAGTAGAAGAAGGTTTATTCGTTTATTTGTATACGACTTTTATACTGGGTTTATGCTGGGTTTTAGGCTTAAGGAGAAACGCTCGCATATTTCGAGCAAGAAAAAATCATTTTGTAGAGTGGACGGAAAATGAGTTTTTTGATAGATTCAGAATATCAAAAGGCACTGCAATTTAATTTTTTTTATATGGGCCACCGCCAGTGCCTTGAGCATAACATTTTTCGTCAGCATACTTTTTCTCAATTTGACTGTGGTTCAACTGATCACAACACGAACTTCTTTCGTACAACGATTGATTGATTTGACTATGGTCAACATGTGAACCCGGTTCAGTTGATCAATTGGTTAACTACGTTACATACAACTGGCCCTAAATGGTAAATTTAAAATGTCATATTTAGTTTGAAACGTATTATGGAAAAAAATGGAAATTATTGAGAAAAACAGCGGTTTAAAATTGAATGCCCACCTCATGTCTCAAAAAATCAATACATTTTCCACAATGGGCCAAAAAGGGAAATGTTTTTTTAAAACAATTAATTTTGTCAATTTTCAAAACCTAGCCATTTTTTACTCAAATCTCCAATAGGGCGTGAACTTATTGAGGATCAGTAGGGGTATATGTATAGTTTGTTCAGCCATCCTTTGCCGTTACGTCATACATTGTCCAGCTTGCTCTCTCATTCATGAAATGGATGAGACGGAATTATGGCGTCATTAACGTATTTCTTATCTAAGGTCGACATAAATTTTATCTGTTACTTTTGACAGTTAAGTTGTCATATTTTGAAAACAATTCTTAGCATAATGTCATTGATTATAATTTTGAGGTTAAGTGTAAAATAACATTCAAGTAATATAAGACATACGTAAAACAGCAGAATACGTCACCCATTATGACGTAATGGCAAAGGATGGCTGAACAAACAATACCACTTTCTATAATAAGACTCTCCTTTTTTCAAACACCATGCTAAATGGAAACTATTTTTTGGCATAACAACAAACAAATCCGAAATACCAAAAAATAGTTTATTTTTCCACACTTTTTTTTGGCCATGATTAAAACTTTCTTATGGGTCTCAAATTGTTAGTAATTTCCACCAACTCGGTCCTCATTATTATTTTTTTTGTCACTTACTATTTTTCAGATATTTAATATGCAATGCCCATTTTGAATGGCCATATCTCCTCCCCTTTCATAAATCGTACAAAAACAAAACAAAAAAGGTAGAACGTGTCGCGGGACACACGGTAGGAACTTTAGTTCCTTTTAAGCAAAAGTTATGTAATACATCTGACGTTATAGATAAACAATTTGCATATTCTTTGATGGTTGAGTAGTAAGCACACCAGACTCTCACGCGGTAGACCCGGGTTCGATTCCCCGCGAGGAATTTTTTTTTATTGTCAATTTTATTTTTAAATAATCATTCTGCTTGATATTAATAACGACAACAGGTAGACGTTTGAAATATTTAGCAGAATATTCATTATTATAGATAATGGTACGGTACCCTTCATGAGGGAGTCCGACTGGCAACATCTACTTATAACAGCATCGTATATTTAAAAAATGAAACCGTAGCATTATACAAATTGGTCATTCAAGAACTGTATGTTTACCACAAAATTAGTGGAAACATAAAATTGAATTGTAAAATGTTTAATGTTATAAGTATTACAGTTTATAGAAATTTTTATTTTCTAGATTTTTTCCTAAGTGGGTCGTAGAAAAAATATGCTGCTCGACTCGTGTGGATTGTCCATATCGCACTTGAACGATTGAGCACTCCGCCTACGGCGTCGTGCTCCATCTTCGTCCTCGTGCGATATGGCCATCATATCCACACTAGTTGCACAAACTACAATTTCTTTCAAAATATGCCCTTTTACATTTAAAAACTACCTGCCAAATGTCAAATCAATGTATCCATCCATTTTAAAGTTATCGAATTAAAACATTCAAGTTTTCAAAATTTCAACACCCTGTATTTCGAAAAGTAGCCAGACCCCTTAATCGCGCAAAAAAAATTATGGAAATAATAGTAAAAATTTATCCGAACAAATTCAAGTAGATCACTAGCACTGCGAATACCAGCTTTGCATTGAATTTCAATATAGCATCGGTGGTTCAGTGGTAAGAATGCTCGCATTGCACGCGGGCGGCCCGGGTTCGAATCCCGGCAGGAGCATATTTATTATTATGAATCGCTGCTTCGTAAACGAGAGAGAGACTAAGGAGGCACAAGCACGCAAGCAAGACACATAACGAAGCAACGTAACATAACGCAGCGTAACGTAACGCGTAACGGTCAGATCTTTTGCGTCGCGACCCCTGGTCGCTCAAACATAACCTGGCGTAAAGAACTAAAGTTCCAATAACGCATTTGAATTGTCAGCTCAACTGGCTTCAATAAATTCATAAGCTTCTTTCAAGCAAGAACTATTTTACAAAGGTTTGTTTTGGTATCTTTTTGTCCCCCCTGGTACGTACAACGGACGTTTTTAAGACGTCCTTTTTCCTACATGTTTAAAACGCCTCTGTAGGGATGTTTTAAGAACGTTTCAAATATGTCGAAGATTTGGACGTTCAATTCCCCTAGCAATATTCAATTGGGCAAGTCGCAGCATCACTAAATTATTGAATACTTGGAAAATATAGGGCGACACCATCATACACTTCCCATTTATGTCATCCTGTAACATATGAATTATATGGTTCAACATTCGAAAACAACCTAACCTAAGAGTCTCAGATAGTTGTTGAGTATTATGGAGAAAAGTCAGGAGAACTGTATCTATTTCTATAAAACTCTGCATTTAAGGTCATCTGGAAGTGCAAAGTGAATGTTTTCGAATAAAATCAACTTTTAAATCTATGCACTCTGAAGGTGCAGAGACGCATAACCGCAATTTCAATAATAGTTGAAGTAGGTACACTTACTTAGTTAAAAGAAGAGTAATAAATAATACAGTGCCATTAAAAAGTCCCCTTCCTCCCCTCGTATCTCTTGAACTGCTACACTTACATCAATATAATTTGGAGGGTGAAAATAAAGTGTTGTAATCTTCTCTACGAATGTTAACAGGTGACGTTATAGTAATAGATGACGTCGCAGTGCCACTCTGGCCAATAATTTTAAATAGGACCTTATGGCAAGTGTATCTCGTTTGAAAGACATTGACACTGGCTACATAGCCATATTAATTTTTTTGGGTTTGAACTAATTTTGACGGATAATTAGAAAAATACCAAAATTATTATTTCACATTTAAATAAAGATTTTTCAGTCCGCCTCTGGTTAGTTGTCAAAAAAATTGACGTTTTTAATTTAATAGTATTTGTTGATTTGCAGAGTTTTTCTAAATAGCTTAATTATTCAATTTTATTATTGTTTAACGAGACGTTTGAGAGTTTACATAGACAAAATGGTGAATCTAGAAAGAATCTCCAAGAAGCGGAACGTTTATTCAATGAGACATACCCAGATCGCCCTATCTCGAGAACTTATTTGAGAGAGCTTCTTCACAAGTTTGAAGCAACAGGTAGTGTTCAAGATGCCAAACGATCTGGTCGACCAACATTAAGTGGTGATAAAAAAATTGATATAGTTGCTGAAATGGTAGTAAACCCTACTTCCTCTTCAACTAAAGTTGCGCCTATCTGTAAAGTAAGTAAAAGTACAGTACAGAGAGTGTTGGCTAAAAATAAATTTCATCCATACAAGTTAAAAATGGTGCACCACCTTACGGATGACCACCCCGACAGAAGACTCGAATTCTGTGAATGTATGACAAATAAAATTAGTCAAAACCCACATTACACAAAAACAATTTGTTTTAGTGATGAAAGTACTTTTTGCCTCAATGGAAATGAGAAATACACAAAATGTAAGGTATTGGAGTGACACAAATCCTCAGACCTTCCGTGAACAACATACCCAATTTCCAGAAAAAGTCAATGTTTGGGCAGGTATTTTGGGAAACCACATAGTTTATCCTGTTTTCCCAAAGTCAAATTTAAGCGGTGAAGTGTATCTGGAGATGTTACAAAATGCAGATGAATTCGGCCATCTGGAAATAACATTTCAACAAGTTGGTGCTACTGCACATTATTATGGTGCAGTAATACGTTACCTGCATGAAGAATATCGAGGTAGATGGATCGACCGGCGAGATCCTATAGAATGGCCACCTCGGTCACCAGATCTGACACCATTAGATTTTTTTCTTGAAATCCAAGGTTCATACTACCAGATAGCATTGGCGTTTTGAAAGAAAGAATTATTCAAGAATGCAATGCAATTTCAGCTGACACATTCGAACGAGTACGACAAGAGATTACTAATAGGATGTATTACTGTCAGGAAGTAGACGGAGCACATTTCGAACACTTGCTATAAGAATCCATTGTTGATATTCGATCAATTAAATTCAAAAAAAGTATTTCAATAATTTTAGTATTTATCTAATTTATCCGTCAAAATTAGTCTAAGTCCAAACAAAATTGATATGGCTATGTAGCCAATGTCAATGCCTTTCAAACGAATATAAGGTCCTATTTAAAAGTATTGGCCAGAGTGGCACTGTAACGTCATCTATTTCTATTACGTCACCTGTTACCATTCGCAGAGAAGTTTACAACACTTTATTTTCACCCTCCAAATTTCATTAATGTAAGTGTAGCCGTTCAAAAGATACGAGAGGGGGAGAGGACTTTTGAATAGTACTGTATAATACAACTTTGTAGATATAGATAAAAGTGTATCATGATATTAATTTCCAACAAGTAAATAGGCGGCTTAAATATGTCCAAAACTGTTTGTCTTCAAGATATGTCCTAAAGACGCCTTGTTTTGTAATAATTTACGTCCTAAAGACGTCTTTGAAACATTTTTTGGATATTAGCGCACATCTTCGAAGCGTCATGAACGCCGTGAACAAACATCTGTAAGATGTTTTTAAAACGTGTTTGTGCTATCTGGCATGCCCCCCACCTCCTTCTAAGGTACACAATTCCAAAGTTATATTATCGGATATAACACACTCCTTAACAAAATTCAATTCACCTTAAGTGGCTATCATTATTTTCGAACTGATTAGCCTACAATTAACTTCCTTAACTGGATTACCAGTCCATATTTCGGGAATTTTTGTAAAGAAAATTGGAGAAGGTGCTATAAAACATTTGTACAGAAAAGTATGGTCGTAAAAAACAGTTTCTAGTTATCATAGCACAATGTTCACACATCTATCGTTCAATATTTCACAATTACAAACAAAGGGGTCTCGTTCCATCGACAAGACGAATTATCAAGGTGAGGGTTGAGTCTTAATATATTGCAGCCTGGAAACTACTCCACCAGGTGCAAATCGCCAGACAGGTTGGTCGTCTACAGACAGTTCCGCGTTCCAGCATCAAAATGAATATGTTAGTCATGTTGAATAAGTGTGTATTGAATAGTGTGGAAGTAATAGGATTCATTTGAGTTTTTAGATTCTTGGAATTACAAGCTGCCACCTTTGACTACAAAGAATACAGCTCTAGAGGCGATCTGGTATAATCCCGCAGATGGTAACTTCCCACCATTACCTACTTAAGTAAGTGCATCAACCAAATGGTCGAGGTGCGGCTCCTCTCATAATGATTATATCTATCGCAACGGCGAGTCATCAGCATAGTAAAATTAGCCTGTCTTTCACTGCTCACTATAACCCACTTAAGTGGTACCTTATTGTGGTTGGCACAAACTTAGTAGTTTTGGATCTGATCTGGGGGCATGCTGAACATTTCAGTTCTACCTGACTTTTTTAATGTCCGTTTGCAGAGACATGTCGATAGCGTAGCGTTTCCGCCTAAAATATAGATGCGAGGTTCTCCAAGGTTCATCACCATGGATTCCATCGTCTATTCCTTTGTCAGTTTTGAATTCGTCAGACCATCGTACCATCATAACCACAAGTTTTCGTCCCCTTTCCCAATGAGCTATCTGTTGTCATTGATTTTGGCTACCAATGGCTTTGGGTAATGGTTCCTTGCCACAGTTTACATTGCATTCCAGTCTATATACCCTCATTCTCGTTCTCGTCTTGAAAATTCGATAATGTGAAATTGGATGTAGTCCAGTAAATGAAGGGACAAAGCTCTCGAAAAGTCCCTGAAGACTTCACTTTGGGCTCAATTTGTAGGTCACGGCAGGTGTTTTCAAACGAGAAAAAAACAGGGAATGGCCCCCTGATACCTGGAAAACGGGTTTCTCGCTAATATCTGGCTAAATATGCAAATCAGGCAATTTTTCTTCCGATAAAAAATGAATATCGTCTTATTATCTACAAAAATAGTTTACACCATTCGATAGTTATCGAGATAATGAGACCTTAAAGTCTCCTCTTTCCAGCTGCTGCTCTGCCTTTAGGAATTCAGGATGCCTATGCATTAACCTGTAAGCGGGCGGACGAATTAGTACATAACTCGGCAAAAAATTAACATTTCCCGATGACTCAAAGTTCATCGCAAGCTATCAGTCCGTGTGACTTGCAGCTCGTTCGTACTTGACAAAAATATTTAAAAAAGCAGTCAAAGTTTTTTTCCACAGGATTATGAGACTATTCCATTGATTTGCTTATTTTAATTTTTCAGCCGTTTTCGGAGCTCTGTACAATCTGTGGAACAAGCGCGATTTAAAAACTTATCATCCTATATATTGCTTTCCAATGCACATCATTTTAAAGCTAGTCTAGTTTTCGAATGTACTTTCTGATTTTGAATAAAATCTAATCATTTTCCAGAAATCATGGAAATTGATCACATCGGTAAAATCCGGACTTTTTTTTAAATAAATAAGTTAACAAATCAATTTTTTATCGAAAGGCAAGAAAGATAGTAAGAAAAAATTCCTGAGATCATTGAAGACCTCCCAAGGTTCCATTATAAAAAAAATACTTTTTTTTAGATAGTCTCAAAATCTTGTGGAAAAAAATTTTGTCCGTTTTTTTAAATATTTTTGAGAAGTATGAACGAGCTGCAAGTCCCATGGAATGATAGCTACGGGTCTTCCCATTGCGATGAACTTTCAATAAACGGAAAATGTCAACTTTTTGCCGAGTTATGGAACAAATCGTCCGCCCGCTTACAAGTTAATGCATAGACAGCAGAATTCCTACAGGCAGAGCAGCAGCTGAAATGAGGAGACTTTCAGGTCTCATTATCTCGAATTTTCGAGAAAAATGATGGGGACCATTTTTGATAATAAGACGATATTCATTTTTTATTTGAAGAAAAATTCTCGAATTCGCATATTTAGCCAGATATTGGCGAAAAAACCGTTTTCCAGGGTTAGGGGGGCCATTTTCCCCCCCTTTCGTGAGCTCAATCGCGTTAAGTTTTTTTCTCGTTTGAAAACACCTGCCGTAACCTATAAATTGAGCCCAAAGTGGAAACTTCAGCGACTTTTCAGGAGCTTTCGATATTTTCAGATGTTCAGTTTCTGGACTTAAGTATTATCATTTCGGAATAAACGTAAAAACGAAAAAAATATAGCTAAGTTACCTACCTCATCTGACAGAAATTCTGCTCCAGACAAAGTTACCGATTTACCTGTACCAGTCTGTCCAAACGCAACTATTACAGCATTATTGCCATTTTCTAATCTGAAATTAAATGAAAAATTTTTCTAAAAGGATACCTCAGGAAGCTTATGAAAAAGTTCAACAGTAAGAGCAGTTGAATCTATTTTTCCCAGCAAGAAAATAGGAAACGTAGAAAATCTTGAAATGTGTGCATACCTAAAACATTTTTGAAACTTGAAAAAATTTGTTAAATTGGGTTGTATGGAACGGTATTTCACTGGTCAACTTTTTTGATAGAATCATTCATTATAAAAAAGAGTCATAAGGGAACTGGCTAGTTAAGGAGCACCAACTCAAATGGAGGCTGACCTAAGGACACCTCCATACTAAGAGACGAGTGAAGTTAGACAAGGAACTCTCGTCCAGGCTGTTGAAACTAGGTAAGAGAAATTTGAAAACAGTTACCGACCTGGTAACTGGACACTGTACCATGAGGAAGCAACACAACCATCTCAACTATACTGAAGATCCTTACAGATAAACTGGTAGCCTATATAGAAGACACGAAGCTTTTATGAAATGGAAGTAGGTATATAAATAACATGGGTAATGGTACAAAGATTCAGTTCAAGTGCCTGATGGGTTGTTGAGCACAATCCAAGCGTATGAATGAGTCAAAAAATTTAAAAAAAAACACACATTTTTTACATAAAAAGTCTAGTAAATAACAATAACCTGTGAATATGGAACTAAAGTTTTAGGAGAACACTTTCAAATGATATAAGGAAAAAAATTCACGAGACATCAACCGAAGGGGTTATAACGTTGCAATAATCACCAATAGATTCAGAGGAAAGTTTCATCTAACCACTCACCTTTCGATCAAATCTTCAATAACAGCACAGTAAATACTTTCTTGGGTGCAATTGTGAAACACCCCATCCGTATTAAATTCCCAATAACTAGGAGGCTCATTGGATTTAGAAGGATCTTTCATCTGCTGTAATCTTCGAATAAAAATTGTAGAATCCTTGATTTTCACATGCTCAAAATTTGCTTTTTTCAATGAATAAATTCGATAAAATATCCTCACATAATTGTTTCCCAATTGATAATTAACAGTCGAATGAGAAACAGGACTGAGGGCGTCAGTACAAGCCATTTTTTAAATAAATGTACGTGAGAATCAATGTCAATGAACGATAAGCAGCTTTATGTTATGTCTGTTATTTTGTAGTTAACTGCTGACAACTTCTGTTTGTGATAGGTTTTAGAGGTTAGGTATTTAATAAAATAGAAACATTCTTGACATCGGTATAATTTGCATAATGAACATTATTATCTGGTCTGTGGACTTATATAAAATATAAGCCATAACATGGTAGGCAATTGTACTAAATAGTAGATAAGGGTGAGTATTATAAACTGTTTTGACATATAACTATGAGTTAACTTGTAGAATGACGTCACATGTTATAGTTAACTTCAAAATGGAGAAGTTAACTTTGTCGGGTGGAAGAGGTATCGATTAAAGTTAACTTTATGGAAAAACCAGGTTTTCATGATTGGATAGTTGCTTCGTTCTGTCGATTCTGTCAAAAATTTGGCAATTATAAATTCAATTAATGGTCGCGTTCATCACAACGTAGCGCTACCGAAGCGATCATCAATTTCCTGCTGAACGCGTGTTTTGTTAACTGATCAGATTGAGCGCTGTGGTATCAGTCGCCATTTTTTCAATAAGAATTAAAATACGCTACACGCTACCGATTGATGATGCATTAACTGTCATTTATGACATATGTTGGAAACATATTATAAATATCTTTGTTTGGAGATATTTTAGTTTGTATTTTAGCGAAAATGAGTGAACAGCCGGAGGTGAATTATTATTTCATTAATAAATTGTATAGTTTGTCAGGAAATTCAACACTTCATATGCTTCAAAGTGGGGAGTTCAATTTATTGTAATTGAATCCTATTTTTTAATGGTTAGAAGTAATACCTATTTCATAATTGTTGTATGTATCAAATAAAATTGAGTTGTTGTTGTTGTAATCATTTACATTCGACATATTATGTTGATAGTTTTATTAGCACGTTCAGCAGAATTATGAACTGATGGATCACTCTAAAAATCGCTACCTGATCAACTTTGTTGGGATGAACGCGACCAATGATATTGTCAATATTTTGATTGCTTTTACTTTGTTTTCTTTGAATTTTGCAATGTTAACAAACGATATCCAAAATATTTTTGAGGAACTTTCAATCGACGATGAAGAAGATGCTATGAATATTGTTGAAGGCACTCGGCGACAAAGGATATTTAAGAATCGGCTGGACCATTCCACTTTGTGGAACGAAACAGAATTTCAAAACCAATTTCGATTATCAAGAGAGTCCGTACGCTTGTTAATGGGTCACATTGAAGTAAATTTTCAAAGAGCAAGTAGTAGGTCAGTATAAATCACTGCAGGATTATAATTTTCATTTTTAGATGATCATAACCAAACAGACATATCAAAACAAGACATTAGCTGCGTTCGTTATTTGCATCGCAAAGGAGACGGATTTTTGGTCACGTGAACACAAATTAATCCGAGAAAATTGCTATTTATGAACGGCCCGACCAATCACACGTCATATAAACGAACTTCTAACCTCCCTTTTGCCTGTCTTTTATTTTCGAGACTATAGGTATTTTTTCGCGAGATCCCGTTGATATATCGGGAACTGCTATTCAGTTCCCACTGCATTTTTGCGATAGAACGGTAAAAGGGGAGTATGTTAATGACGTAATTTGTGACGCAACAAGTTATAAAACGGGATAACTTTCAGTTCCCGCACCTAGGAGTATGGTTACTGGCGGTTATAGAAACTCAATTGACAGGAGTAACATTTGAAAATTAGAAATTTGATCGAAATTTCAGTATAGTATCAAAGATAATTCATTATTTTATGTATAATATTCACGGAGCTAGTAACTGCGAAAAAGTGTTTATTTACATTCTATACCTCATTCAAAAACCATTAGGAGTGATTTGAATTTAAGTTGGCAATTCTGTAGACCTCTGATTGGTCAGATTCAGCCCAGTTTCACACAACACTTTTCAATATTGACATCAGCTGATAGTTTTCATTTTTGATAGTTCTGACAGATAAATAAATATTGGATGAAAAACCAAAAATATTCTGAAGCTGTGGGTACATTATTACTTTACATTTTTTTAAAGTAGTAAAGTCGGTTTATCGAGTATTAAGGGAATACTGAAGTAGAGGAACATTATATAGTGCAGAAAATATTGGTGGAATACCAGGACTTTTGAAAAATTGTGATGAGTGAATAAGAAATGTCGTTCGAAGAACAAAAATGTTATCTGTGCTGGACAAAATTTTGCAAGCTTCAAAGAAACGTTCAGACTTTCTTGAAACAAGTTAAATTTATCTGTGTCACCCTTTGACGTTTCAAATGTAGGTAGTATTTATTTGTTATATTAGACCGTAAGCAACAAAGTACACACCTGACAAGAACTGTCAGTGTGACAGTAGAAAAACACGTAAGACACATTGCCGCTACGAAAGTTACGCCTTCATAGTATTTTAACCTCGCGATTGATAGGTTGCGCTGGCGCGTAATCTAAACATCAACCGATCAAATTTTTGTATGTCAAAGATTAGGGTTAACGTTTGTAAAACATTCAAACGGTTCATTATTGTGATATTTTGATAAGGATTAATCACAAACCTGCCTAATTTTCCATTTCTTCCTACGTTATGTGATAGAAGGAGATTAACAATCGATGACGCAAACCAAGAAGGGTATTATTTCAACTATAAACATATTTGGGAAGAAATCGTCAAAGTTCATCGGAAGAACATGCCATGGCAGATATAAAACAGTATAGAAAAGAATGGGTTTGGTAGAAAATACATTATTGTTTTTTGAAGTTTAAAAAAAAGGAAGAAGGTATTTCAGAAGTATTTGAAAAGTGGTTTATTACACTTAATCCGGCAACATAAAGATAATGTTGGTCATGTTTAAATTAATACTGCATATTGCTCTACAATGCTATTAATTTTGTAGTATTGTTATTGCCAGAACATATTATCAATTGTCATATTCTTTTCATTGAGTTAACAACGTAGGTAGAAATTTGCTAAATGTAAAAACAAAAATAACCCC
>CAJUYG010000422.1:116870-146233 GCA_910591675.1 Galerucella calmariensis
TTTTATTCACCTTAATTATAGGATGCAATTAGTAGTTATTTAGGCGGGATTCGATTGTGACATTTTTTGGTTGATAAAGAACTCAGTAAGTATATATAACAAGGTAGAAAAAATATTAACCAGGGTTTGAATAATTTCGCTCGCCTGAAAATCGCTTATTCCTGGTTTTATAAAGTAGACCCTGTTTCACATAGGAAGTGAAGTCTACCAACTGTCTTGCGCAGAAACCAAAATCGGTCTTGTTCATCTATGTCGCCTCGTATCGGCCGTTTCATGTCATTGGTGTTATACAAACGAACATTGTCAATCGTTAATTGAAAGTAGAAATATCTCAATAATACCATGTATTTTCATATACCATTGTCTTTTGTATGTGAAAATATCTCGAAAAGCTACAAAGAATTCCCAAATATGTTCTACAGGGCCGGCCAAAGGCTAGTTTAACGCCCGTGCGAAAGGCAAATTTTCCGCCCCCCCTCGATTTGATGAAGCACATATTTTTAAAATTTTGTCAGTTTTGCAATAACTGTTATGTGGAATCAATTTACAAAGTTAAAATAAAAATACTCAAAGAAAAACTAATACGTTACTATATTCACTTTCATAATCGTGAATCGTGTGTAAATTAAAATACAAAAGAACAGAAGAAAATTATTTCTCCACGACTAAATAATAACGCACAAATTATTTTTACATATTTAGCTTTATAATGATATAAATTCTTCACACCAGTGAATAATAAAAAGAATTCACTCTCGTTAGCCAATCACATTCTATTATTATCAGAATTCATGCTAAATTAAATCAAAATGAATAAATCAAATCGTCTCTTTAAAACGTCAAATGCCTGAGAACGCAAATCGCTTCTGACAGCGCGTCGTTTGAACCGTCAAAATAATTATAAAATCATAATCTTACGTATTACAAGAGAAAAAAATGGACAGACAGTAGCGATAGTGAATATGTACGCCTCCCGGAATTAATTTCATTTATAAATATAAGGGTTCCGATTAAAAATATGAGTTACGTATATATATTTACTTTTTACATTTTTATAAATATGCTCTATAGCCTAGTGGTGGTTGACTGTGGCGGACAATCGAGGTTCGATCCTCACTGGAAGTTTTTTCTTTTTTGTCGTGGAGAAAGTATAGTCTTTTACTTGTGTAGAATGGCTATTATTCACTTGGATGATTCCAAAACGAGGGAGCGCAGCGAGTGAGTTTTGGAAACTTCATCCGCGTGAGTAATAGCCATCATTCTGCATTCGTTGAAGAATATACTATTATTAAATATTAAGAAAACTAATAATGACACTTAAAGTTATAAACATCTTAAACATTATATTATAAAAATAAACATAATAAAAATATTTTCTGAAAAAAGCATAAAAATTATATTATTCTACTAAATACAAAGTAAATTTAATTAAAATTAACTTTTCTGGCTTTAGTTTGCGAAAAATCTTCAAGAATATTGTCGATATTAATATTCATCATTTGATCAAGTTATATGCTCAACATAGTCAGATTAACTAGGCGCTCTTGAGAAATACTTGAACGTAAATAATTTTTAATTTTGAAAAACTTCTTTCACCTGTTGCCACAGTAACAGGAAGAGTTAATAAAATACGCAAAGCTACAACAACATTTGGAAAATTTTCAGACAAATAATTAGACACTTTTAGTTCTTGCCAGTTTTTTATTAACAATCTCTTGATTTGGCGCTCCTAGAGGTTGATGCCCCGTGCGGGCGCACGGTTCGCACTGGTCTCCCGCCGGCCCTGATGTTCTATTTAAACTATACATAGGTATAAAAAATACATTAAATTAATAATTATAATAAGTATAATAATCATTCCATCACTTTTTAAGTATGAAAAAATATTTTTCAAAGACATTGACGGATCAACTAAGAAGCAACTACTTCCCGGCCTATAGGCACCTGCGGATATTGGATTAGACCTCGAAGTCAAACGGGGTTGGCATATCTACAAGATATTTAACACCAACCATTCTGGTTTGCAATTAGAAAGAACCACATAACTTGTAGACCGGTTTCGGCATATTTGCGCCTCATCAGTATAAGGTATATCTTCTTAGTCCGCGAGCTCAAAGAGCCTAATCACGGACTGAAGAATACACCAAAATGACAAGTGGAAAAGTACAAAAACTAAGTTAAGAGAGGTCAAAAAGTCAACGAAATTATGGCCTATATTACCCAAAAATCGCCGTGATCCAGTGCTTCTAAACAGACTACGCTTATGCCACACTTGGCTAACACACAGTCATCTTTTCAGCAACGATCCTAAACCAAAGAGTGACTATTGTAATGAAACGCTCAGAGCCCTTTTAAGCGTTTTCTGTCGTCCGACGTACGACGTTAAATTATCGTCCAGTTTCTAAACCCATTGGAGCAAGTGTGTTTATTTATATGGTGCCGTCGCGTTTTGCTGACGGAACGTTTTCTAAATCATGCCGTCGTGTTCTAGAGAACGCTGCGTCAAATTTGTCGCTACTATTTATCTAAGTACATTTCGTAGAATAGTGCTATTTATAGAAACGCCAGAAGTACCAGTACCTACCAGTTGTAGGCCATCAACAGTGACGGATCTTTGTTAATTAAACTCACAATTTTCAAGGAATTTCTTGTTAGAATGGACGAAAACTTTACTACAGAAATTTTGATAGATGCAAGGAAAGGAAAGGAGTGCTCTTTGGGATACGTCATTAGACAATTATAAAGACAAAAATTTGAAGAAAAAAAACTATGGGTCGAAATATGCCAACTCTTTTGTCTTGTGGTTTTATATTTTTTTGTAGGTATAAATAGTGAATTATACATGGATCCATTACTTCAACAAATTTTTTGTTTATTTAGCAAATGCACCTGCGACACTGCCGAGTTGATCGAATACTACTGAAGCTCGAAAACGTTCTCAAAATCGTCTACATAAAAGTAATTTTAAAAACGCAACGTTAACCTAACGTTGAACGTCGAGCGACAGAAAACGCTTGCATAAAAGGGCTCTAAGTGGGCGGCCACACACAAGGCGGTCAGCGGAGCGTTCAATGGCATGAAAGTAAATAATATGATATTTTTGCGCGTATTGTTTTATTTCGAGTTGAAGTTTTGTGAATTGTGGATACTTGACAAATTTTTGAGGATATCTTTTCAACTTGGCATGAAGATGATGAAATTCTCCATGAATTTTCTTACTCTTGTTAATATCATGTACCCAAACTCCTCGTTTATTGGATAAAATTCTGAATTTTAATACAGAATTTTTCATTAAATATAAGTTAGCAAGAGACATTTTCACGTAGTATCATCACAGGCTAGACTGAACAACTAATGAAAATATGTATTTCTTATGCGGCTCAAAATAAGCTTTCAAAACCGCGACATGTGTAGCCAGAGTCCGAACTCCTCTCCTTCATCCGCTGTGCTACCATTTCCGCTATCAGCTTTATGTGTGGCCGCCCACTAACTGTCAAGCACCTATCATTCAATGTCCACAATTAATGGCGAAGCGACAGCAGGCGCAGTTTAATCATGTGAATTAGCAGACTTACCCTCATGTAATGTACAAAACTTGAAGACGTTTTCTAAATCAACTGTTGTTCTGAATCTTACTTAGTATATGATTTTTTTATCTACCTCAATGACGCTAATAACCTCCATGGTCGATGGGTATTAATAATTTAAAAAAAGTATATTGTAACTAATGTTAATGTGATCGCCCATATTTTTAATCCCTTTAAAATTAGTCATTAACGAACCAAAAAAAATGTGTGAAATCATACATTATACATACGTTAAAAAGCGTGCGTAAATGACCAATGCTTTTTAAATTGGGTCTCTAACCTAACCTAACACTCTTTTTTAGCTACGTGATTATCTAGTTGCCTTGAATTTAGTCGTTTGTTGTATATGTTATAGGCAATCTGTATAATCCGGCATTGTATAGAATGCCTAGGCATTATATATATTGCCACAAACGTTCAGGCAATGTGTATGATACGATTCCTTTCATACATTGCCTAGGTATTGTATGAAATGCCAGAAGCGCATCAAGCAATGTGTACAACCACCGAATAGATATTGAATCTATTCGGTGGTATAACGAACGACCACGGGAAGGAGACGCATGCGCGGGGTGCGGGACTACCCCGTAAACAAGTTGCAGCTCGTTCGGTGTGTTAGTATTTCTTTTTGTTATCAGAGAGTTGGTTGTCTCTGTTGTTACCTATTAAGTAGGTACCTACAAGGCTACTAGATTGCAATTTTAACATTACTTTATTTTAGTTCGTTCAAAGATGTTACCTAAGATTTTATTTCCTTTCAAATTATAATTATGTTACCAACAGTTTATTTAAAGTACTTTTACGAAAACTGGTTGTTTTTTTTTATGTGAAATCGATTATGAAAAATCGATTACATACATTACCTATGCTTCAACCGGCATTCTATACAATGCCTAGGTATTCTATACATTTCCTAGGTAAAATGTAAAAAAAGTTGAACTATTGAATATCATTTCATACATTGCCTGAACGACTCCGGCATTCTATACATTTCCTAGGTATTGTACAGAATGCCTGCATTATACACATTGCCTATAACATATACACTTGTGTGCTGACAGTAAATTTGACAGAAATGTCAGACATAGTGAAAAATATTTTTTACTTAAAAAAAATACAAATTACCCAATGTTATAATTAGTAATTTAAATAATTGTCCTCATTTTACTGTAAATATGAATTTAAATAATTAGAATTCGTTGTGTATACACTTGTTCATGGAAAATTCATTTTTATATTTTTTAACCCCTTCGGAGCACATTTTTTATATTTTTTCTTCATTAGCCCGTAGATAAACTTTTGTATAACACAGACACATTAGGTACAAAACCATCTTTAGTTCCGGCATGAAGAATAATGCGGAACACGGAGTATCTAAATAATAGTTTTTTGTGTCGTCAACCCAACCATACTTGACAACAGCATGCTTATCAAATTAAGTTTCGTCTAAATAAATTATAGTTCTATTTGAATCACGGTACCATTTTATTTTGCGCAAATACTCCTGTCTAAGTTCAACGATACGCCGAGATTCCATTATTACCATTATCTAACTTCTTATATTTAAGGGTCATCTACCAAATTCGACCTTGCACAATTATGCTTTGTATATTTTTTTGTTTCCCTACGTCCTCACGTTTATAAGTTCACATAACAAAAATTTTATTAGAAATATGAAAGCTCTCCGCAACATGTAGGTAGCCAAGCGGTCCAAGCGGATTTTGGTTCACGTACTACTCTATAAGCTTCGTCAGTACTGAACTGGGAGACCGGCGAGCGTTGTATCAACAATGGAACGGCACGCGACTACCGAAGCAGAGAGACAATGTCAGTCATAGAAGGATAGAAAAGCGAGAGATGGATTTTTATCCAATAATTTAGTGGTAGCAACCGAATTTCAATAAGGAATTGTACGGTCATAAGTAATTTGAGGATTCTGAGATTTTTTTATAGTATTCATAAAGCTTCAAATTAGACCTCCTATCAATTAGTTTTTCCATTTAATCCATATTTAATTCTTTACAAGGGCTCAAACTTTGCTTAATATGGGTAATTACCTCATGATTCGTATTTTTTTCAACAAAATTTGGTTAGCATTTCAGTTTTTATTCGATGAGAACTCTAAGTTCAACATTAATCTACATGATATATTTTTTCCTCAATTTTCAATACATCCATTACCTCAAAATTCTTTGCCAAAAATACTTCGATATTTTGTCAAATCGCTGCCGATAGATTCCCCTTAAATCCATAATTCAATAAAACCGCGCGCAGTGTTTCTAAACATTGATAACTAATTATATTCTGGTATAGGTATCCCGCAATTTATCACGGATCGTTCTAAAGCTGGTACTATATTGTCCTTGTAAAACCCGTAAACAATCCGTTTAATAACATGTTTCGTAGCATTGTCAACCTTACTCAGTTTTTGATTTGTTCCCTTCCGCTTAAAGAATGATCAGTAACAGGGCCTAGTTTAATTACTTTATAAATCGTTGTAAACCCGATTTTCGTCAATTCTCGCGATAACCGCATAATCAGAAATTTCAGAATTTTCTTTTTTCAAACACGCGTATCCACATATCCAAAACAACGCGTTGACACCGAACATGTAAATCTTTGCTTTTAAATTCGGCCCTAATATCATCATTTATTGCTAATTCCTTTGTATATGTGGCGCCAAATTGTTAGATTCCCGGACATCATCTTGGACTGTCGTTTAAAATGGTCTCCAAAATGCCATTCTATGATTAATTACAAATGAATTGTATTTATAAACCATACCCTAACCTAGGGACAAATAATAATTATTTATGATACAAGTGCGTGAAGTTATACTTTCGCGCACGAGTTGCGAAAAGGCAAGGAACGAGCGTAGCCAGTGCCTTTTTCACAACGAGTGCGCAAAAGTACTCCACGCACAAGTGTCATACAAAAGTTTATCTACGAGCACAAGAAGAAAAAATGGAAAAATTGTGCTCGGAATGGGTTAAAAAACATAAAAATGAATTTTCTATAAAGAAATATATATATATACACAACGAATTCTAATTATTTAAATTCATATTCACAGTGAAATGAGGACAATTATTTAAGTTACTAATTATAACATTGCGTTATTTGTCTTTTTCAAAGTAACAAATATTTTTCACTATGTCTGACACTTCTGTCAAATTTACTGTCAGCACAAAAGTTTATACAAGAAACGACTAAATTCAAGGCAACTAGATAATCACGTAGCTAAAAAAGAGTGCTAAAATGAAAACCCCATTTAAAAAGCATTGGTCATTTACGCACGCTTTTGGGTGTTATAATGAAAGTACCATATAAAAAGCATTGTTTATTTACGCACGCTTTTTAACGTGTGTAGAATGTATGATTTCACACATTTTTTGGTTCGTAAATGCCTAATTTTAAAGGTGATCGTAGATAAATATTATAATATCAATAATATCAATTCAGACTTTTACGAACAAATAAATATTATATTGATATCAATTCACTAAACTCACTCAACCAAGAAATACTATTAGACACTTTTAGCTGGTCATAGGTTTTTACACGTATCCGTATCCGTATTGGAGTTACGTTGACGTAAAGAAATTATCAAGAAAGCCTTTTTAGCAGAAAACGTATCGCTTCGTTCTGTCTCTAATTGTATAACCTCAAAGTTTTTTTATTTCACCTTTTTATATTTCTGTAAAACGTAAAATGGGGGCGATAATCCATTGCTGTTAGACGAGGAATATGATGTAATATAGCACAAATAGCATGGAATACTGACTTTGGTCGGGATACGGATACGTTTAAGCATTGTCTATAAAAAGCAATGGCTTAAGTATACGGAGTAGGGTGCGTAACAATACGTTCAACGCATCGTATCGGCTTAGACGTAACTGGTCTACACATGCTCAGTTTGTTACGTATACGGATACGTGAGAAATTCAAGACAAGCTAAAAGTGTCTATTATTATTCTAAATATATCTTTAAAAAAAATTCACACCCCCCGAATGAAGAAAGAATACAACTATTTTTTAATCATAGGCACCCTAAAAGCTAAAATTTACTATTTTACCGTGGAGTAAGTGGAGTAAGTGATCCGTTTTACTATATATTATTATTACATAAACAATACTATACTTGAAGTTATTGGACACCTGGAGCTGCGTTGCCAGATATAGAAAATTTTCTCAAATATAATGTGCATACATAATGTTGTTTTAATTAATTTCTCCTTTTTCAGCAATTTCTAGCGACTTATTTTAATGCTTACTTACAATTTATATTATTTTTTTTTCAAATATTTCCAAACTACTTAGCTTTCTGAGAACATCACAAACTAACAGTCCACTGAAGTATCTGTATCTGTGGAGTCGGGAGGGTGAATGTAGGCCAACAGCACTTGGGCCACATGTGTCCTCCTAGGTCATCGTCCATCCTGTCCTTCCAAGGAAGGTGGACAGGTCACTAGGAGACATCTCCTTTATATCGGAAGGTGTAGGCCAAGACTCACCTAACACACACTCTCTTATTGACGATAACTCCGAACACTCGCATAAGATATGCCTGACAGTTTCATCTTCCTGTTCACACATCCTGCATAGGGGTGTGTCCACTAGCCCCATAGTATGGAGGTGTTTCCTTAGTTGACAGTGGCCAGTCAGAAATCCTACTGTTAAACGTAGGTTTTTCCTGGTCATCGCCAAATATTTCTTTTGCTTCAGCTTCCCAGGGTCGCCCAGGGTGATCCTGGCAAGACTGTATCCTTTGATTCCATCCCATCTTAAGGAATTGAGCATGGGTGTAACGTTTGGCTAGTTTCGCAATTGTCGAAGTCGCTAGGCCGTAGGTGTCACTGGTCCAGCCGCTTCCCTGGTTAAAGAATCGGCCATGCGGTTACCTTTACTCTTGTCGTGCCCTTCAACCCACCTCAGGATAATATTGCTATCTGCCGAGGCGTTAACTAAATCTTGGTGGCACTCTAGTACTAGCCCCGATATAACACGTTGCTTGCTCAAGGCTAATAGAGCTTGTCTACTATAAGTGCAGATTGTCAAGTTTTTGCCAGAAATTCCTTCTCTGGTTAGTTCTTTTGTGGCAATTGAGATACCAGCCATACTTAATCCTTAGGCTCAGTGCTCTGGAGTAAACTCCAAATCCTGAGCCTTCTCTCATTTTTGAGCCATCTGTAAATATGCGTATTGCATTTGCAGCGTCTGACTCTGTGTTCTGTTTTATTTGTATTTTGTAGGGTTTATTATACACAAACCTGGGCTCAATTGCATCATTGGTTGCCTGCTGCAGAGGTAGCGCAGTAAGCGCTTATTGCCATAGGCTTAGCCTCAATTGGCCCACTCATACTTCGGGGTTTTCACCAGCCGTGCGAAATCGTACCATGGCCATTAACGCAACATCCTTGCCGTACAGGTCCAGAGGGGTCAGACCAGTAATTAGTTCCATTGCCGCGGTTGGTGCTGGTCTCATGGCTCCTGTGATGTTTAAACAAGCCATTCGCTGTATTTGACATAATTTTTGGATGGCCGTTGCTTGTAGAACCTTTGGCTCCCATGCGATTGCTCCATCTGTGTGACCACACGGGGGTGACAGATCCCATGTGCGTCCAACTGTCCTCAGACACTGCTGATAAGCCACATATGCTCTTTCTGCTCTTCTGTGTAGGTGAGAGTTCTATGTTAGTTTCCTGTCGAGGATAATACCAAGGTATTTCACCTCTTCCGAGAAGTTTAGTTTGCTTTTGAAGATACCGGGAGGTTTTAAACCTGATAAACTTCTGTTTCTGGTGAAAAGGACCAACTCAGTACTCAGTCTTCCTGGGATTGATCGACAGTGCATGAGTGTTCCTTACACAACGTTTCTATTAATTTAAGCCCATCCTGCGCTCTATCGCACAGTGTGTTCACAAATAGACTATCATATCGTTAGAATGTCATAAAATAAAATATTTAATTTCACATTTCACCAGAGATATGATCTACTATAAACGAACCTTAATAAAATTTTACAAGAAAGTTTTGCAATCTTAAACTTCAAAATATTATTGATTGTCTAGTTGTCAAATTTTTTCGTTGTGTCAGATAGGTATCAAAAACGTTCTAATTACTAGTTAATATTGACAACGGTAGCTGGAACGCTACCGAAACGTCGAAATAAAAAACATTATTGTGGTTTGATTCCCAAAAAAATAAGAGAAAAAAAATAAGTAATGCAAAAAGGAACGTACAGAAGAAAAACTTTGACATGCACTCAAATAAAAAATTCAGATGAAACGTCAAAGTAATCAAGTAACAGATCAAAAATCGTGGCATTTTGAATTATCCGTCCTTGGGATGCTAAACAATACGTTCCGCCCTGTTTTGTGTTAATCTGATTGGTTTCCCGGTAAGAGGCAAAATAATTAAAAATAGACCTATTGCTGGATTTGTATCTAAAATAGATGATTTGCAATATAATGAGTTTGTTTCATAATTTAGCTGCGCTCGTATATATAATTATTCTATCTGTGTCATTGTTACTGAACTTCTCCTAATTTTGATTAATTTTTTTTGTATGAGTTCAAGTGAATTCGATAAAAATCTAGACTCACGATTGGTCCCGGTAGGTGGCGCTGCAATTGGGTTCAAACTGAACTCCTAAACGGTTGATTCGATTTTGATTGAAGTTTTTTTGTGTGTTAAAAAAGGTACTTTTTTAAGATCGACCAGAAAATATACACTTTCTGGACAATTTTTCGTCCAGAAAATAACGTTTTGCCGATCTAGACTGGAAAATGGACGCTTGGGACCGGAAAAAGCTTTTTTCTACGACCGTGCGTTTTAACCCACTTTCCCGCACGCATTTTGGCTTTGAAAGTGTCACTTTCCCGCACTAGTGCGGGAAAGTAAAATTATGCAAATTTTGACCTTATTAGATAGTTTTTTACTTCGGAAGTTATAACTATTGTTACACTAGGTGAATAAATAGTCCATCAAATAAAATCTACATCTTTTTAAGCTTTTTGTTGCATTTTTAATTTTTTTGGAAAATATAAAATAATGAAGATTTTTTGATATAACTCTGTACATTCTTCAAAGTGGTGTCATAAATCAACTACCAAACCACCCCTTTTTTATATAAGAAAAATATATCAGAAAAAATTCTTTCATCTACAAATGACTTAAAACCTTCATCGTCATCTTTATGTGACCTTCAACTGATGCCATCCTCATCAACGTCATCTACTCACCAGTTAACACCAAATAACTCCACTGGACCGGCAATTTTAAGTAATTTACAGAATGCAACAAATTGTGTTTCTAATATTAATATTTATAAAAATAATGATAGTTTTCGGTTAAAGTTTTGTATATGTATGTTGAAATATGATAACTTTTGAAAAATTGGTTGGTATACTTTTTATTATATACGGTCGTAGAAAAAATAATGTTCCTAACTCATGTGTAAAGTGTCTTTCCGGCCCTTGACCGCTTGCCCGAACTCCGCTTCGCGTCGTTCGGGTCAACTGCAGTCACGTGCGGGAAAGTATCACTTTCCGCACTTGTTAGGAAAATAACTATTGCCGGTCCCTGACGTCCATTTTGTTTCAATTTTTCCAATCGCTCTTTTATAATACCTTGATTTCGTTACTATGGTAACAACGTTTCGATATATTGTCGAGTGATGACAGTTCGTTGATTTTTAATTTGTCGTTTATGTCAAACTTATTATTTTATCTGGTTTTAGTTTTGTTACTCACTTTGTTATAAAAAGTAAAGTACAGAATTGAATATATATCGAAGTGTCCATTTTAAAAAAAATATTGTACGTCACGCACCCGAAAATAAGTGTTTTTCAGTCACCAAGCTTGTCTCGACCTGAAAAACACTACTTTCCGGTCTTGTAACGTAAATTACTATATTTCAATAGAGGAGTTCAGTCTAATGTCAGTGTGGCCAACAAAAGTGGTTTTTCCTGACAAGAATGACAGTTAAGGTCTACCCTTCAAAACATAAGATTTTTGCATGTTTTTTATCATTGCGAACATCTTTATTGCTTTATTAAAATTGTGAATACACGCCCGAAGCGTATATCTTGAAATTTAAAATGACTTCTTGGCTGAATACTTAACATATCGGTGGCCAATAATTCTAGGAATTTTTGGCAAGTCACCATTTAATTTCTGTTATTCTGTCACTAGTTTTTTATACATATTTACACTTTGATCAACCGGATTTGTGCCTGGGTTTTTTTTTTAGTTTTCTATTTCTTATTTTCTGATATTTTTATACATAGTTACACTTTTATCTGTGTCAGTTTTCCGTGTCATTTTGGGTCATCAACAAAATAATACAGGTAGAAGGATTAGTAGAGGTACCTAGCGTCGAATTTAAGAGTCTACAAGCAGATACATAAAGTGAGAAAAAGATTAGGTGAAATTTTAGCATCGAATTCATGCACGCCCAGTCCATCAAACAAAATTTACATATTTTCTAGCTTTTATTTGCATTTTTAATTTTTTGAAAATATGAAATATTGAAGTTATTTTAATATAACCCTGTACATTCTATAAAGTAGTGTCACGAAACAACTATCAAACCACCCAGGTTTGATATAAGAAAAATATATCAAATAAAATTATTTCATCTACAAATGACTTAAAACCGTTGCCGTCACCTTCATTGTCATCTTCATGTGACCTGCAACCGATGCCATACTCATCGACGTCATCTACTTACCAGTTAACACCAAATAACTCAACTAGACCGGCAATTTTAAGTAATTTACAGAACGCAACAAATTGTGTTTTTAATATTAATATTTATAATAATGAATAGTTTTTGGTTCAAGTTTTGCATATGTATGTTGAAATAAAATAACTTTTGAAAAATGCGTTGGTATACTTTTTTGTATATACGGTCGTAGCAAAAATAATGTTCCTAACTCATGCGTAAAGTCTTTCCCGCCCTTGACCGCTTGCCCGCACTTGTTAGGAAAATAACTATTCCTAGGAACAACGCTGGTCCACAGCTAGTAGTTGTAAAAAGTTTTGAAGTTGTTACTTTTTTAACTAAATAAACGGACACCGGTCTTTGAAAATTACAAGACAAACGTTTTCCTTCATTGCCGAATCTGTATTCCACTGAAGTTCTTCCAATAGAACGAATATAGCACCAAAAAGGCTGCTTTATCCATTTTGATGGCAAAAAATTATACAAAATAACCAATAAAATTACGAAGGAAATCGCCACTAAAGATCAAATAAAAGAGAGCATTGTATAGAATGTTTAAAGGGGTCCACTCACTAGGAAGGAAGAATGCTCAGTTAAGTACATAGATAATATTAAGTATCTGCATGTTGGCTGTATTTACTTTACGTATACTTTCATATTTCCCACACACAGACTCTTTTGCTTGTTGAGTGAGGATGTGTGACAAGCGTGACATGACGTCGAAAAAAGATCTTATGTTAATGGCAGTGGCGTGTGTAGTTATTAAGGAAAAGTGTATTATTAAACGAAAACCTCGGTCAAAATGGGTGAAGACTTGGTTACAAAAACGGGCTACGTATTCTCATAATAATCTATTAGAGGAATTGCGACTGGATCCCTCAGATTGGCATATTTACTTGAGAATGAATCAAGACACGTACTTTGAATTATTGGAACTTTAGTTCTTTACGTCATGTTTGAGCGACCAGGGGTTGCGACGCAAAAGATCTTACCGTTACGCGTTACGATACGCTACGTTATGTTACGTTGCTTCGTTATGTGCCTCGCTTGCGTGCTTGTGCTCTCTCCTTAGTCTCTCTCGTTTACGAAGCAGCGATTCATATGCTCCGGCCGGGATTCGAACCCGGGCCGCCCGCGTGGAAGGCGAGCATTCTACCACTGAACCACTACATTAAAATTCTATGCAAAGCTGGTGTTCGCAGTGCTGGTGATCTACTTGAATTTGTTCGGATACATTTTTACTATCATTTCCATAATTTTTTTTGCGCGATTAAGGGCACATTTACTTCTCCTCAAAATACAGGGTGTACCGTACCGTACCATTATCTATAATAATGAATATTCTGCTAAATATTTCAAACGTCTACCTGTTGTCGTTATTAATATCAAGCAGAATAATTATTTAAAAATAAAATTAACAATAAAAAAAAACTTCTTCACGGGGAATCGAACCCGGGTCTACCGCGTGAGAGTCTGGTATGCTTACTACTCGACCACCAAAGAATATGAAAATATTTTATCTATAACGTCAAATGTATTACATAATTTTTTCTTAAAAAGGAACTAAAGTTCCTACCGTGTGTCCCGCGACACGTTCTACCTTTTATCTCTAGTAGCTCCTTTAATACAAAAAGAAAACACTCGTATGCGGCAAGCTATAACGCCACATGAAAGACTCACTGCTACATTACGATTTTTGGCAACAGGAAGGAGCTACGAAGATCTGAAACAATAATTTCACCTCAAGCATTAGGTCTGATTATTCTCACTCTTAAAATAATATGAAACGTGCATAGACTTGTTGCACATACACTTTCGTTCTTCGTCGTTCTTCCCCGTACGATGAGCACTGCACACGCTAAAAATCTATCCTGATTCCGACCAAGCGGATTGCGCATTCCAAATTTCGAACGGCGGAAAGCCATACACACAACATTTTCACTGTACCCCGTAACACGCGCATTCAAGCCTTCGCGCTTCCTTCCTAGTGAGTGGGACCCTTTAAGAAGGGTAAACAACTTGAAAAAGAATAATAATTTTTATTTGTTCCTAACAATGTACAATATATAGAAAAAATTCAGCTCCCTAGATATAAACATATTAATACTTAAATACAGAGTAACATTAGTACTTTATCTAAATTGGTGTACGCTTATCCTTAAACCAATACAATCTTTTCCAACCTCAGAGACTTTACAAACATTACATAAAGTTCCCTTATACTTGGGTAAATAAGAAGTTCCACACAGAGGACATTTTTCTTCTGCTTTTCCTCTGTAAATCGGAGTATAAGAATGTCCACATAAGTTGAAAGGATTATGCTCATCATACAGTAACTGAAATTCGTCTGTAAGATTAGAATCACAAGCTTGTAAGATCTTTCTCGCTTGTTGCGCTACTTCCGGTCTGGGACCGAGTTCTAAAAGTCTTTTTGCAAAAGACGCGGCTGTTTTGTAGTTTTTGAGCTTAAAGAACATGTTTAAAGCTGTTCTTAGAGTTAATATTTGATGAATTGGCTGCAAAAAATGTATTAAAGTTGAATATTTATCCAATCAAAGATACGTTAACTTTCTACATACCTGTAATTTACAGTGTGTGAAATAAGCAGCCATTTCACACTGTCTTCTTTGTTCTTCTGGTGTTGATTTTGGGAGAGTTTTTCTCAAAGTTTCCATTTGTAGCCCACAAATATATTCACTGCATATTCTTAATAACTGTTGAGCTTCCGTTATCTCTTGTTTGTTATCTACTACGAGTAAAGTTACAGATAGTAGTAGGGTTTGTAATTTTTCTATGGCTTCAGTGAATTTTCCTCCTGTGGTTAGTTGATAGCAAACCTAAAAGAAGAATACAGTCAATTTAAAGCTTGTTAGAATATTAACCGATAATCATACACATCACTCAAATTCCCGTTGTTAATATACTCAGTAGTTCATAAGTATAATTAATTAATCAAAAACATTTACAAAAATAAAAGAAATTGTGTAATATACAAAAATAAAACAGAGCCATTTTCAATACAAGAAGGATTAAGGCAAGGAGGGGGATTAAGTCCATTATTATTTACAATTTTTATTGATGTAATAATTAAAAATCGTCAACCAAAATGGTAAAACGTTGGATACAGACATTTAGGAAGAGTGGATATATCATAAGCAGCTTTTGCAGATGATTTAATAATTATGGCAGGGAAAGAGAAGAATTTACAAAAGAATATGGAAATATGGAGCACGGTATCTGAAGAATTTGGAATGACAGTTAGCCAAAGTTATGGTTATAGGACCGAAACAAAAACATTTAAATATACAGTTAGATGGAATAAAAATTGAGCAAGTTAGAAGATATAAATACTTGGGAGTAGAAATAGAAGAAAATGGAACGCAGGAAGTCGAAATTACCAATAGAGTACAAAAAACGATTAAACTTTATCACACGATGAATTCGACATTTATAAACAAAAAAAAAATTTCCAAGAAAACGAAGTTAAATTTATTTAAAACAATTTACCGGCCAATATTAACATTCGGATGTGAATCCTGGGTATTAACAAAGAGACAAAAGAGTCGAATACAAGCAGTTGAGATGAAGTATCTTAGGCGAGTTAAAGCAGTCACAAAGAAAGATAAAATAAGAAATACGAAAATGAGAGAAGACCTTGAAATAGAATCAACACTTAAATTTATTGAAAGGTGACACTTAAGCTGGTGGGGACATTTACAAAGATTGAACGATACAAGACCAGTTAAAAAAGTATGTCAATCAAAAATACAAAAAAGAACGAAAAAGGGAAGACCAAAACAAACATGGGATGGTGTTATGGTAGGCATACTGCAAGAAAAAGGTAAAACATGGACAGAAGCAAAAACAATGGCAAGAGATAAAAAACAATGGGCTAAATTTGTAGATGAATAAAATTCTATCTGGACCGGAGCATCGATGAAAAAATGGATATATATGTCTTAAGCATGTACAGTATTGCTCGAAATAAACAGTATTGAACTTGTCATTGTTTTATATATTTAAAAAATACATATTATCAACACTACATTATATGTTCTAAATGTGCACCTCCTCGTTCGAGACAGACTTCATAACGATGTTCTAAGTTTCTGGTCATGTTATTGAATGAATAAGGGTTGTCTCTAACGGCATCCTTTAATTCCTCGATGGTTTGTGGTGCCCGTTTGAAAACAGAATCTTTAGCCATGCCCCAAATGTATGCGTCTGGAGTTGTGAGGTCTGGAGAATGTGAAGGAAAAGGGAAGTCAGTAAATCGTGGAATGAATTTGTTTGGAAAATGTTCATGAAGAAATTGACGAATTGCGACAGCAGTATGGCAAGTTGCCCCGTCCTGCTGAAAAAATTGGTTTCGAAATGCCAAGTGACGCGCACGACAGAATTGACGTAGATCATGGATAAATCGTGTTAAAATTTGTCTGTATCTCTGTTGATTAAGTGTGACTTGCCTACCATTCTCTTCGATGAAGTACGGACCAATGATTCCGTATCCGGAAACAGCACACCAGACACTCACTTTTGCACTATGTAAAGGAACCTCTTGAACCTCATCGGGTCTGGCAAAGCCCAGAAATCGACTTGTGCGACGATTCACAACATTTTTCAAAAATTCAGGATTTTCATACTGTAACGCGAGAATTCTGGCACAATATTCCACTCTACTGCGATAATCCCGAGGATGTAGTTGTTGATGTACCTGAATCATATACGAAAATGCACCCAGCTCCTTAAGGATTCTTTGAAAGGAAATTCTTTTTAAATCAATTTGTAACGCTGTCCCTACCTGGCTGGTTTTCGGATTTTCTAAGATTTGCTCAAAAACACGTTCATGGTTATTGTTGTTGTTAACTGTCCTGCGACGCCCCGAGTTTCCTTTTCGTTGGCACCATACACTACCCGTATTTCTGAACTTTTCTATAACCTTCAAAATTACAGCATTACTTGGAGAACGTTTATTAAATCGTTGTGTGAATTGATCAGACACGTATAGCAAACTTGCACCATTATTCCGGCCGATTCCGTATGAGCGAAAATAATGCTCTACCAGAAGCGCTCTCTCATCTGTACTTAAGTTAACACCATTTTTGACACTTATGCCCTACTTATGACTTTACTGACGTTTACTTGACAGGTCTATACTAGCTAACTTGAGTGTGACAGCGCACGCATAAAAACACCTCCAATTTAGTTTCAGTACTTTTTATTTCGGTTAATACTGTACCTAGTTGGAATAAGTATAATTGTAAAAGTATACTTGGGTTTTTGATAATATATAATATATATAATTAATTACCTGCAATTTTGCCACTAAATCATTCAATTTCACTCCAGAAGCTGGCAATTGATTCTTCAAATTGGCATCTTTCCAGTTTCTCAAAGGATAACTGAAGGAAGGAGGTACATTTTGTTGCCATGAATAAACAGTCCGTGAACTACTGTATAAACTTGTGAATAGATATTCAAACGGCTTAAAATCAACGACACCTAATTGATCGTTGAGTAATCTAGCAGCTGATTCAAAGGATCCTGCTGCCACATGATCTGCTACTAACTGGGAATTCTTTGTCCAAGTTAGAGTAGGTGAAGGACCTGAAGTAACATCAAATAGTAGAAGATCTGAATCTAGGTCGACCTTCACCGAGCTGATAATAGGATGAAACTTATTTTATCATGAACTTAGTATATTAGAAAATATGGGTTGGCTGAAAAAATGCTGGACAGACTATTTTTAATTTTTTTTCGAAAAATGATTTTCAATAAAATATTGCAACATCAAAATTTTATTTTATTTATAATTTATTACTGTGTAATAATGTTAGAGCTACTGACGGGACTCTCAAGGTGGCGTCACCGGTACAAATAGGGGGCGCCACGGGTCAGTTTCCCATCTATAAGTAGCTTATCAGCTATAATCTTAGAACATAAAACAGAGAGGAAGGAGCATTTACCAAATAAGTTTGCGTCAAATAGGAAGTTGCAAATGGCGAATAGTCGTTTCCGTTTTGACAGTGGCGTACTGTTTGTATAGGGTATGGGAAATGTGAAATTTTAAAATTGTAGCTTATTGAAATGTATTAAATATAAAACTATAAACTGTACCATGTCCTACACAAACAATATTGTCTAGGAGCAATGAAAATACGAATAAAGAATAATACTTCTGATAATACTTTCGTTTAAACTTATTTTCACCAAAAAAACTACATAAACAAGGCGTATTCTTTTATTCACCGGTAGATCCACCAATCGACCAACTGCGTTTTTATATTCATTGGTGGATTGTAGATTGAAGAAATTACGCGTTCATTTATTACTGTTCCATCAACCAAAATTGCAAACCACTCCACCGTTGTATCGAGGTGGTGGATAACTTTGGTGGTTCACAAAATGACAGCTTAACCTCAAAAAACTAACGATTTTTTGAAGCAGTCAAAGAAATGGACGAATTAACAGAAATAAATTTAAAATGTGGTAAAAAGATATTGACGGCGCTATTAACAGCGTCAGAAATTGAAAAAATTTCAAGTGGAACTATCAGATGAACTGCTAATAACAACAATCAACTTAGAAATAGATTGTCAGTGGTCAGATGATTTAAATAAAAACTGCGTTTTTTTATGTGCCACTTATAACTCCAACATGTCGTTGCAGCTGAGACTGACGTCATTCAACCAATGGTGAATAAATAATGTAAAAAAACGTGCCTACAATCTACGTCAGTAAACGTCAACTTCACAAATGAGTCATAATTAGGGTGTTGCAAACGGCGACTTCCGTCGCATTTTCTTATACAGCTAATGAGTGACAAGACTCCTTCCTGTCTGTTCTATAGGCTTTAATATACCAAGAACATTGATAAATTGCAACAATTTTGTCATCGATGGTGTAGGGTTGTAACCTCAAAGCAGCATGCTTGGGAAAGGTTATGGCAAAACTCTTACAGTCAGTTTCACAATAATAGGTTCTGTATCTGTATCTGTAGAGTGGGGAGGGTGAGTGTGTAGGCTCACAGCACTTAGGCCACATGTGACCCATTGTACATCCTCCCGAGGAGTTGTCCTCCTAGGTCATTGTCCATCCTGTCCTTCTCAGGAAGGTGGTCAGGTCACTAGGAGTCACTAGGAGACAATAATAGGTTATCTCATGGTTAAAAAGTATCCAACGGTTACAACAAAATTTGGGTTTCACAATATGTGGTCAAGTGTATAAGTAATGGTTAACCATTAAAAAATTTAACTGCCATCCAAAGTACGGGTAACTGTGCTAACCAAGGAAATCTAACCTAATTTATGATTGTTAACTGCATCAACTGTCAAATTTTAAAACTGTATAAATATTGTTATTTTCAATTACCAACAATTGGAAATATGAAAGAGTACGATGTTGATGCCTATAGCAGTGACGATGAAGTCAGGCGGCCAAAAATTATTCGCCCAAGAAGTGATTATTTCGAAGAATTCGACAGTCACAATTTTTTATGCAGATTTCGTATGTCAAAGTGGGCAGTAGAAAGTCTGTTGGAGGATATTAAGGAGGCTATTTCCCATCCTACAATTAAAGCGTGGGGTAGGTTGGTAGTTCCAGTATAAAAACTGTAAAACATAACCTCTAAAGGTCTGCTTTTTCCTTTCATTTGACATAGAACATCATACTATCGATGGTTTTCATACCAACACAACAAAAGTTAATATAATTTCATAAGTTATCTGACCATTAGTTAAATGATGATTGTGAAACATGTTCTAATGGTTAGTGTCTCGGTTAAGGTTACTTAATCCTAAGAGTTTACCACCGATTGTGAAACTGGCTGTTAAAATCTATCAATGTTCGAGGTATATTCGGTAAGATAATTTTTTATTATTTTCATAGAAAATATTTATTAAAATTTATTTTTCATCAACAAAATGTCCAGTCTATTTATTTTTTAATTCTAATTTTCTGCTGTCCACTTTTTTCTCTTTAACTTTTTTTCTTCGTCGCACATGTCCACGCGCGTTAAAATTTAAATCTTTAAAATTCGCAAACTCCAAATGAGACCGATTTTTTTGCAGACAACCCCATATCAACGTGTTCGCAATAAAACAGCGCTTTTGATAGAAAATTTTTTCTATTATCTTGATGATGTAATATTTTTTTAAAAACATTTTTCAAAAAATAATTAAAAATAGTCTGCCCAGAATTTTTTTAGCCAGCCCATCTTCAATATATTTTTCAAAATACTAAATTCATGATATAGTATATCGCTCGAAATAGAGCAAGTGTTTTAAAGACCAGTTATCCACGAATACTTTACGCTATTTTTTTTATTGGTGCACTTTGAAATTATAAATACCGGTCTATAACTACTACAACAACAAGAAATGGAAATCATAGATGGAAATAAGAACTAAATGTCAAATGGTTGAATCCGTGATGTATATGATGTATACCTTGCGTTGTCATGGAAATGAGAAAAACATAAACTAATTTGTATTTTGATGGAAATTCAATACTATCCCAAGATTTGAAAAATCGAAATATTAATATTTCAAGCAATACCAATGGCATTTTCCATTTTAATTTATAAATTACAAACTACTCCTGTCAGATCAATGATGAAAAAATTGTCATTTAGACATGATTTAGACTTCGTTTCTCGAGTTGTTGATGTTGCCAGGGTAACTTTAAAACACGCGATTTAAACACGCTGAGGCGTACTTTAAATAGGTGAAATGGTTCACCAATAAAAAAAAATATGTTTCATTCTATTATCAGCTCTGTGAAGGTCGACCTAGGTTCGGATCTTAGACTAAAAGTATAAAAACATGGAAGAGTCAATTTAAAATGAGAAATAACTTACCTTGTGTCGGTAAATGTATATAAGCCCCCTCGGTTTCCACAGGTAATGAAGGGCCCAAGTCGGGTATTTCCAAACCTTCATCTTCCACATCCCAACCTCCATCTCCTTCACCTCCAGAAGCAGCTGCTTCGGCTTTCTTCTCGTCGGGATCTAATTCTAGTTCGTCATCATCTCCCCATCCTTGTGCTTCTTCTAATCCTTCATCGGCTGTAGGTTCGGCCATTAGTGATTTCATGTTAGCAGAAGCTGTAGCGACAGCTGCTGTATTTTCGAAGAAGCTCTGGAATGAACAATGTTAGATTTATCGGGGCATCTCACAAAGTATACTTACTCTTGTAACAGTTAATAGTGGCCAATTAGATTCGGCTTGTTGAATTGGCGGTGGGGGTTTTAAAAATTTGGCGTTGGGGTTTATATCTGGAAATTGTTTACCATCACCGATTTGTTCTTTCAATTCCTCTGCTTCTGTTTGCATTCCATGCGTAGCAGCTGTCAAATATGCTAATGATAACTGATTGGAGCTTTTTAAAATCTTCACCCGTTCTTCTAAATCGCCAAGTAAAAGAGCAGCATGGTATTGGGACGACCTAGCTTTTCTAATTTCGGCTATTTTCATCATTTTTCTCAGTTTTTCTAAATTGCCAGTGATTAAATAGAGAAATGATAGTTTTTCAAAGCTCTTCGTTCTTTGGTAGCACATTTCGACCACTTGGTGATTTCCTTGCCATAGTGCGGCTTGTGCAAGTTGGTCCCAGCATCCTTTATCGTTCAAAGCTTTGGCGGCTTCTAGAGCTATTTCAATGTTTCCGCAATCAAGAGCGAGGGTAAAACGGGTTTTATCATCTTTTACAAAATGTAGAGCTACTTCTGGGTAACCTGTAATGAAATTATTGTTTTCAATTACCTTCTATTAATTTTCATAATGAAAACTTACCTTTTTGTTGCAAGTAAGAAATCATTGATTGTCCCACTAATTGTGAGTTTCTAACCATATATAGCACTTCTTCATACTTATGGTTGATTAAAGCAAGTTTGAATTTGTATTCCATCGAATCAATAGTCAATACTCTGGGTTTACATTCTCGGTCTAAGCAAAATATATGATTTCCTCTTACTCGGGTGATATAGACTGGAAGGTCAAGAGTTCTTATAATTCCTTGGTCACTAAAATTGGAAATACTCTCGATGTATTCAAATGAGTCCCATGGATGTTTAATCAACGAGTAAAAATATTTTCTGTATGTTTCTTGTGGTATATTCATTATATGGCCTCAAGCAAATTTTATCAATTCGTTAACCAACTTTTAATAAAGAAGGATATTTGAACTGAATATATTTTTATGTACATCCACTCAGGAGGCCAAGATAACGTGAAAATAATGCTGTGACGCAAAAAAAAATCTTCTCATACGACCCCTCGTTTCTGAGTTATAGCAAATATTACAGAATAAAAATATAAGATGTTTCACTCCAGGGCGGTTTGATCCAAGTTGCTGTCCCAAACGGACGCTTTTGTTGTCAATAACGAGACCGGTAGATACCAGAGAAGTTCGAAAAGCTTATTTTATTTTAAGCTATACAGAGGTAATTAGAGAAATATATATTTAAAAGGATTCTTTATCACAAAGGTTTATTTTTAAATGTTAATTATTTCGAAAAATGTTCAGTATATGAATTTGAAAAGATAAGTAAAAAATAAATTTGAATTTTTAAAATGAATCAATTCACAGCTTTTATCCAGCATCTTAGTAATTTTGTGATACTTATTGATAATCTAGCAGATATTTATCACAAATTCAATCAAATATACTCATTAGCCACCAGAATAATAGGGCCACTAAATCTTAGATTTTGATCTTTAAATAACGCGTATTTTTGGATTGACAAGGTTAAAACAGTAAAAAGAGAAGCAGCTGCAGGATAACTTTATCAATAAATTTTATAAATGTTGTAAAATACTATGTTTGGAGTTTGGTTTATGTGTTAAATTTAATCTATTGTCTTTCAATATACATTTGAGTGTAAAATATATACGGACTTTGGTATAGAGACTTGCATCATATTTTAAAGGAAATTGATTACATGGAGGATGAAAAGAAAATTTAGTAAATTCGTTCAAAAGGAACTGGCCAATTCCACTTTGGTTAGCTATAGAATTGAATTTTTGTGTTTTCTTGCTTAATGTACTTGTTTATATAATATCCTTATTATAAAAATAAATCCGTAATTTTGTATTAGCAAATATTACAAAATATTTAGTGTTTAAGCTTTGCTATTAAAGAGAAAAATATTATTATGACTTTTTGCTCATTTCAACAATTAATAAATTTAAAGAATCTATACAACATAAATATAAAACACGAACAACCAATAAACACCGTTCTAAAATAACAGCGCTCGACGGGCGACGTCCCGTATAATATGCCAAATTAAATGCAAGTAAGGACGTAGCGACGTACTGTACCATCCAAGTCACCAGACAGTCACCAGCGGCATCGGTGCTTTACGCGATAAATTCGAACGAGTAAAACATCTTATAATTTTATTCTGTAATCTTTGGTTATAGGCCTTTAAATTGCGAAATCAGAATAATTATTTTTCTAACAAGTGCGGAAAGTGATACTTTCTCGTACACGACTGCAGTTGACAGAACGTCGCGAAGCGGAGTTCGGGCAAGCGGTCAAGGGTGGGAAAGACACTTTACGCATAAGTTAGGAACATTATTTTTTCTACGACCGTGTACAAAAAAGTATACCAACCCATTTTTCAAAAGTTGTTTTTTTTTCAACATACATATACAAAACTTCAACCAAAAACTATTATTATAAATATTAATATTAGAAGCAGGATTTGTTGCATTCTGTAAATTACTTTTAATTGCCGATACAGTGGAGTTATTTGGTGTTAACTGGTAAGTAGATGACGCTGATGAGGATGGCATCGGTTGCAGGTCACATAAAGATGACGATGAAGGTGATGGCAACGGTTTCAAGTCATTTTTAGATGAAATAATTTTATTTGATATATTTTTCTTATATCAAACCCGGGTGGTTTTATAGTTGTTTCATGACACTACTTTAAAGAATGTATAGGGTTATAACAAAATATCTTCATTATTTTATACTTTCAAAAAATTAAAAATGCAACAAAAAGCTAGAAAAGATGTAGATTTTATTTGATGGACTATTTCGTGAATATTTATTTACCTGTTGTAACAATAGTTATCACTCCCGAAGTAAAAACTATCTAATAAGGTCAAAATTTGCATAATTTCACTTTCAAAACTAAAATGCGTGCGGGAAAGTGGGTTAAAACGCACGGTCGTAGAAAAATTATATTTAAGTATATTTTCTCAATTATTATTTACATTAGAACATTATGAATTTCAAACAAAAAGTAAAAATATCTGTACTTACCCATTTTTAAGTGAATATTTTAGATGATTACTTGTAGTATAAATAAATACACCTGTGTCATCCCAAGCTCCAGATTTTACTCTGGTGTTCTCATGTAATGAACATAGTACATCAAGTTTTCTATTACAGATAGTAACATTGTGTTTTGATAACAAAGCCAAGTGCGACATGTCTGAAGACCAAACTACATATCTGCATTTGTTTATTTTAACTAAAAAGAACAATGTAGGTTAAATATTGTTTAATGACTTTCACATCTTAAGACTTCCTTTGTATTACTCTAAACTGAATGCAATAGAAATGGTGTAAAGTGGACTAAAATGGTACATGTCCACAGCTCAAGAGTGAATCCAAAAAGTTTAAAACTGATTTCTGAAAGTTACGAAAAAGTACAGAGCAATGGACACTGGAAAAGTCACATCAATAATGCAATAAAAATTAAAAACAATTTTTGAAAAGTAGACACCATACAAGTAGATGTTAAATTTCTTGGAAGATGAACAATATTTGACAAAAATCCTAGTAGAAAACGGATGATGCCATCATATAAAGGACATTGCGTAGTATAATTTTGATATTTTTTGGACACGCGAATGTTGCTCAGTCATTTGTTATAAACATTTAAAACGAAAAAAAAATATATTTTTTTGTTTTTTCCATATAGAGTAAAACGTTCTGGAGCAATCTCAATGGTATGTATGGATAAATTGTAGATAATTAAAATACGAACAAATTGAGGAGCCGAGAAAATCAGGAAAAACCGGTAAATAGGTCATTTTTTTTGAAAATTCTCATCTTCGTCATTTTCCAATTGCAAAAGCTGGAACTTGGTACAAAAGAAGTTCTCCGCATGCCCTTCATATGCCAAGCCAAGCGACGATTACTTTGATCGCAATTATAATTCTAATTTTTTCATACGATAATTTACTGCGTGTCTGGATGCGCCGTTGATTGTCCGCTTTTAAATTTTAAAACGGTTTTAAAAAGTATAGACGTATATTTTTGATTTCTATTAAAATAATGTTTAAGCGGTGCTTTTGGCCAATTTCACATTATTTTATCACAAATCTAGAACATCTCTTGTACCAAGTTTCAGATCTTGCAACTGAAAAATGACGAAGATATGAATTTTCAAAAAAATATTCACATTATTTCATCACAAATCTAGAATATAAGTTTTGTTGCTCTATCTTGACACTTTTCAAAACCGTTTTCAAATTCAAAGTCGGACAATCGGCAACGCATTCAGACACTTTGAAAATTATCGTATGAAAAAATTAAAATTGCAATTGCGATAAAATTAACCGTCGCTTATCGTCTGCTCTTCGCGCATATAAAGGGCATACGAAGAACTTCTTTTGTACCAAGTATCAGCTCTTGAAATTGAAAAATGACGAAGATGTGAATTTTCAAAAAAAATGACTAATTTTCCGGTTTTCCTTGATTTTCTCGGTTCCTAATTATCCGATTGACTTGCTCGACCTCTTATTTTGTTCGTATTTTAATTATCTACAATTTATCCATACATACCATTGAGGTTGCTACTATGCAATGTTCTTGATATGATGGCATCATTCGTTTTCTACTAGGATTTTTGTCAAAAATATTGACCTATTGCTTGGCGTAATGAAATTGAGGATTTAGCCATTTATGGTCAATGTATCGAAATTTATTGAAAACTGTAGAATTGATATTGTCTTAGACCAATTTTATCAAATATTAATAAGTGTTCACGAAATGTATATAATTAAAGTTATCATGTAGTTGATAGTTATTTAACCAACAAGTGTATTAATGATGGCCATTAAGAATCGAGTTAATGTTCGAGATTGATAATTGCTCTTTTATTACTCGTGTTAGTTACAAAGCTTTTCAGTTGACTGTATAAGTTGTATTCGTTTTTCTCAATATTTAAAAACTAAAAATATTTATTTGTTTCATATGAAGTACTGTCAAAAATAAATAATGAAATAAAAATGCATGTTTGGTTGCCTACACCACAGGTTAGTGTCAATAAATATTATCATAAAGATTTTGTATAAGATGTGCGTTGGGTTGCCTATAGAAAAAATCGTTGATTAGTGTAAATCGTGCATTAATAGGGGTCATTAATGTATGATTTTGTCTAATTTTGAGAACATTAATAGCATATGTTAATACACGGTCATCAACCCCACTAAAACCATCATGATAGCCTTCACTAAGAAAAGAAAACTCAACCTCAAAACCAAAAAACTTGATGAGAACGAGATTGAATGGAGACAAGAAGTCAAGTATCCAGGTTTAACTCTAGACAGTAAACTCCTGTGGAATAAACACGAAAAGGAGATTACATACAACGCAAAAATGGCTCTAATGGTGTGCAGAAATCTGGCAGGAAGAAACTGGGGTTGTAACCCAAAAATCCTAAGCTGGATGTACACTGCCAAAGTGAGATCAATCATGACTTATGGAGCCATTGCGTGGAGTAGTAGAGCTAGCCTATTGACGACGAGAGAAAACCTCTACAAAATTCAAAGACTGGCCTGTATATGCATTACAGGAGCAATGAGAACATGCCCAATGGCAGCCATGGAAGTGATTCTCAACCTCACCCCTCTAAATATGGCGGTGGAAAGCGTTGCAGAAAAAACAAGATACAGACTAAGTAGAGAGGGAATCATTAAAAAAAAACCACCTCCTCACTTCTCAGAAATCAGACAACCTGAGACATGCCACAAGACGGTATGATGAAAAAGTATAGCTTTTCAAAGAAATTCGTTACGGAATTAAGCAACAAGAAGGAATGGGATCCAAATACCATTACCAGACTTGGAAAGAATGCCATTCAATGGTACACAGAAGGCTCAAAAGCAATAGAAGGAACTGGGATAGGAGTGTTCGGGCCAGGAACCAAACACTCTGAAAGCTTGGGAAAAACCCCAAGTATCTTTCAAGCGGAAATTCACGCCATAAGAAAGTGCGCCCAGTTCAATATTGATAAAGGATACAGAAGACAAAGGATTATCGTAATGTCGGATAGTCAAGCAGCCATTAAAGCACTGAGCTCTTGTGTAATCAGTTCCAAAATGGTGTGGGAATGCCTAGACAAACTCAATGAACTAGGCGAGAACAATATAGTCACCTTACTATGGATTCCAGGAGACACTGGAATAGAAGGAAATGAAATAGCAGATGAACTAGCAAAGAAGGGACTGAAATACCTTTCTGGGGACCTGAACCCTTTTGCGGAAGCAGCCCCAATGTAATACTGGAAGAAATAGGTAAAGCCAAGAAAAAGAGAAGATCTGACCATTGGAAAGATCTAGTAGGGCTTATACAATCAAAGACTTCTGGTAACTACAACCTGTTGAGATCAAATGAATGCATAACTTAAAGTAAAACTGCGCTAAGAGTTTTAACAGGGATCCTAACGGGACATTGTCGCCTGAATGGGTACCTAAAAAAGCTCAAAATAGTGGAGGAAGAAGATTACATTTTGTGGAATGGAAGAAGAAACCTCTATCCACATACTTTCCAACTGCGCAGCACTTCAGAATCCTAGAGCACAGCACCTGGGAGATTACTGGATAGAAGAGGAACATTCACCCAAGTTGAAGCATGCAGACATCCTAAGATTCCTCCGGGAAATAGGACTAAAGGAACTACTAGTTTCTGAGACTCTCCTCAGAAACTGAGTAGAAGTAAGAGGGCACAATAGATCTTTTAGGTCTCAGTGAATGTTACCCCAAAATACATAGATACATACATACTGTTCAGATCCAAACACCAAAGTTTCACGAACTTGTCGCGAGTTACACGAGAATGTGTGTCTATAAAATAAAGAATGTAGAATCTTCAAAACATATATTTACCAGAACCACTCGAAACTAAGACTGGCATAATAATAGGTACAATACTGAAAATTTTTTTTTTGACACTGACTATGACACGAGAATGATAGTCTGATTTTTTACAATTGATATAACGCACTAAAACTTAACTTAACAAGTTTTGCCTACATCTGAACTAAACTACTGAACATTTTTGAAACATTGCATCAAATGTCAAATAATAATTCCAAAATGTGTTGCAAATTTTGTTGTTTTTTAACATCTTGAGAAAATCTATTTCAATTTGATTTAAAGGGATTTGAACACATACATACATAATACACGGTCGACGGAAAAATTATTCAACAGCTGTGATAAACTAACAAATTACTTCAATCATAAAAGTATTGTAGAAATTATTACTATTTAAATAATTCAAGAATATTCTAAAACTTTTTACTTAAACATATTTCCATCTAACCATATACCTCTGGTTCTTTATCAAGACGGCCCTATTTATGGTGACACAAATGAACTACTGCTAACATAACAAACCTAAACTCAACCTTGGGGTATTTTCTTAATCTTTTTTTTGATTTAAATGAATAATTAGGTAAGGAAATAGTATCTTCAAAAAAACAGCTAATTAATAATAACAATTTCAGTAACAACACGAAAAAACATGAATGTCATGAAGAGATGATTGAAAACACCACTCAAAAATTTGAGTTACATTAATTTGAAATCAATGGAAGGGAACTATGTTTTGCATAGTAATATCATAAACTCTTCGATTACTACCAAATCATTTAAATCGCAAGTACGAGAAATTGACTATCATTAAACAAACCTACATTTACATTACTGAAAATACAGATAATAATCCCACAAAAAAAGATTAAAATAATATAAAATAGTTATTTTTCTACTACCGTGTGTAAAGTACGTACTTTAGACACATTTT
>CAJUYG010000422.1:146633-179049 GCA_910591675.1 Galerucella calmariensis
ATCTCTGTTATACTCATGAGGTTGACAGACTATTTCTTTATATTAGATAATGATATTATCATAAATATTTTGTATAAGATGTGCGTTGGGTTGCCTATAGAAAAATCGTTGATTAATGTAAATCGTGCATTAATAGGGGTCATTAATGTATGATTTTGTCTAATTTTGAGAACGTTAATAGCATATGTTAATACACGGTCATCAACCCCACTAAAACCATCATGATAGCCTTCGCTAAGAAAAGAAAACTCAACCTCAAAACCAAAAACCTTGATGATAACGAGATTGAATGGAGACAAGAAGTCAAGTATCCAGGTTTAACTCTAGACAGTAAACTCCTGTGGAATAAAAACGAAAAGGAGATTACATACAAGGCAAAAATGGCTCTAATGGTGTGCAGAAATCTGGCAGGAAGAAACTGGGGTTGTAACCCAAAAATCCTAAGCTGGATGTACACTGCCAAAGTGAGACCAATCATGACTTATGGAGCCATTGCGTGGAGTAGTAGAACTAGCCTATTGACGACGAGAGAAAACCTCTACAAAATTCAAAGACTGGCCTGTATATGCATTACAGGAGCAATGAGAACATGCCCAATGGCAGCCATGGAAGTGATTCTCAACCTCACCCCTCTAAATATGGTGGTGGAAAGCGTTGCAGAAAAAACAAGATACAGACTAAGTAGAGAGGGAATCATTAAAAAAAACCACCTCCTCACTTCTCAGAAATCAGACAACCTGAGACATGCCACAAGACGGTATGATGAAAAAGTATAGCTTTTCAAAGAAATTCGTTAAGGAATTAAGCAACAAGAAGGAATGGGATCCAAATACCATTACCAGACTTGGAAAGAATGCCATTCAATGGTACACAGACGGCTCAAAAGCAATAGAAGGAACTGGGATAGGAGTGTTCGGGCCAGGAACCAAACACTCTGAAAGCTTGGGAAAAACCCCAAGTATCTTTCAAGCGGAAATTCACGCCATAAGAAAGTGCGCCAGTTCAATATTGATAAAGGATACAGAAGACAAAGGATTATCATAATGTCGGATTGTCAAGCAGCCATTAAGGCACTGAGCTCTTGTGTAATCAGTTCCAAAATGGTGTGGGAATGCCTAGACAAACTCGATGAACTAGGCGAGTACAATATAGTCACCTTACTATGGATTCTAGGACACACTGGAATAGAATAGAAGGAAATGAAATAGCAGATGAACTAGCAAAGAGGGGAGCTGAAATACCTTTCTGGGGGCCTGAACCCTTCTGCGGAATCAGCCCCAATGTAATATTGGAAGAAACAGGTAAAGCCGAGAAAAAGAGATCTGACCATTGGAAAGATCTATGAGGCTTGTTCAATTGAAACCCATCTTTGGTCCAGGAAAAATTTATTGACAAGTACAGTTACAAATAACTACCACTACAATTGAGGCACATATCCCACTGTTCCACCAACCGATGTATACCCTGCTTATAGAATTTTTGTGGCTGCTGCTGGAAGAATTCTTTCACAGCGTTTTGTACTTCTGCGTCCGACTGAAAACGGTTACCTTTTAACGCCTTTTTAGTGGCCCAAAGATGTGAAAATCGCAAGGCGATAAATCGGGACTATAGGGTGGATGCTCTAATATCCTCCATTTCTTTCGTTGCAGATTTTCTTTCACTACGTTGGCAACATGAGACCGAGCATTATCACATTTGGACGGATTGTTAACAACAAACGCCATTTCAAAGTCACAATACTTAAAATCGCTGTCAAATATAAACGAAATAAACAGATCAGTGTGACGTTTGCATACACTACTAATGTTGGAAAACGTCAGTTGAATGATTACAATTGTTTCCAAGGCTAACCTGACCAAAGATGGGTTTCAATTGAACAAGCTGTGTAGTAGGGCTTATATAATCAAAGATTCTCCTGGGTGACTACAACCTGTTAAGATCAAATGAATGCATAAGTCAAAGTAAAACTGCGCTAAGAGTTTTAACAGGGATCCTAACGGGACATTGTCGCCTGAATGGGCACCTGAAAAAGCTCAAAATAGTGGAGGAAGAAGAATGCAGATTTTGTGGAATGGAAGAAGAAACCTCCATCCACATACTTTCCAACTGCACAGCACTTCAGAATCCTAGAGCACAGCACCTGGGAGATTATTGGATAGAAGAGGAACATTTACTTATGTTGAAGCCTGCAGACATCCTAAAATTCCTCCGGGAAATAGGACTAAAGGAACCACAAGTTTCTGAGACTCTCCTCAGAAACTGAGTAGATGTAAGGGGGCACAATACATCTTTTAGGTCTCAGTGAATGTTACTCCAAAATACATACATACATACTGTTCAGATCCTCTGGTTTTTAGGATCCAAACACCAAAGTTTCACGAACTTGTCGCGAGTTACACGAAACTCTCGATTGAGAGAATGTGAGTCTATAAAATAAAGATTGGGGAATCTTCAAAACATATATTTACCAGAATCACTTGAAACTAAGACTGGCATAATAATAGGTACAATACTAAAAATAATTTTTTTTGACACTGACTCTGACACGAGAATGATAGTCTGATGTTTTACAATTGATATAACGCACTAAAACTTAACTCAATAGGTTTTGCCTGCATCTAAACTGAACTACTGAACATTTTTGAAACATTGCATAAAATGTCAAATGATCATTCCAAAAGTTGTTGCAAATTTTGTTGTTTTTCAACATATTGAGAAAATCTATTTCAATTTAATTTGAAGGGATTTGAACATACTGCCCCTCGGTTGAACGGATCGCGTTCAATAAACAGTAGAGAAATGAGGAAAAGCAAAATAAATCTAAGCGAGTGAGGGGAGTCTGTTGTAGAATTGAAAACAAAACCAAATAAAATACTAAGAGTAAAAACTAATTACGGAATTACATTGTGTACAATTGTCCAAATGGCAAAAGTCAAAGTTTAGTGATTGGACGTGTGAGTAGTCCGCTGTTAGTGCGTATTTTGACTGCTCTCACCTTGTTGTCAGATCCAGGAAAAACTTACATTACTCTGGCTCTCACTCTGGCTACATACATAATACACGGTCGACGGAAAAATGATTCAACAGCTGTGATAAACTAACAAATTACTTCAATCATAAAAGTATTGTATAAATTATTACTATTCAAATAATTCAAGAATATTCTAAAACTTTTTACTTAAACATATTTTCATCTAACCATATACCTCTGGTTCTTTATCAAGACGGCCCTATTTATGGTGACACAAATGAACTACTGCTAACATAACAAACCTAAACTCAACCTTGGGGTATTTTCTTAATCTTTTTTTTTGATTTTAATGAATAATTAGGTAAGGAAATAGTATCTTCAAAAAAACAGCTAATTAATAATAACAATTTCAGTAACAACACGAAAAAACATGAATGTCATGAAGAGATGATTGAAAACACCACTCAAAAATTCGAGTTACATTTGAAATCAATGGAAGGGAACTATGCTTTGCATAGTAATATGATAAACTCTCTGATTACTACCAAATCATTTAAATAGCAAGTATGTGAACTTGACTGTCATTAAACAAACCTAAATATTTATATTACTGGGTATACAGATATTAATCCCACAAAAAAAGGTTAAAATAATATAAAAACTTATTTTTTTACAAATACTAAACAAGTTACCTTGTGCCAAAGTTCTCTTCAACTGAACATCAAATAAGATCACATGCTCTGTATCTCTGAGTAAAAGCATACCAGTACCAGCATCGAATACTTCATCACAAGTTGGAGTTTGCACTTTTTTGGTTACTTCATTTTTCAAATTTTTAATTATTAGCTGGTGACTTCTATCCAAAACTGCAAATCTGTTTCTTGCTACCCATAGCGCAGTCAAACCAGATGATCTCTTAGTTTCGGCTTCTAATAATAAAATACAAGTTTCTTATATAAGTATGTATATAAATTTAGAAAAGTTGGTTAAAAAATCTGGAAGTGTTATAAAAAGACACAATACCTGGTACATGATCTTCACGTTCTTGTTCTTTTGGAATTGTATACAAATCATAAGTACTGTTATCCAAGTTTGAAGTACGAGTTGAAAGGAGGACAGAATTCTCAGCTGGATTAAAAGACATTTTGTATACAGGGATTTTTCCTCCACCACGAATCTGAATAACTGGAACATCTTTAGATGTAGTGAAATCCAATTTTCTCAAGAAATTCTTTTTAACATAGTATAATAGATTTCCATGAACTGTATAAGCTGGTCGTTCTCGTTCTAGTTTGAATATCACCTACAAAAAAAACAGTAAAATACAGCAATTTTATGATTGCCCATCGATTTGTCCCTTTCTTGTTCATATCTTTAATGAATGTATAGATAACTGCTACTTTCCTTATACCTGGAAAAGAGCGTATGTGATACCTAAGATATCTAGTCCCACTGAATATCGTCATCTAAGAAGCATTAGTATTCTTCCTACATTTTCCAAAATATTGGAAAAAATATCAGAGAAACAAATTAGGACTCATCTTAACACTTCAAATTTACTGCCATTAAATCAATCTGGCTTTAGAAGTGGCTACAGCTGCGCCACGGGACTGACAGCTGTTACTGACGTTATTACGTCCATAAAATTAGCCTCAACAACCCAGCCCAATCAAATCTAAAATACCTAAAAAAATTTGTCGTATAATAATACACGGTAAAATCATACAAAAACACCCCAATAATTAGTTGCTCCATGAACAATGATCAGAACAATTAGATAATAGCAGAAAAGTGAGTTTTGATCGATTAATTTTTCCGGAGAGACTCAAAAACATCTGAGATGGCCATGAAAAATTAGTTGCTAATCAGTTGCTCCATGGACAATGATCAGAGCAATTAAATAATTGAAGAAAAGTGACCTTTGAATACAAAGGCACAATAAACATAATTCTTATAAATTTATTATATTATATATTTTTAAAACTTAAATGCTACTTTTTTTATTATTTAATTTTGCATAAAATATTGCTGCAATATTAGCATTAAAATGGTTTTTAATATTTTTTTGGTTATCGCACATATCATCGTACATAACCCATTGGTTATCGCTTGTTAAGCTAGTAGACTATCATATCGTTAGAATGTCATAAAATAAAATATTTTATTTCACATTTTACCAGAGGTGTGATCTACTATGAATGGACCTTAATAAAATTTGACAACCAAGTTTTGTAGTCTTAAACTTCAAAATATTATTGATTGTCTAGTTGTCATATTTTTTCGTTGTGTCAGATAGGGACCAAAAATTTTTTTATCAATTTTATTACTAGTTAATCTTGACAACGGTAGCTGGAACGCTACCGAAACGTCGAAATAAAAAATAAAAAACATTATTGTGGTTTGATTCCCAAAAGAATAAGAAAAAAGAATAAGTAATGCCACAAGGAACTTACAGAAGATACTTGTTAAGCTAATTGCCACTTAATGTCCTAGAGTTGACATATCTTTGACTTTGTCGCCACCTGATAATCTGGACGTCACCGGCACATAAAAGTGCCTTCTATTATTTAATTGCTCTGATCATTGTTTATGTAGCAACTAATTAGCAACTAATTTTTCAAGTCCATCTCAGACGTTTTTGAGCCTATTTAGGAAATCGAAATATTGAAAACTACTTTTCTTTTATTATTCAATTGCTCTGATCATTGTCCATGGAGCAACTAATTTTTCACGGCCATTTCAGACGTTTTTGAGTGTCTCCGGAAAAATAAGTCTATCAAGTCATTTTTCTTCTATTCATATTATTTAATTGCTCTGATCATTGTTTATGGAACAACTAATTATCAAATAATTTTTCAAGGCCATCTCAGAGGTTTTTGAGCCTATTCAGAAAATCGAGATATTGAAAATCCACTTTTCTACTATTATTCAATTGTCTGATGATTGTCCATAGAGCAACTAATTTTTCACGGCCATCTCAAGCGTTTTTGAGTCTCTTCGTAGAAAATAATTGATCAAAACTCACTTTTCTGCTATTATTTAATTGTTCTGATCATTGTTCATGGAGCAACTAATTAGCAACTAATTCTTAGGGTGTTTTTATATGATTTTACCGTGTAATATTATATGACAAGGCTAACTTTTAAAAAAAGTTAGCATTGTCATTATTTTCTCGGTTGCTATATGAGTAACAAATTTCCGATTAGGGCAACTAATTAGCACAAAAAAGCACTAAATTTTTAGGTATTTTAGATCTGATTGGGCTGGGTTGTTGAGGCTAATTTTATGGACGTTACGATATTGTTGACTCTCTGGATAGTAATAAACTTTGCGTTCTACTACTGCTCGATTACTCATGTGCATTTGACAATCTAAACCATCAGATTCTTATTGTAATGTTACATTATCTGGGATTTAACGTTTCTTTCTTTCAGACAGAAAACAAATCATAAAAATTGATCAAGATGTATCAACTTGTCTCTCGGTAACACAGGGTGTACCCCAGGGGCCAGGGTAGTATCTTAGGGCCTCAACTGTACACTTTATACACTTCTAATTTTCACAAGTACTTAACTTATTGCAATTACCATTTTTACGCGGATGATTCCCAATAGTATTATACTTTTACCTCATCTGAAATTACACTGGGGAGAATCAACTAAGATTTATCAAAGTTTGTTTCTCTATCCGAAAAACATATGTTGAAAATTAATACAAAAAAATCATATGCAATATTGTTCGGTCATAAAACACACAGACTACTGGCGATGCAATAACTGCATATCTTTATTGGTAACAAAATGCTGGGTTTAAGCAATCAGTGTAAAAATGTAGGTGTAATCTTTGACCATAAGCTCCACTTCGACAAACATGTTTCCGAAAAAATTAAAAAAGCGTATGCTTCACTAAAGCTAATTTATCCTCATCGCTACGAAATCAATACTAATACTAAGAAAATGTTAACTGATTCACTGGTCTTATCCCACTTTACTCATTGCGTTACTGTTCATGGACCTTTTCTCATATCAGAAAATCTGACTGCTATGGCATTCAGAAGGTTCAAAATTTATGCCTGCATTTAATATATGGCGTCGCGTCAGACGAAGAAACAGAACAAGCTACAAGCTGAAAGAAATTGGCTGGCTTAGTATGTTCAATCGACGGAAATTGCATGTTTACTGTCTCTTTTACAAAATTTTAATATAGCCCGTCATATTTATGTGAGAAAGTAAAATTTAGAACAGATGTTCACAATATGAAGCTAAGATCAAAGAATAAAATCACTATCCCTCGTCATAGAAAGAAATTATTTAAGTCTTCCCTTCCTTATCAAATTGCCTCAGTTGGTACTCTTCTGGATGTGCCAAGGTTCTCACTGTCACTGGAAGCATTCAGGAATAAACTGCGTGAGGACTTGTTTCAACACCAGTAAGTTAACACGTTGACGGACACCGACGGACATGCCCGTCGTTGTCTTTGCCCTCAGCTGGGACACTTCATATTTTCGACGGCATATGCCGTTCATATATTATCTGCATTTGTAAGGCACCAACATCAATTTTACACATAGAATGGTGTAAAGTGTCCAAGTAAAACAAAAAAGGTGAGTCTATTCTGGTATTTACTTGAGATTAGCTCCCTTTTTATCACCTCAAGCACGCGCGTCTATTGCATTATATGGCCATTTGTTTTAGTACGCGTGCAGGTCAATTATTATTATAGTGTGCAATGATTTTTCTACGTGTACCTAGTGTTATTGTATTAGTGATAAAAACCATGGATATAAAGACAGAAAAACAGCTTCTACAGTGGTATGACGACCTTAGTGATAACGATAATTATCTAGAAATTAACCCTGATTGTAGCAACTTGTCAGAACTCAGCTTTAGTGAAGACGATGACGACTATTAGAAAAGAAGCAGCTTGGCAATGCAAGAATTGTACAAATAAACCACCTCCTCGTTTTGAGGCATAAATAATAAGATAATATATTCTTTTCAGTTATTTTTTTATGAATAATGTCATACATTTAGTTATTTACTTCAGGTTTAATTTTGTCAACATTTCCACTGATAAAACTTTTTCAGATATATTTTCAACATGACGGATATAGCCGTCAGAGTCCAGCCTGGCAGAAAAATTGCTCTTGTGCAGATGTTCTTTTTTTGGTGAAAAAATGCAAATGAATGTTTTTCTCCATTCTCACTTCATATTTGGCCCAATATCAATTCAAATTTGGCAAAAAACCAGAGTGCTTTTTTTTGACCAGACACTCCTTTTACATTAGTGTCCGTCAACCTGTTAAATTTGAGTTTATCCAAGGAGCTTGTTCCAGCACACCAATTGGTTTTAATATAATTATGTTATGTTAATGTCATGTTATTGAAATTTTTTTTACACATAATTTAGAACCTTAATATCAAGTATTAGGTAATCTCTCGGGTAATCTTGGGTAACTTTGGGTATGGTTGTATTTTACTTTTATTTTAAGGTTGGTGGGGAAAAATGGGTCAATAGACCTATCACCTAACCTTTTGTTTGCCATCTTTTTCCGATAAAGTGTATCACTGCGTTGTTTTCTTGTCATATGGTGAACAATGAAGAATTTATTATTATTATTATTATTAATATATGCATTACCATTCCATTATCATGTCCAGCTGCAAAAAGGTTAAGATTAGGATGAGATGTCATAATCCAAAATCTTTCATGTTCTCTTCTGAATGTGTGCAAACATGTTCTCTTCACCATATCCCACACTCTCATGCTCTTATCCTCACTATTTGAAAGAATTAGCTCCTATGAATAAAATAATAAATTATTGATGGCTAACAAAAAATACTATTGAGAAAATGAAATATTTTACCTGACGAGGGTGGAAGATAACACAAGAAACATTGTGGTAATGGCCTCTACATGTATCTACCTCCCAAGCTTTGGAATCATTCATTCTCCACAGTTTAACCTGTCGATCATCAGCTCCTGATACTATAAGAGGCAAAGTTGGATGGAAACTAGCCCAATTAACACCTCTATCATGACCCTCTAAGACATGTTTTACCACAGCATCTGCCTGGCCAAATAGATCAGTGCCACCAGGATTTCTTAAATGTTCTTCAAGTCCAGCAGGACCAGGAGCTACATTTTTCTTTCTTAGACCTAGATATTGTAAAAATATAATAATATCGATCGTGAGAAATATTTGGACAATAAATTAATACCTGAAATATCCCAAACTCTAACGGTGGAATCTAAAGAAGCAGATACAACCAAATCTTCAGTGTTATGGAATGCAGCGCACATAACATAATGATTATGTCCAGTTAAAACACATATGCAGGTTCTACTTTGCCAATTCCAAATTCGTATTGTTTGATCATCTGAAGCAGATAATATCCAGGGATATTCATGATGGAAATTTGTAGCGCGAATATAATCCAAATGTCCCAAAAGTGTAAAAAGGCATCTTTTTTGTTTGTAGTTCCATACTTTGATTTTATAGTCATCTCCCCCAGATACGAAAAGGGGCTGTTGATTATGGAAGCAAATACCTCTTACTGGACCATCATGTTCTTCGAATTTTTCTAAGAGAGTACACATACGATAATCCCAAAGTTGAATACAACCATTATGGAGAGTAGCTAATATCCAGGGTCTTTTGGGATGAAAAGATAATCCTTTGACTCGAGCTGATTTTGTTTCAAATTTGGTCAACATTTTGTCACTTTCATTCAGTTTATATTTAAATAAAAGTATGCAGAACACATATATCAATTTATAATATTAACAAACCCTAACTTGTCACCGAAAATTATTTTAATAAATGTAATAAATGTTTCTAGGTATTTATTGATCGACGTGGAAAGTGGAAACTCTTGAAACCAGTCAAAACTCAAAATATATCTGACACGTCAAATGAGTCAATTGTCAATAAGTTTGGTTCATCGTGTAGTCCACGTGTAGTCATTTGAGCTGCGTTTGTTATTTGGCGACGGATTTTGGTCACGTGATCACAGAAAGGTGGATTCATGCAAGCAAAAATTAAAACTAAAATTAATTTAAAACTAAAACTAAGAAGATAAAACCATGTTATTTTTCAATTTAAATCTCAATTCCTTAGTTTCTTGCATGATCATCTGCGTGTAATGTAGATGTTCATGCCAGAAACTAAGAATTTAAATTAAGATTTATTAAATTAAAAAATAACATGGTTTTATCTTCTTAGTTTTAGTTTTGAATTAATCTTAGTTTTAACTTCTCCTTGCATGAATCCACCTTAATCTGAGCATTGTGTGAGCATTCACCTACCCTACCTCTAGATTTAATACATGAACGATTCAGATTCAGGGACTAGCGAGAATCTCACCAATGAGATAGGTGTATTGCATGATTGCTTAAAACATGAGAGTTTCCAAATTTGTCGTATTTTAAAGGAAATAGTGCGAAATCCAATACGCATGTTTCTAAGCTTCTCACCGCTTTTGGCGAGATTCTCTATTGATCCGAACCATGAAAGAATAGACACTTTTAGCTGGTCATAAGTTTTGACACGTATGGAGTAACGTTGACGCAAAGAAATTGTCAAGAAAGTCTTTTTAGCAGAAAACGTACCGCTTCGTTCTGTTTCTAATTTTATAACCTCAAAGTTTTCTTATTTTACCTTTTTATATTTTTGTAAAACGTAAAATGGGGGCAATATTAAATAATCCATTGCTGCTATAATAGACGAGGGAGATGATGTAATATAGCACAAATAGTACGGAATACTGACTTTGGTCGGGATAGAGATACGTTTAAGTATGCGGAGTAGGGTACGTAACAATACGTTCAACGCATCGTATCGGCTGAGACGTAACGGGTCTACACATGCGCAGTTCGTTATGTATACGGATACGTGAGAAATTTAAGACAAGCTAAAAGTCTCTATATTGAATCTCTCTCGTTTCAGGCAACCCGTAATGCATCAATCTCATTGGAGAGATTCTCACGACTAAAAATATTGATCGGACCAGATCGGACGCAAATAACGAACGCAGCTTAGAAGTGGATAAAAATCAAGGATGTTAAATGAGAATAGGATGGATTAATCCCATAAGAGCAACGCTCAAGGATGTTAATAACATCCTTGGATAAAAATTACCAACGAGGTGGTTGGAAATTACACACATATGGCGAATGCGAATCCATACCATAGAGAAATATGTGGCACAATCTCGGTGCACGCTCGTCCAGTTCCATTCGCTCTTTCTTCGTACTTGGCCTCGTTCGTAACTAGTGCGACTTTAACAACACCAAAGTTTTGGTTATAAGCACATTCGCCGTGATGGGTATTAATCGGTTAATAATTTTGTTAACCGGTCATTGGCTAATAGCCAGTGATGGGTATTAGCCGATTAATAATTTTGTTAACCGGTTATTGGTTAATAACTAGTTATTAACTATCAATTTTCAACCAAAAAAAAATTGTCCATTAGATATTTGTGTTCTGCCCAATATTACAAAAACTCCGACATAATTTAAGCTTATTTGAGATGTAAATAAAAGCTCCAGAATTCGGAAGTCATCGACAGTCGCGGACGTCAAGAGTCTGCGCAATGCTATTTAGTAGACCTGAAAAAATTACTGCGCAAACTCCTTATGTCCGCGGGCTAGAATAGTAGTTTACCTAACTAGTGCGGAAAGTGATACTTTTCCGCACGCTATTGCAGATGGCCGAACGACACTTTAGCGGAGTTCGGCCAGCAATCGCGTGTGGAAAAGTCACTTTACGCAAGTGTTAGGTACACTATTTTTTCTACTAGCATGCGGAAATAAGCTCAAAAGTTAACATAAAGAAACATTTCCTATTAAATACATATCAACAAACTAATTATTATTATTTGACATTCATTCAATGAGGCTTATACCAAGGCCATTTAAAAATGATTAAAAAATAAGTTTTCTTTTATTGAAAATTATAGCAGAATTATAATAAATTTATCAATTTTTCAGTCATTTGGTAAACTACAATCATACAAATATGTATTTTAAATATTCAAATGTCAGTATACTCCCCAAAAACTTGACAAATTTACTACAAAGTGACTCTTTCCGCACGCTTTTTAGTGCGGAAAAGATTCACTTTCCGCACGTTAGTAGAAAAAATGCGTTTTTCAAGTAACCGTGGTTAATTTCAAACAATTTTTAACTTGCGTTAATTAACGCTAAAAACTGGTTAATACTATCACTGCACATTCGACTCAACTGGGGCGATAATAGAGAAATAACATAATAGATTGATATATCATGTTTATAATATTTTGACTATGGTATAACTGGTACTTCATGGTTTGGAATACAAGTCGAGACATATTGACTGGTTAACTCATGGAGACCAGACTCCATTGGTTAACTCATCATCATTAGCCCGGTTTGTGTGTTAAAAAGAAGGCTCTACTCGATGAAGTTTGTTTAATGTCAACTGTCAATATTTGTGATCATCATACAACAGAGATAACCTTTATATACTGAAATACAACAACGTTTTCAAACGTTTTGAAATGTTTAATGTACAATTTTTAAACTGGAATATATGTTGAGTTCAAATTATAATAAGTATATGGTCAGTTTTAGTCGTTAGTAGGTAATTCATTAATCTAATAAATTAGTATGGGTTCCAGTAGTAAGAAGTATAAAGATAAAGAACCAAGAAAGAGACGTCATGAAGATTCTAGTGTATATGATGCACCAAAAGAGAAAAAACACAAACACAAAAGACACCACCACAAGGAAAAGAAACGTGAAAGGACTGAAAGGTCTAAATATTATGAAGAAGATGGTAAATCTCGTCATTACGACAATGTGGAGAAAAAGTCGAAAAAAACCTATGAAAGTGATGGTCAGTATTACAAAAATTTAAGGACTATTACAACAGATTTGCATACTTTCCCATCGTCAATTTGATGGTTTTATTGATTATAGCTAAATTTATGTATTTTCCATTTGGTTACACATACTGATTAAATTTCAGGTTAAAAACATATAAGAAAATAATTACTGTGCCTGTATTTTGCTCTAGTTACAACTTAAAAATAATATTTTTCAGATTCAGATGTTATTGAAATCATTGAAAATGATACATCAGTTCCCCAAGTCTCAACAAAACCTACTTATTCAGAGTCACCCACCCACACCACTTCAAATAAACAAAATGTTGAAAGTCTTTCAATTGAGGAAACTAATAAACTTAGAGCCAAACTAGGTTTGAAACCTTTGGACATTGGTAATTCTGGAAGTAATTCTAATAGTATGAACTATAAAGATAATAATTTAAAGAAAGATGATTTAGGGGAATTTTATCATAAACCAGCTGAAAATCTTATACATAAAGCCCAACAAGAAAAAATACGATCCAAACTTCAAGAAATACGGGATAAGCGACAAATACATTCTAAATTATCTTCAGTAAAGACCTTAGGTGAAAGTGACAGTGAAGACGATTTATCATCATGGGTAGACAAAAGTAGAAAGATTGATAAAGCTAAAAAAGAAGCAGAAAAACGAGCAAAAATGCTGGAGGAGTTAGATGCTCAGTTCGGTATAAGTGATTTTGTTGAATCAGAAAACAAATCAAAAATGAAGAATAAGTACACAGAAAAAGATCTCAAAGGACTTACAGTTCAGCATGATGTTGAAAGTTTTGATGAGGAGAAAACAATTATTTTAACTTTGAAAGATAAGGGTGTTTTAGAAGAAGAAGAAGAAGATGTGTTAGAGAATGTAAATATGATAGATAATGAAAGATATAAAAAAAACATCGAAAATAAGAAGCAGAAAGCCATATATAATCCTTATGAAGATTCAGAATTTGATGAACATGGAAATTACCAAGAAAAAACGTTATTATCAAAATATGACGAGGAAATAGATGGTGCTAAAAAAGACAATTTCAGGATAGGTTTTGATAACGCCTTCGAACGCAAACAACAAGCAGCCCAATCAGTTAAAGCCAAATTAGCTCAAAAACGATTAGAAAGTGTTGCCGATTCAGGACTCAAGATAGCCTCGGACTATTATAATGAAGAAGAATTAGCCAAGTTTAAAAAACCAAAAAAGAAAATCAGAAAAATAAGAAATAAGGGAAAATTACTAACAGCCGACGAATTAAAACCTGATAACGCCGGTATTGAGGCCATAGGATCCAGAAGACCTAAAATCAAACAAGATGAAGACTATGATATAGACGATATACAGCTCACAGATATTCCTACAGACATTAAAGTAGACGAAGATAAAGATGACTTTTTAGAAAAAGCCCTTCACAAAGCTAGAAGAATAAAACAAAAAGAAATTATTGTAGCAAATATAATAAAAACTGAAATCAAAGCTGAACCAGAAGATGATGATATAGAAGGTAACAACATAGTACTGAATGCCACAGCTGAATTCTGCCGTACATTAGGAGATATCCCTACTTATGGTAAATCTGGTAACAGAGAGGAAACTGAAGATAACATTGATTTTGAGAAAGAGGTTCAAGAAGATATAGCTGATAGCGATGATGATTGCGAAATTATCGAGAGTACAGGTTGGAATAGTGTAGATCCGAGTCAACAAGGTATCAGTTCCACACAAATCGGTGTTCAGGATGTGCAGATTTTAGGAGAAGAGCCTGATGTTAGTGCAGGCGTTGCTGCTGCACTTCAATTAGCTATGAGCAAAGGTTTGTTTAAATATTTTTTATTTCATGGTGTAATTTTCTTCATATTTTTTTCTGAAATTGCAGTCTAATAGTTCTAGCGAATTAGATTCTAGTGACAAATCATAAGTTTCTGACAGAATTTTGGAGTCATATTCTATCAAAATTCATTAACATAACTTCAACTATACAGCTTAAAAAGGGAAATAACTTCAAACAATAAACCAAACCTCGAACCAAACCAAGTTGACTAAAACGCAAAAAATTATTGATTTATGTATCAAATATTCGACAAAGCTGAGTATGGTTGAAATAATACCCTTCTTGGTGTGCGTCATCGATTGTGACGTATATTCGGGTTTTCGGCATGTCGTTTATTTTATTTGCTATTTTGACATATAGCTAACCTTAAATTTGATAAATAAAATCATCAGGATCGTATTCAGCCAAATTCGAAAAGTCTATGAAATTAATAATTACCAGCTTCTTTTTCTAACTGAAAATACTTGAGAACTTTCAAAATGCTGATGTTTTTCCGTGTGTTTAGGCATATTTTTATGTTATTTGAATAAATACAACAATAACACTAATATCCACTTTTCATAAATAATAATTGACTGTAAACAACATAGTACAGAGCTGTCGAGAACTGTCAGTGTGACAGTAGAAAAACACGTGACACACAATGCCGCTACGAAAGTAACGCCTTCATAGTACTTTAATCTACGATCTGGAATAAAAAGGTATACTTTCACCAAGTTTTGTCAAAATAAAATTATTATTGAAAAATAAAAAACGATTAAAGCAGTTTTTCACATTTTTCTCGGAGATTTTGTAGTTATATAAAAAAATCATCCCCACAAAAGTTGTAGACCGTTTTATGATCTACAACTTTTCTGTTGTACACTTTTCTTTCCGACGTCAACTTTCGCCGGAAATCGCAATAATCCAAAATTCCACCCTTTTCCACCCCCCAAATATATCTGGAAACACCCCTGCTCACGCATTTATTTTTTTCACGTTTATTATATCACCATTTCCAACTGTTCCCATCCTGTTAACACTTTTCTCTTTGTAAAAGTGCTATTTGTCTGGAGTAATTGTCATTAACCTAGATTAGATTTGATAAGGTGGCTAATTGGCATATCCCTCTTCGATCTTTTCAGATCTATTGTAGTCCCCTGAATCTAGATTACATTCTCCACCCCACTCTTTTTAAGTAGCCAATCAGCCTAAAGTCTGAATATGTCACGTAATTTCTTGCCGGTGGCTTAAAAGTTGACAAATTTTCTGTAATGAACTGTTTCGCCTGTGTCTGTCCTGGTGAGATTAACCACCTTTCTAGAGATTTCTGTGGAACCCACTTCCTTAAGGCCATATTTTTTGTCGACTTTGCGAAGCAGCAGTAGGGTTTTCACCCAATGAATGGCAATGATGAGCCTTGTCTGGCCGGTTCATTCGCTAATTCGTTGACCTTAAGTCATAATCATACAGGGTGTACCAACCTTACGACAAACTTTGGTATATGGGTTATTTTAAGAGATATCAAAAAATATTATTAACAAAAATAGTAGATGTGTTGAAGGTCCATATTTTGAAATTATATCGAACTATACAGAGTGCTGCATAACTCCGTTACAAACCAAACATATGATTTTTTAAATGGGAACCCCTGTATATTATACCGAATTCGGATTGTTTACATTTTTTTGAAGCTTTTGATATAAGGTTTTGCCACGTTATACAGAGTCCTTCCAAAGATATGGACACGTGTATGAGAAAATCGTAGGTAAATCAACGCTCTGTAGCTTGGTGTACGTTGAAGAAAAAAAATGCATTTTGCCTAACAGAGTTTTGTAATATGAGGCAATATCTCCGTATCCTATTAAATTTCAATTATATTCTTTTTTGAATATAGGGTGAACGGAAACTCGAACCTGTCATTTTCTTTCTTCTTTCAAATGGAACACCCTGTATTTTATGGCAAAAATATAATCTTTGATTAAGTAACTTTAATTTTTGTCAAGCATTCCCTATACCCAAAGTTCATAAAAACAGTTATTTTGTAATATTTATTGTAAAATGTAATTATTGACCTATTATGTTAAACGTTGTATGTAACAAAAAATCCTAATTAATAATAAATTTTAATGAACAGTTTATTCTAAACAAAACTAGCCACCAAAAGTATAATCCAATATTAAACTAAAGGTTCAAAATGTTCACCGTTAACATCAATGCAATGCTGCAGAATAGTTCAAATGATTGACTAACATTTCTCAGCATATCAACGTTAGCAGATCGAAATGCCACACTAATTATCTCTATCATGTCATCTCTAATAGCCGGGGGATTTTATGAACTTATTCCTTACAAGACCCGAAAAAAATTAATATACTTTTGTTAAATCGGGTGACCGAGCTGTCCAATCAGCTGGGCCCCCTCTTACAGTATTGCATTGATGTTAACGGTGAACACTTTGAACCTTCAGTTTAATATTATGGTTAGGATTATACTTTTGGTAGCTAGTTTTGTTTAGAATGAATTATTCATTAAAATTTATCATTAATCAGGATTTTTTGTTACATACAACGTTTATTGCTTTCACATAATAGGTCATTAATTATAGTTTACAATAAATATTACAAAATCACTCTGTTTTCATAAACTTTGGGTATGGGGAATGCTTGACAAAAATTGAAGTTACATAATCGAAGACTCTATTTTTGCTATAAAATGCAGGGTGTTCCATTTGAAAGAAAGAAAATGACAGGTTCGAGTTTCCATTCACCCTGTATATAAGAAAGAATAAAATTGAAATTTAATAGGAGACGGAAATATTGCATCATGTTACGAAACTCTGTTTGGCAAAATACATTTTTTTCTTCAACGTACAACAAGCTACAGAGCGTTGATTTACCTACGATTTTCACATAAACGTGTCCATATCTTTTGAAGGACTCTGTATAACGTGGCAAAACCTCATATCAAAAGCTTCAAAAAATTGTAACCCAATCCGAATTCGGTATAATATACAGGGGTTCCCATTTCAAAATCATATGTTTGGTTTGTAACGGAGTTATGCAGCACTCTGTATAGTTCGATATAATTTCAAAATATGGACCTTCAACACATCTACTACTTTTGTTAATAATATTTTCTGATATCTCTTAAAATAACCCATATACCGAAGTTTGTCGTAAGATTGTATGTATGTATGTTTTTATTTTGGGGTGTCATTCACTGAGACCTAAAAGATCTATTGTGCCCCCTTACTTCTACTCAGTTTCGGAGGAGAGTCCCAGAAACTAGTAGTTCCTTTAGTCCTATTTCCCGGAAGAATTTTAGGATGTCTGCAGGCTTCAACTTAGGTAAATGTTCCTCTTCTATCCAGTAATCTCTCAGGTGCTGTGCTCTAGGATTCTGAAGTGCTGTGCAGTTGGAAAGTATGTGGATGGAGGTTTCTTCTTCCATTCCACAAAATCTGAATTCTTCTTCCTCCACTATTTTGAGCTTTTTCAGGTGCCCATTCAGGCGACAATGTCCCGTTAGTATCCCTATTAAAACTCTTAGCGCAGTTTTACTTCGACTTATGCATTCATTTGATCTCAACAGGTTGTAGTCACCCAGAAGAGTCTTTGATTGTATAAACCCTACTAGATTTTTCCAATGGTCAGATCTTCTCTTTTTCTCGGCTTTACCTATTTCTTTGCTAGTTCATCTGCTATTTCATTTCCTTTTATTCCAGTGTGTCCTGGAATCCATAGTGAGGTGACTATATTGTTCTCGCCTAGTTTATTGAGTTTGTCTAGGCATTCCCACACCATTTTGGAACTGATTACACAAGAGCTCAGTGCTTTAATGGCTGCTTGACTATTCGACATTATGGTAATCCTTTGTCTTCTGTATCCTGTTCTGTTATGTCATAAACATAACAATACTTCCACTATTTCCTATTTGATTCTGATTATTTTTTTGGTGTATCTTCAAGATCAAATAAATTGAATAAATTGAAATGCACTACATTGGAGCTATACTGAAACTAATACAAAAATAATCATCAACAAAAAGAAGTAAAAGCACACTTATATACACTTTGAATTGAACACCCACCCTTTTTAGAAGTCTGAAAAAGTGACTCATTTATTTTGTGTCGATACTTTTTTAGGTTATCTTGATAAGGAACAAAATAATCGTCCGTCAAACTCACGTCTCGCTCATCTACAAGCTAAGAATTACTCTATAGAAGATAAAGCATACGGTGAAGAAGGAGAAAGACAAGGCAGAAGAGAAAGATATGCTGGGCCTATAACAGATTTTAAAGAAAAAGATACTTTTAAACCTAATGTCAAATTGGAATATATCGACGATGAAGGCCATATTTTGAATTCAAAAGAAGCTTTCAGGTAAAAAATGCGCGTCGGCCCATTTCAACTGAATTTAATATTTCATTATTTTTCAGGTATTTATCGCATAAATTCCATGGAAAAGGACCAGGCAAGAATAAAGTAGAAAAGAGAATTCAGAAGAGCGTGCAAGAACAATTGATGAAAAAAATGAGCTCAACAGATACTCCACTTGGTACTCTGAATATGTTACAGGCAAAACAAAAAGAGACCCAATCGCCGTTTGTGGTTTTATCGGGAAACAAACATTCACAATCCACATCGTTGTCAAAAACGAGGCGATAAACTAGAACATTTCGACGTAAATTATACGAAAATGTTGTCAATACGTACAGTAAAAAATCGAAAAAAAAAATTAATATTAGGATTGTATCTCCTGATTATACTTATTTAATTTTATAATTCTGTTTTCCTCCATTTGTATAATATATTCAATACAGTAGATATAATTAAAGTTAATGTATTAAGTAATTGGTATTTACTTTTTAAAATTGCTAGATGTCCTCAACCAGTGGAAATATTGGGCGAAAAATCTCAAGCAACCGATAAAAATCTTCAACGTTCCTTGTTGTTGAATGATTTTTTCAGTATGACATAAAATAACTCAAACGTCGTCCACTACTGCCGTCCAAAGCTAAACCCCCGTATTTGAAAAAAACAAACGAAAAATGAGATATTGTGTCTGGTATAATGAAAATATTAAAAACTTGGATTTTTTCTATGCTATAACCTCGTATTTTGCTAAAAAACGATCCTTTTTTCACCCGTATTTGCAAAAAATACCTTAAATGCTAAGAAAAGTTCACGTATTTTTGTTTTACTATAGAATAAACACGTAGATTTTCTTTAGTAAAATTCATATACGGGTATTACGCGTAGCGTCTACAATATTTCGGGCGTGTTCATACGTGTTTCTTTCTAATTGTCTTAGTATCCGATAAAATCTAGTCAGAAAGAAGGGTCAATGTTGAAAGAATGGTACTTGAAGATTTCCAACTGCGGAAAAGTTTGCCCTCTGTAGCTAAAGTTGAAAAAAAAACTCCAAAACTGTACATTTCTAAAATTACTGAAAAATTAATTAAACGTAATGAGTATGAGTTATATTTTGGAAGAAATAATAATGGTAATTGGAGAAAACTTGATTTTTTGCAAAAAAAATATATTTTGGACATTCAAGACCCATCAATAAAATCACAACCTAACGGGTTTGGAAAAAGTAAAGTGGAAAACATCCTAAAAATCCTGGTGATATAATACCAGATCATAGAGAACTGTTTTAGCTGGAACTACCTGAAAAAATGTGTTAATATAAAACAATGTTGAGATGTTTCTATTTGAACTTGATTATTAGGTATTATTGCCGCATATTTGTGTAAAATATTAAAATAAAACTGTATAGCTGCTTTACTGTAATTGGATTGCAAAAAATTGGTCGTTTCCTTAGGAATATCCCGGCATTTCTACCTTTTCTCCTATAGTACATATCCCAATTAATATAGCTGCAATCACCGTATTATCAAAATACCGGTTTTGCCCCTAGTATAAGGCCTCAATTTTCATAACGATATTCACCGTATTGGTTTTTATTTTATGAAAGTTATAAAATATGAAGGTTTTCACATAAAAAAATGAGTTTACTCGTCCATTTCTTCTACTGTAATGCAGGTTTCATAATTTGAAGCCATTAGGTGAAGCTATATTATACATAATTGTTATTTTACGCTATTTTTATTGTTTTGCGAATACGGGGGTTTAGCTTTGTGCGGCAGTATACTGGTAGATAATTTTAGCCGTTTGACACGTATACCAGAAATGTTTGCTTACTATAGTAGGAAGTGCATTGATGAATACTGACAATCCTGACAAAAAAAGCAAATACATTAATCGGACAAAATAAAAGTAAAGTTGAATACACACACAAAAATGATCCAATATATCTACATCCATTCATTATTCGGTAAATGAATATCGCACAGCTGTGTAATAACAGTAGTTTCGACATCACACACAATCGAGCTAGGTGCGATCATGTCTGTATGGATCTTGAACAGAAAAAACGAGAAGTTAAATGCTTACTCCAATTAATATCATGGTTGGATTATGTTTCTCGGGTAACTAAAACATTACAACGTTTCAATTCAACTGGGATGGTAAAAAATGTGTTGAAACCTGGAAGACCGCGGACTGCAACGAACGAAACTGTTGAACAAAATATTGCAATCGATTATGTTTGGATGGGAATTGTCTAAAATAGGCTTATAGGCCCATTTTTTATCGACGGAAACTTGAATGGTGACAAGTATTTGGATCTACTAAATAACGAAATTATTCCTGCACTACAACATTAAAATGGGCAATTACCTACCACAAAATGTTTGGTTTCAACAAGATGGAGCACCTCCCCACTATGATAGACGGGATTTTCTGGATGCGAATTTTCCGAATCGATGGATTGGACGTAGAGGATTCATAGAGTGGCCTGCTCGTTCTCCGGATCTTAAGGTACGTTTTCGCTGGAGCCGTCGACGGTCGCCGTCGACGGCAACCGTTAAACGCCATCGTGTTATGTTTTCTTCGGCTGCTGCAGTAGCCGCCAACAGTCGCAGTTTCGCATCATCAAGCATCTAATCTGCGTATTATGAAGAGAAAACTTTTAACCCTTTTGCTTTTAGAAGAGGAAGAAGACAAAGAAATTATTAATTATTTGAAAAGGAGAAAAAGATCGACACCTCATGATATTTTTATCACAAGAAGTAGCGAAGGGTTTTTTAGTTTACTAATTAAAGAACATTTAAAAGGCGATGAAAAGAAGTTCAGAGAATTTTTTCGATTAAACAAGGATCAATTTTACTTTGCGCTTAGTATAGTGAAAAATGATTTAAAAAAGGCATCCACTAACGCAGTTAAATACCCTATAACTCCAGAAGAAAAGTTGGCTATAACTTTAAGGTATAGTAATAACATTACAATATTAACATTTTAAAAGTTTTATTGTCTAAATAAACATTTTACACATACATTTTAAATTATCTTAAAACGATGCATATAATGAAAAACACCTGAAAATGCATTTTTTGGCACCATATATGTTGTACCTATACTGAAAGTTTCTAAAGGTTGAAGAAATTTGAATGACTGTCACTATGAGAACTGGTGGAAGGAAAGGAAAATTGTGTATTTTTTACTTGCGAGGCAAGTTGTGGATTTGGCGTGGAGAAATCATAAGATAATTCTGTATAATTTGAGGATGACGATGAGGAAGAATGTAGACTTGGTGTAGTGGGTTGTAGAGTGTCACGAAATTGCAACCGATTCACTAGGGATAATATACCCACTTTTGCTTCAGCTATTAACTGGGGTGATAACTTTTTAACCTGAACTGCAATACTGTGCATAAAAATATCAACTTCATCTTCGTCTTTCAATATCTTTGTCATAAATGCAGTGCGGTCTGCCGATCGCTTCTTTAACTCTTCTAGCAATTTGGACTCAGATGAGCGTTGTTGACGTTTTTTAAAAGAATGGTTTGATGTTGATTGTGTTGAGGGTGTTGATTGAATAGAAGATGCTTCATCTTCGTCTTCATTATTTAATGAAGCTTCTTGTAGTGAATTTTCATGTTCTTGGAAATCAACATTGTCAGTATCTGTCTCTATAGATTCTTCATCTATGGACTGAATGGTATTCACAGACCTAAAAGTACAAACAATTATAAACTGTACATTTAAATCTAAGTAGTTAAGAATTACCTTCGTTCAGTAGAAACTGAATCTAAAAATGATAGAAGCTCATATAATGACCATTTTGGACGCTTATTAGCTGGCTGCCCTGTGGTAGTCTTTTGGCTTTTCTTAATTTTCAAATAAGAATCTCTAATACATTTCCATCTTTTCCTACAATCGTCCACTAAAAAAAAATAACAGTTCCTAAGTTTATAATTTTTATATTTTAAAATGGTGTTGCTAGGAAAGTTATTTTTTTACAGGTTTATGGCTACAGGAGAGTCATATCGATCAATGTCGTTTGCATTTCGCATTTCACATAGTTACATCAGCATTATAGTCAAAGATGTTTTGGAAGTTATGCGACGACATTTAGTGCCACTATTACTACCATCCCCAAGTCATAATATTTTAAAACAAAACTCTTTAAATTTTTACACAAAATGGAATTTTCCTCGTTGTGTGGCAGCAATTGATGGGAAACATGTAAGAATAAGGTGTCCAAATAACAGTGGATCTCTCTTCTTTAATTATAAGGAGTACTGTTCCATTGTGTTGCTTGCAATGGTAGATGCCGACTGCAAATTTGTCGCTGTTGATGTAGGGTCGTATGGGAAAGAAGGAGACAGCGGTATTTTTGCAAAAAGTGATATGGGAAGACTGGTATACTCTGGACGTTTCTTTCCTCCAGATGAAGAACTGCATGGTTTGGGAAAAATAATGCCTTATGTGATAATAGGAGATGAAGCCTTTCGCCTGCATAAACACATAATGAAACCCTTTACCAGAGCCGCATCACGAGGAAACAAGGAAAAAACTATATTTAATTATAGACTATCACGTGCACGTAGAGTTACCGAAAATGCCTTTGGTCTCCTTTCACAAGTTTTTCGCATTTTCAATACGCCGATTTCTATTGCACCAGATACTTGTGATGATTTAATATTATCAGCTTGCTGTCTCCATAATTTACTAAGAACAGCATATTTGGAACAATCCGGAAAACCGTATTTTGAATACGATTCAACCGAACAACCGACCGCAGGCTTTGTACCATTGGTACGATATGGAGGTTTTGCAAATAACGATGGTTTTGAAATCAGACAAGATTTCGCCACATTTTTTAACAACCAAGGAAGTGTTGAATGGCAAGACAGGCATGTATTCAGGTTAAGTTCAATATAGCTATGGCAATAAATACATGAGTTTTTACTTACCACTCCTCTGAGTTTCCTTTCCGATAATTTCCCATATATTATCTTTTATTTGTTGGTTTTTATAGTCAACATTTTCACTATCATATATTGCTCTATGCAAACTTATTGCATTAATTAATTTTTCGTCTTCTATTGCCGAAAACTTCGGTGCCATTTTTAATTATTACTAGGTAAACAAAACACCAAATAGCTATCGACGGCGCGTGCAGACTGGTATATCAAGCAGTCACGCGCTGTCGGCAGCGCCGGCTAAATACGACGGACGCGTTGAAACGCGCTAAAGAAACCATAATCATTAAAATAAATGAATTGCAGTAGGCGCCGTCGACGGCGACCGTCGACGGCCGCCGTTGACGGCTCCAGCGAAAACGTACCTTTAGCCCGTTAGATTTTTTTCGTTAGGGTTTGATTTGTTTCTCATTATTATAAAATATTGAAATGTACACCTATTGTACAACTAACAGTGACTTATTCCTCTCCTCGTTTTCACAATTTTTCTTACACTAAACTCAGTATTTATAAATTCAAAATAACAACCTCCAAAATCTGTAAAAATATATAGGGTGTCCGGTGTCAAATTAAAGAAGTTGATGGCATTTCCGGTTAAACCGGAAGTATATTATTAACAAAAAAATGTACATCAGATGCATTTTGTTCCTTTGCACTTACCTGCAAATTTTCATAAATATCGTTCTTTTCGTTTAAAAGATATTCACTTGGTTCCAATTTATCTCAACCCCGTATTAAGCAGAAAGTGCATTGATGAAAACGTACAATCCTGACAGTTTAGATATATCACAATCTGCACGGTGCAGTCATTTGTGTTCCGGTCATCAACACAAAGTTTAATGTTTATTGTTAATATATTCTAATATAAGCATTCATTAGTCCGGGTGCGATCAATGCTGCCGTGTGCAATAATAGGTCTAAGGATAAAATACTACTACTATTACTACTGAATATGCAGGCGAGCCTTGACCTAGTCAAACTGAAGTCAAGGTTCCGGCACTGAGGCCACTGGCGGGCCCATTGTGCCATTCCTGCTACCTAGACATCCATGAAGCCAAGCCCTTCAATAAAGGCCACAACCTTTTTCAGTGGACGCCTGTTTGTGTCACCAGGGGCCATGACAGGGACTCCGAAGATTCGCCTGCGTAATACAGCCCAGTGTGGACACTCTAAGAGAACATGGACTGAAGTTTCGTCAGTCATGCCGCAACCCCTACATAGGCAACTTTCCTCTACTCCTAGGTTGTAGAGGTGCTTCCTCACACAGCAATGCCCTGTTAGGAGTCCTGCTATCTTCCTCAACCTACTTCTTGTTAGTTCAATAGCTGCCCCAGCGTGTCCATCAGTGCATCCCTTCAGTAGAAGTTTGGATTGTCTAGGACCCTGCAGAGCATTCCAATGAGCGAGGTGCTGGTTCCTCAGCCACTTACTCGTTTCCTTGCGTATTGTTTGTTTTGTTAGGCCGAGGGTCGGGCCCGGGTGGCAGAAAGGAGCAGCCAGTGCATCCGCCATTTCGTTGCCTTCAAAACCAGAGTGGGCCGGAATCCATCCTAGCCGCACTGCGTTCCGACTTGCAAGATCAGCAAGATCGTCTCTTTCCCCAGGATTCTCTGTCCCGGATCATAGCCCTGTAAGGGGTTGCGAAGTAGTACTTGCGCAAGCATTCGTCAGCCAGAATTGGAATATCTTCCAGGAGCCGGAGCTTCTTGACGTGTCTGCACTCTTCCCCTCTTCGCACGTATCTCAGAAGCTTCAAGCGCAGGAAAGCCCTCCCCGCCTCAGCCTCGATCAGTTGGTGTAGTCTTCATGCAGCCAGTTGCCCCCAGACTGACCACCCTTTGAAGGCGTGTCAGTTGCGATCTAGCCGTGACCAAGGTTACCCTCGGCCACCAGACCAGAGCCGCATATGTGAGCATAGGCAGCATGATCACTCTATAGAACCATATGATCGTTTTGGTCAGTCCCCACCTCGGACCAATGGCTCTCCTACAGGCCCAATACGTGTTTGTCACCTTGCTTAGGCGACTATCAAGATGAGGATAAAATAGTCATTTTCCTAACAAGTGCGCAAAGTGATACTTTATTTAAACATACTGATGCATTGTTGCGTTCTATGTTCTATGAATTACTAAAAATTGCCGGTCCAGTGGGGTTATTTGGTGCTAAATGGTAAGTAGATGACGTCGATGAGGATGGCATCGGTTGCAGGTCACATAAAGATTACCATGAAGGTGACGGCAACGGTTTTAAGTCATTTGTTGATGAAAGAATTTTATTTGATATATTTTCCTTATATCAAACCCGGGTGGTTTGATAGTTGTTTAATAACACTACTTCAAAGAGTGTACAGGGTTACATATATCATTATTTTATATTTTCAAAAAATTAAAAATGCAACAAAGCTAGAAAAGATGTAGATTTTATTTGATGGAATATTTCGTAAATATTTATTCATCTGTCGTAACAATTATAGTTATAACTTCCGAAGTGAAAAACTATCGAATAAGGTCAAAATTTGCATAATTTTACGCACTAGTGCGGTAAAGTGACACTTTCAAAACTAAAATGCGTGCGGGAAAGTGGGTTAAAACGCATTCTTTACCTACTTCTTATTTTACAATTTCCAACTTTTATTACTTACTTGCAGGTATAGCACTGAAGATAGCTTAACAGCCGAAAGCGCTCTGCGATTTTTAAAAATTAAAATTTTACACAGAATACAAATATGTTTTCTTGACTTTCTAGTCATGTGTACTCAGCTATAAAGACCTTACTGAGTATGTGCCTCACGCATCCAATTAGGATTCTCTGCCGACCAATATCTACATTTCTGTCGGTTTACCTCTCCATTCAATGGGAATGTTGATTCGTCAGAAAAAAGAATGGTACCAAGAACTATCCCATTTCTGTTCAGCCTCATCAATTGTTACCTATTATTTATTTAAAATAATAAGGCAAGATAAATTGCAACGGCAACTCAATGTGTAGAGCACCTCAGGTGTGAATTCGCAGACCAAACTAATATCAGTTCAGGGAGTAATCTTACCGGTTCGCGGGTAATCCTACATTATTTAAGTTATTGAAGTTATATTGAAGTTAATGAGATAATAGATGAAGTTAAGAAACCAAATGAATTTAATAAGTTAATAAATCAAGTTAAGGAATGTAATTAAAGTTAATCAAGAAAGGTAAGTGGGCGCCACCCTGAATAATATTAGTCGACTTGTTTTTCACCTCACAACTCTCTATCAACAAACCTGGAAATGCTGGAAGGGAAGGAATATGAACAACGTTGTTAAATTTACAAGTTGTATAATGATTTTAAAACTAATATCACAGTGAATGAATGTTGTTTTATGTTGTTTGTTGTTTTACTTTCCTTATTTTCTTCGGACAGGTCCTAGGTGTCTGATGTTAATCTACCTCATAGAAACTACTTCGTCCGGAATGTCACGTACAAATTGGCAGGTACAAAGTGCTAAGAAAGATACAGTGTATCAGCAATAGTTACATTTTTTTTATGTTAAATTCAGGATATCTGCAGTAATTCGGTTCACAATTGGTTACAGAGAATCATTTAAGAACGTGGTTCATAAAAAAATATCCTATATTTTACTATTAAAAAAAACAAAAAATAAATGTGACATGATACGATATGATATTATTAAGGAAATCTTATTTATTTCCATTCATCAAAGAAATAAGAGACAATATCTAAATAACATAAAAACTCAATTTTATTTTATCACTTATTTCAATCACAGAAGACCAAAAAAATGTAGTTCAGTAATATAATATTCTAGGTTGGTAATGAGATTGAATTGATTAATTGATTAAATATACATATTTTAAAGACTTCAACTATATACATGAGAACCTTTTATCAACTGTATAAGAAAAACTAGAAAAACTATATCAAAGAACAAGATAAAAAAAAACAATATCGCTGTATGTGTGTATCTGGCGCTTATCACTAGGAGGAAAATATATAAAAGCAAGAATCAGAAATGAAAAGCATATACGTAAGTGCAACTTACCATTCACATTGAATGCACTTTGGAAAAAGAGTTTGAGGTAAACCTCTCACAAGGAATTGAAATTAACCTTATCGGTTCATGGTTCACAGGAGAAAGAAAACTTATTTTTACTACTGGCTATTAAATTAAACCATGCGATGAGCAATGGACATACGTTGCATATCCCTATCCTGTTCACATGCTCCGGCTCGAGAAAGAATTTACATATTCGAAGTGTGTTCTTAATTTCTCTCTCTATTATAGGAGAGAAGAATTGAAATATTTGACCAATATCAGTGTATACAAATCCTCACCAACGGAGATTATCTGTCGCACATTAAATGTAAAAATATGCCTTTCACAGCGGTGATCGATGCTACAGGTTCCTGACGAGAATCACATGTTGGTAAGGAAAAAGGAATGGCTACTCGCCGTCCGGTAGATATTTAAATATTTCAATGATAGTGACCAAATATAACGTTACACAATCTTTCGCAGAAATCCATTCTACGATCTGGATCGTCTTCTGTTAACTCCTGCACAAAAGTTAATTTGTAGGGATGAAGTCTTTCTTTATGAAGACATTTTAGAATAGTTATATGACTAACATTATTTTCACGGGCAATTTGACGTGTACTTGAAGTTGGATTCTCTTCGACACTTCGACAAAATATCCACATCATCTTCAACGAAGTGTGGTTTTCTTTTCAATGGTTTGTCATGTCCAAGTTCTCTGAATTGTGCATGAATTTTAGACACAGTACTTTGTGAAATATTAGGCAATTCGGGATACCTACCTGTGATTAAATAAGTTTGCCACTTCAACTTGACTTCTGCAGTTATCCCCGTGCCCGATCATCATTAAAATCTCAATTCGGTGAGTCTCAGTTAAATATTTCATTGTTATGTCGACAAGGAAAGAGTGTTTGACAAAGATTTTATTTTTTCAGTATAAACTGTCAACACATCAACAACTGACAGAATAGAAAACAATCCACATTATTTACCGATTTAAAACAATCCACATTATTTACCGATTTTGTCCAATTATTGGCGTTTTTAGGCAATTTTTGGATATTTCTGATAAAATTCATGGGCGTAGCAGGTTTTGTTTAGTATACAAATACGTCTAATAATTAGTTAGTTTAGATTTTTGATAAATCCATATTTAGCTAATTTAAAAAAGTAGCAACATTTCAAATGTAATAAATTATTAATTTTAAAATTTCACCCTGTATAATTCATAATTGTCTATACATTATTTAGTATGTTGGAATCGGTTCATTGGGAGGATTTCAAAAATATGCAAATATACAGGGTGTTTCATTAAAAAAACAACACCGACTATGGCATACTTGCGTGAATCACCCTGTACATTTAAATTTATGTTTACATAACGCACAACTCAATTCAAAAGTTGACGTGTCACGGCATTAATTATAATTTTCTAAAATAATGATATAAAGTGGTTTCCACACTGAATATATTGTTTCCACCATCAGTTTTAAAAGTCCGTTGCACACGGGCACGGGCACACAGGTCCGTCGTTTTTGTTCTATCAGACTTGCTCGTCCAACAAAACATCCGATTAACAACGCAGTCTATGGCTACCTTTACAAGGCTGATATATAGCAAATAGCGGGTGAGATTGAATATTAAGGTTGTAATATTGTAATATTGGATTATAACAATCAAATCAAATCCGTTATTTGCGTATATCGGCCTTTTGTCGTTCATTCAAGAACCGAAAGATAATCTGGTGGATTTTCAGGATCAAAAATTTACCCAATAATGGCTGAAGGAGCTTACCCGCTGTCTAAATGTAACAACGGTTGTTTAATATTTCAAGAATAAACATAAACATTGGGAATACTCTGTAACCAAATAACAAATAATGTAAAGAAATAAAACGGTACTTTATTCATAAAAACAAGAATGTATTATTCAACTTAAAAATGTCTCAATTCTCCAGCTTGGGACCTTTCTTTATAAATTTTATTTCTAGTGTATCTTCTTCGGGTATCAGAACCACATATTTACTGGCAGATAAAACTGAAAGAAATATAAAAAATTAAACAATTAGCGAGTTTGACGCGAAGGATTTCAAACTATACAGGGAAAAATCTAATTAAAATCTGAAGTCAGCCTGTTTTAGGAGTAGAATTGAGGTAACTTCACTGACGTACGAAACACGAATAAGAAAAAAAGGAAACCTAAAAGTAATGAGTTTCTTGGTAGAACAGTCAGAAACGAACCAAAGCATGCGCATTAAAAAACTATCCAAATAAAGAATTCCGACAGTTGGTTATTCAAAAATCCTTTGTTCGAAAATTACATTTGCAGTTTCAGATCAGTTGCGAACGATCTAATGACGAATTTGACTGGGGAGCACGATCCAAGTGCACGGCCTACCCCAGTTCCATTCGCATTTTCTCAGTGCCATGTAAAAGTTGCTCCAACTCGGATCCGGTGCAGTTACCAAGCGGCACTATAGAAATGCGTGCCACACTAGTGCAGTTCTTAAACCGACGTTGATTCAACTGGGATTGACAGAAGATTTGTCAAATTGATCCAAGCAAGCTAACAACTCGTCATCCGAGAAATCACTCTTAGGCCGGACGATAGGGCTAACAACTACAAGTAATTAGCAATACGGCTGATTTTTTTTTCATAAGTACGTTAAAGTATGTAGATTAATATAAAAAAAAGTTTACCAGTCTATCAATTTCCCAAATTGGAAAAAAAAATCAAAAAACTTTTTTTTTTCGAAATTTTTAAATATCTCACGCTGGGAGGAAGGTGGAGAAGAATAAAAAATACCACCTTGTAGGGGAAGTCTTTTGCAATTAAAAAGGTCTCTTGTCTCTTTTTCGTCTGATCAATGGTTTGTCCGTAAAAAATTCGGTAAACTAAGTATATGTTTCGCATCCGCACGACTTTATGAAGCGCGGGAGAGTACATTACTATAAACTATTGTAGGTACAGTTATAATGTAGATATAGTGTCGGCTTTGAGATGGCATTTTGTTTTTGTCATAGCACACAATCATTTTTAGCAAATTACTCATAAATAATATAAATATCATATTCTAAAAAAAACCAAGTATCTCAATAAAAATATATGTATTATATAATAAGGTGGAAATGAAACAATTTTTCGAAAGATGGAAACTGTTATTTAGGAGGTCTGTTCCATACAAAATTTTTTGACAGTTCCAAGAACCAATCAAATTCCCTCATTTTTTATCATATGAACAATTTCACCCAATCATGTCAACATTACACTGATAACAGACCATGGGTTATTTTCACGTTGCTATGGACACAATATTGATTTATTTCGATTTTGAAGTTTCAAATATTTAATATTTCGAAATGTCACCATTTGGTTGTAATACTATAATTCGCAAAAAATTTTCTATCCGAATAACCCTCGGACATTGATAAATGCTCAAAAATTTTATGACAACTTTCTCAAGCTTGTTGCTTGTAGGCAACAGAGCTCCGCCTACGGCGTCGGTCTGTTTCCAAGCAACAAGCTTTCGAAATCTGTCATATAATTTTTTCGAACAATTATCAATGTCCTTGGGTTATTACTACTGATAAAATTTACGGATAATCAATTTTTCCTAATTACGAAATACGGAACTTTTCATTATTTGGTAAATTTTAGGTAGCTTGAATTTACAAGGAAATATATATATTGAATACTGAATACTGTAACTTTGATAAAACTGGAGTATAATTTTAATAGGTTTTGCGTAGAAATGTTGGGGAAACTTCTAAGATCAAGAATATATAATTACAAAATTAATTAATTTACATACATTTTTGGATTCAATGATTCTTTGTATTATAAGCGAAAATAGCAATTTTTATAGAGTCGGGTAGGAATCTTCTTTATTTTTTCAAAATAAAATTTGATACTCATGCAATATAAAGGTTAATATTCAATGAACAAAATGTATATAGTGAAAATGTATAAAATATGATTAGGTAATATACAGGGTGGGGCACTATGAACGAACTATTCTCTGGCGTCTTAACCGCAAATATAATTAGAAAAAATAAGACGTACAATTGAGTAGATTACTTAGGACTATAATTTAAAAATATTCTGGAATATACAGGGTGCTCCAAAAAAGCATGCCGTATCAAAGTTGGGTTCCTTTAAATTGAACACCCTGTATTTTATCACATTTTTGAATTCTACCATTAAAAATAATGTAAGTTCATTAACATTTCCCAATACCTATCTAGTACAGTTTCCAGGATAACTCGATTTGTAGAGTTGTAGACCCTCCGAAGAAATACAATAACTTCAAAATAAAAACGAATAACCACATTTGCTTTACACCATCTCACTAGAAGCTTTTAACATTCCGTTTCCAATATTTAC
>CAJUYG010000422.1:189721-222116 GCA_910591675.1 Galerucella calmariensis
GATGGAATAGGTTTGAAACAAATCATACACGAGCCCACACGTAAGGATCGACTGTTAAATCTTATTATTGTAAATAATTCCTTGAATTTCTCTAAATGTAATGTTCATAATTTGGGTTGTTCTGATCATTGGTTAACTGATGGTACATTAATTTTTGATACTCCGGTGAAAACACCGGTTTCAAAAACCTTTCGCGATTTCTCTAATTTCAAACCCGAAAATTTTGAAACAGATTTTAAAGCACTTGATTGGGAACAAATTTATGATAAAAATACAATTGATGAGAAGGTAACACTTTTGAACAGCTTCTTAGTTTACTTATTTAATAAGCACGCACCCTTTAAGACATCAACTTTCACTCGTACCCATAAACCTTGGATTACCGATAACATTAAACTAATGATAACATTACGTAATAAAGCTCTTCATAAATAAAGATCTACTAAACTTCTTGCTCATTGGAACTATTACAAACAGCTAAGTAATTATACAAATAATGCAATAACAGTTGAGAAAAAGGTATACATCCAAAGGAAAATTCTAAATTCAGACGGTAAAAATAAATGGAAAATAATACATAGTTTGTTGGGCAACAAAAATAATAATGTGACTTTCAATTTTCAAACAAATGCAAATCTTATCAATAATCATTTCCTAAGTATTACCAATATTCTCAATCCCCCAGATAAAGAAATATCACAATTTTACACAAATAATGTAAAAGATGGAATAGATTCTAGGCTGGACTTTGAGGAAGTGGATGATGAAAAAATATCAAAAATCCTGTTTGATATTAAAACGCAAGCATGTGGTTCCGATGGTGTTAACATCACATTATTTCAGCTAGCATGTCCATTTATTTTTCCATACATAACACATATCTGCAATTTTTGTTCAAGCATGTCAGTTTTTCCTTATGTCTGGAAACAAGGCCTTGTTTTACCAATTCCAAAAGTTAATTCTCCCGAATGCCTTAGTGATTTACGCCCTATTACGATTTTGCCAACAATATCCAAAATTCTAGAAAGAATTATAGACCAGCAAATTCGTTGTCATCTAGATACCTATAATATTCTCCCCCAAAATCAATCGGGTTTTAGATCAGGACACAGTTGCGGCACTGCTCTATTAAACATCACAGACGACATATTCAGAGAACGTGACAAAGGCTCGGACAAAGGTAAGATCGGAGCCTTGATATTACTTGACTATAGTAAGGCTTTCGATATGATAAACCATCAATTACTTTTAGCTGTTTTAAACTACATAGGTTTTAGTGCCAAAACTGTTGAGTTTTTTAAAAATTATCTAAGTGAGAGGAGTCAAAAGGTAGCAGGTAATCACTCAGACGTTGGGTATATAAATCGTGGAGTTGCTCAAGGCTCTATTCTAGGGCCTTTGTTGTATACAATATATACAAGCAATTTTACATCTGTTCTGAAAAACTGCACTTTTCATATGTACGCCGATGATACTCAATTATACTACTTTTTTGACCCTTTATTAATTGCAGAATCAGAAAAAATATTAATGAGGACATTAACGCGTTGGTGGAGCTTTCTTCAAAACACGATCTAATAATAAATCCGTCGAAATCAGTGGTTCTGCAATTTGGAAGGAGGTCTGCAGTAGATTTTAATATCAAGATCAACAATAGCGTAATAACGACTACAACTTACGCAAAAAACTTGGGGCTTTATTTAGATGAAAAACTTAAATTCGATCACCATATATCTCATATCCTTCAGAAGTCATATGCCAAACTCAAATTACTATTTTAGACAGGTTTTGAATAGTAATCTGAAAAAAGAGCTGTGTGATACATTAGTTCTGTCGCTAGCGAATTACTGTGACTATGTCAATGGTCCCAGCCTTAACAGTGTCGAACACAGAAGATTACAAAAACTGCAAAACTCTTGTCTAAGACTCACCTATGGAATTAGAAAATTTTGTAAAATATCACACACCCTGAAAATGGCAAACTGGCTGAATATGGAGAATCGAAGAAAGGTTCATGCACTATGCCTATTTCATAGGGTGTTCAGAATTTTCAGCTTCATTATTAGATCATTCAATGTGCAGTATCAGGCTTATTTTAAATGGAACAACCTGTATTTTGATAATATATCTAGGTATTATACTTTTCCTGCAATTTACAATTTTCTTAAATTTTATGCTCTATCGATTTTAAAACATCTGAAATTCTCTCCAAATTTCAAACTAATGATCTTGGCATAGTTGTTGTAAGAAACTGAATAGATCACGTTCCGAGCCTCCAGAAAATATAGGGTTCTGCTATCCTATACCGAGTGGTTAAAAAGATATAGCCACTTTCACAGAAAAATCACTATCCACTTAGAGACATTTTATGAAATAACAAAAAACAAAAAAGTTTCACACAATACGAGTGTTATGTTGAAGATTGGCTCAATTATTATTATTTATACCATTAAAATACAGCATGGATAAAAACGGAACTAACAACTAAATGTAATAAACTTTTTTTTATTGGTGAACCATTTTACCTATTTAAAGCACGCCTCAGCGTGTTTAAATCGAACTTTAAAAAACGCGCGTGTTTTAAAGTTACCGAGGCAACATCCGCAACTCGAGAAACGAAGTCTAAATCTATGGTCTAAATCATGTCTAAATGACAATTTTTTATTATTGATCTGGCAGGAGTAGTTTGTAACGTCAAAACTTTTATTCGAACAATATTTAACAATGCCAAATTTATAAATTAAAATGGAAAGTGCCATTGAAATTGTTTGAAATATTAATATTTCGATTTTTCAAATCTTAGGAAATGGTATTTAAATTAATGCTATTGACTCAATAAGGTTGAACTTCTATCAAAATACAAATTAGTTTATGTTTTTCTCATTTCCATGACAACGCAAGGTATACATCATATACATCACGAATTCAACCATTTGACATTTAGTTCTTATTTCCATCTATCATTTCCATTTCTTGTTGTTGTAGTAGTTATAGACCAGTATTTATAATTTCAAAGTGCACCAATAAAAAAAATAGCCTGAAGTATTTGTGGATAACTGGTCTTTAAAACACTTGCTCTATTTCGAGCACTCCGGCTTCGCGGTCGTGCTCGAAAAATCGCGCGTGTTTTAAAGACCTTAATATCCACTTATACTTCAATATACTATTATGTGTTAACAGCGAAAAGTAAAGTAAATCACTTACCGACGTGTTAGACTTAGAAACCAGTAAACACAACCTACCGTCCTGACAACCGATGCTTTAAATAAACAAAAATATCGATCGCGCAAAAAATAACTATTTAATTGTTTTTTTATGTAACTTTTTTGCTATAAGCTCGACAATAAGTATAACAATTTTTAAAAATCAGTGTTTCCATTCCAGCTCCCATTTTCTATCAAATTTAATTCACTAGAAGCTCGATATAATTCGATTGTCTATATTCCTTGTAGAATATTAGAATAAACGTCCAGGTGAATAGACTTTCTTCCTTCCACATCATATTTAAAGTCATAGCCATCTAAGCGAATTTTTATTTTTTTACCAATTTTAAAAAATGGTGAATTCGATAAAAATTAGCTAATATAGCGGTTTATTGAAAAAGTCTGTAATTTTACAAATAGCACTATCTAGGTACGTTCAATTTTTTACTAGTGTAAAATAATTTCAGAAAATTAAAGTTTTTTTTATTTACATAAAATTGCTCAAAATTATACTGTATATTAACACTCGACTACCGAGGTTTATACTAATGTAACGTCAGAAGTATTAGATAATTTTATAAGAAATTACGTCCATCGGAAGTCCCTTTAATAAAATAACCATTTCATTCTGTTTTTAGTATTTGTTATAAATTTATACGGATTATTTTATTTAAGTTTACTTTTGTAAATGAATATCCTTGGTCCAGTGCTTCTTGGAGAGACTTTTTTTGACAAGTTATTTTGACGTTTTTTTAAATTGGAAAAAAGATGAGTGACGAGTACTGAACGCGAATGCTGATTGGCGGATTTCATATACGTTCTAGGATGTATATAAAATCATATCCGTTCAGTTAACTGATATGGCCTACATTTCCATTCTGTAAACTATGCAGGAAATGGATAATATGCATGTGGGTGTAGAAAAACAATATTTTATCTAGGTACAATAATATGTTCACAAAATCTTCCAAATCCATTAAATGTTCCCGAAATAAAGACGCAGAATGTTGTCAGTTTCAAAATAATCAAAATACAACGCAGCTTGTGTTCAATGCCTGCAGTTTCTTAAATTAGTTTTATGGCTTTTGACATAGACCAATTAGCAAAACTCCATTTTTTTCACACCAACAACGATACCAATTGTATTTGAGTCTGTAATTGATTTTTCCAACGAATTGTTTTTGTAATTATTATTTTTATTATTTCTCATATTATAGTTTTTTACTATTCGTTGTTTTACCTGGCAGTTGTTAATCCAATAACTTCCGATGTCCTAGTCAATCCTTGGGAAGATGTTGCTTCTCTCACAGCATCCGTTTCTAATGTGGATCTTCTGTGTGATCCTGGTCTTAATTTGCCGAATGAATCGATTGAGGAGCTGAGGAAGATTAATAAGTAGTTGTAAAAAATGTTAAAATACTTGTGCTTCTGTTTATTTGTAAACTTACCCCAGTGATTGGGAGCCAGTTCTGATTTCTACAATGGGATCAATTCCAGTGTCAGTTACACTATAATAATTATACACATATGTATGATTGCGGTTTTGGAAAGAGCTTTCTGGAACACAAGATTTGTTTTGGAAACGTCCTCCTTTATCCTGCAAAGCAATAATTCAATTGGTATCATCCAAAAAATCACACTAATTCATTAATTATTTACTATCACAGAACTTGAGAAAATTAAGCTTCATAAATTGGTAAATATAATATATATAGTTTAAGCTATCTCAGTTGGACAAAAACGAAAAAAGACCTGCCGTCGATTCTTATTGGAGGCCGAAAAGCAGTCCTTTGAATTTTTTGACCAGCTATACGGCAGCTACGCGGCATCGTGCGTAACTTTTCCATTCGTGCGTAAAATGCTTCTTACCACACACGTTACGTAATATACTATTATTTCAATTAATGTAGGTATTTCAAAACACGACGATTACACTTTCTACTTTTTTTTCAAAACATATTCATTAAATTCAAAATATTTCATCACCGTCTGTTTTTTTGATCGGGAAAGCTTTTACGATATTCTGAGACTATCTAAAGAATAAACTGCTTCTGATCTTCGTTCTGTGTGGGAATATTGTTATATTCATCCATCAAATGAACTGCTCTTTCAGCTGTATCATTTACGACCTTCAAATTTTTGACAGCATTGAGACCTTTGTTGAAATGTTCATATTAAGGCCACATAGAACGAAGATCAGAAGCAGTATATTCTTCAGATAGTCTCGGAATATCGTAAAAGCTTTCCCGATCCAAAAAACAGACGGTGATGGAAACATTTTAAATTCAATGAATATATTTAAAAAAAAAGTAGAAAGTGTAATCGTCGTGTTTTGAAATACATTAATTGAAATAATAGTTATTTACGTAATTAGTGTGATATGGACATTATTAACGCACGCATGTAGAGTTTGCCCGACGAGGCCGTGGGCCGAGTCGTGTAATCACATAAGTGCGTTAATAATTCCTATTACACGTATTACGTACAAAATTTTATCTACAACTGTTTATTAGTATACCTATATCATAAAATTGGAAAAATATTTCAATCAAACGTATTTTTAATAATATTGACTGCAAACATAAGGTACTGTGTATTATATTTTGTGACCATAGCAACAAACACAAAGATGTGTAAATAAAATAAATTAGTGAAGCGAAGACAAGCTTCCTGTGTTATTTTAAATATTTAATTCTGGTATTAATATTTTTCTAGATTCTTATTATCGCACTAGTGTGGTAATGTTTTCAAAAACGCACTAGTGCGGTAATATACGTCATTATGACACTTAAAATAGTGTCAATTCGTACCCGTCACATGACAGTTGCAGATAAATAGTTTTCCTACATGTAGGAATAATTATAACTTTTACATTCTCACGACGTGAATAAGTCGGCCTTTCAATGAGTGAAATACTTTAAAGCACTAAGCATATCAAAACAGGTAGTCAAGTTGATCGATTTGCCGTCGTGTATAATGTAAGGAGGATGGCGGCCGTAAGGGATGTGATAACGCCTTGTAAAAAGATTTAATCGTAGATATACCAATTAAGAATAGATTAACTTGAATAATATTTTTTTTCAATGCTTAGGAGCAGATCCAAAAAATAATGACTGAATTATTCTGGAAATTTCATGTTATCTAAATGGAAAACAAAATGAGCTGACAGGTACGTATTCTCATTGGACTACAGCGCAGGGGTTTTGCACACATTTTCATTTATTTATTCCAAACGTATTTGGGGGGCGCACTTATCGAAATTCGTCAACACCCCCATTAAGGACAACCCTAGTATATATAATATGAAATAATGTACTCTATAATGATGGGAGACCCCAAAGGAACTGAAGAGGAAGCAATAAAAGTTCTAAGGTTGCTTCTAAGTATTGCCGTTGATTGAATCAACGGTATTGCCTTTATTCCAAGTTCAAGCTTTCGTTTGTGATTACAAACTTCATCAGGATAACAAAATCAGCAATTAAGCTCTAAACATCTAGCGATCACATTGTAACACAAGTTAGGTCCAAACATAACCTCAACTGTTGTCTTATATTTTATTCAGTTCAAATATACGAACATTTTGTTAAAAATATTGAAATTGTAAAATCTATATTGATGAAATTTGTAATCACAAACGAAAGCTTGAACTTGGAATAAAGGCAATAACTTAGAAGCAACCTTAGAACTTTTATTGCTTCTTCTTCAGTTACTTTGGGGCCTCCCATCATTATACAGCGTGTCCACGGATGGAGTATCCTATAGGTGAAAAAATGTCAAATATTAATTTAGTGAAAAATGTTATTCTTGATCAAAAGTTTTGCTTGTTCTGAAACCCCATAAGATGAAATAAAATTCAAGTTTTCCAAAACCCGTCTTATTTTATGACCAGTTTTATGAAAACCTGGAGTCTGACTTTTTGAAATTTCTGCACATATTGGCTAATATCTCGGGAACCTTAAGGTTTGCAAGGTTGTAGTCTACGCCATTCGATTCAGAATTGAATTTTCTATAAAAAGAAGAATTCTAAACATTATGAGTCTTCGCGAATTAGTATAAGTTTCGATATTAGCCAATATGTGGAGAAATGTCAAAAAGTCAGACTCCAGGTTTTCATAAAACTGGCCATAAAATGAGACGGGTTTTGAAAAACTTGCATTTTACTTCATTTTATGGGGTTTCAGAACAAGCAAAACTTTTTATCAAGAATAACATTTTTCACTAAATTAATATTTAAAAATTTTTCACCGTGGAGACTCTGTATAGTACATTTGCAAAGTTATTAGTACCCTGTTACTGTCTTTCCTCTTATATCATTTTAGGATGGGATCATTCTACGATAATATCTTATAATATTGTTTTTCTTCAATAGTTTGTTGTTTTGCGTGAATTACTGCTAATATATTAAAGTAAATACGCACTTTCAATTATAATAAATATATTTTCTTCACATGGACCACTTAGAGATTTGATTGAAAAAAATAAAAACAGAATTACCCAATAATCTAAATAATCCAAAAAGCATGAGTTTTGGCCACATTACATGTAGAATTTTATACCTGAAAAGGTTAGGCTCTAAACTGAAACTGTGGGTATCCCAAAGAATAGGAGTAAAGAGACTTTGAAACATATTTTCGGAGGTGAACATATTTAATAATTTCAGAAAAATTGATTTTTGGTGGAAGAGACAACAAGTCTATTCGGTTAACATTCAAATATGGTTTGAGACGATGATGTCATGATTGATAACTTTCCTGTCTATCAGAATAAATACGAATTCACCAGCCGTAAATACAATTTATACTCAATGGTCAGGGTAATTTTCAGCTGATGGGTTTGTAAAAATTCAAGCTTAGGATTAGTGGGTCATTTATTGTTTATTGACATCGATCACGACTTAACAAGTTTTTCTGGTGCTCCTCTGGATTCATTGTAATTCACTGTAATTATTTCCGTTACTGATTAACTAGGCAAATCTGCAGTGTTTAATTATTTCTTAAGCTATTTCTTATTTTTTGATATTTTTATACATAGTTACACTTTGATCAACCGGGTTTGGGCCTGGGTTTTCTTTTTTAGTTTTCTATTTCTTATTTTCTGATATTTTCATACAAAATAATACAGGTAGAAGCATTAGTAGAGGTCTAATGAGAACCAATTAATCAAATCATCTAAAAGCCAGAAACAGATTATGTCTAATATTTTTCTGGCTTGTAGATGATTTGATTAATTGGTTCTCATTACACTCTAAATCAGATTTTTCTCAATGAAAATGACTTACATTGGTTTTGGGATATCATTAGATACATAATTCGATTAATAATTTACTTTATATTTAAATAGATTTTTGTTATTAATAATTCCTGGAATTTGATTTTACATACTTCATTCTTAGAATGGTTATTGTGTTTGGAGTTTCTTCTGACTATTGATTTGTTATCTATTTGAATTAGATTTGGTAAAGGGTTCTCATTAGACCCATAATATTTTTTTTGTTTTTGGAATGAGATTTGAATAATACTTTCTCATTAGACTTTAAAATCAAATCTGTTTTCTTTGTTTAGATGACTGGTTTTTGGTTTTGAGAGGCTACCAGATTACAATTTTTATTTATAAAAATTTGTTATTTGGAATTATGCTCAGATAATTACTTTCATTGATTTACACAAATATTTTATAGTTTTCAAATTAATTTATTTGCTTTTGGAATCTCTCTTGACCTATTTGTGAGTTTTCTATTTTGAATTAGATTTAGCAATGGGTTCTCATTAGACCTTAATATATCAAATTTATTTATAATTTATTAGGAAATTCACATATTTGTTTTGGGACATTACCAGATCATTTGTTTACAATAATTTTATTTTTATGCTCATGTTGGATAGCTTGAGTTCTGTGTCCACTTGAATTGTCATTTGTCATTTGTTAGTTTTAAATTGAAGTATAGTGTCACTAAAACAAAAACATACTTACGTCACATCTGTTTACACCAATGTTTCGTCTAATCTGCCTACCAAAAAATAAATGTTCATTTCCCGGCAGATCCTATAATAAGAAGTAAAATTATTAATATGTATATATATACAGGGTGTTTCATAGTTAAACCACCATAGGTTAACTGCAAGTAGAGGACACTTTGGTGGTTCCAAATAGCCTTGGTTAATAATTGGTCTAACATAATTATTAACAGAGATACAGGGTGTTTTATCCATTTAGTCCAATCCTTTTGAAGGCCATAACTTTAGAACCACCCTATATATTCCTTTCATTTTTGGTAATGATATCGAGGTCTGGTTTGAGAAAAATTTGCAAAATTCGATAATCTCCAAAACAACACCCTGTATATCAGAATTTTTTAAATCCAATAAATTATTCAAAGAGAACAGAAAAAATAGAGCGGCACCAAAATATTTTTCGAAGTGCACATCCCGTTTTACTGCTTAACTTTTAATGTCAAAGTTATTTAAATGTACCATTGACATTTTCGTACGTGATAACTTGAGAACCACCCTATAGATTTCTTTCATTTTTGGTAGGTGTAAGTTAGAGTTGAAATAATACCCTTCTTGATGTGCGTCATCATTTGTGACGTATATTCGGGTTTTCGGCATGTCGTTTATTTTATTTGCTATTTTGACATATAGCTAACCTCGAATTTGATAAGTAAAATCATCAGAATCGTATTCATACAAATTCGAAAAAGCTATGAAATTAATAATTATCAGGTTCTTTTTCTAACTGAAAATACTTAAGAATTTCAAAAATGCTGATGTTTTTCCGTGTATCCATGCATATTTTTGTATTATTTAAACATATATTACAGTAAGAGTGATATAGTTGAAATAATACCCTTCTTGGTGTGCGTCATCGATTGTTAATGTCTTTTTAACACACTACGTAGAAAGAAATGGAAAGAAAGGCAGGTCTGTGATTAATCCTAATCAAAATATCACAATAATGAACCGTTTAAACGTATTACAAACGTTAACGCTAATCTTTGACTCACAAAAATTTGATTGATTGATGTTTAGATTACGCTCAAGCTCAACCTATCAATCAAGAGTTCAAAATACTATGAAGGCGTTACTTTCGTAGCGGCAATAAGTCTTACGTCTTTTTCTACTGTCACGCTGACAGTTCTTGACAGGTCTGTACTTTGTTGTTTACGGTCAATTATTACTTATGAAAAGTGAATATAGTTAAAATAATACCCTTTTTGGTGTGCGTCATCGATTGTGACGTATATCCGGGTTTTCGGCATGTCGTTTATTTTATTTGCTATTTTGACATATAGCTAACCTTAAATTTGATGAATAAGATCATCAGGATTGTATTTAGACAAATTCGAAAAGGCTATGCAATTAATAATCACCAGCTTCTTTTTCTAACTAAAAAAAATTCTTGAGAACTTCCAAAATACTGATGTTTTTCCGTGTATTCATGCATATTTTTTGTATTATTTAAATAAATAAATCAATAAGATTAATATTCACTTTTCATAAATAATAATTGACCGTAAACAACAAAGTACAGACCTGTCAAGAACTGTCAGTGTGACAGTAGAAAAAGACGTAAGACTTATTGCCGCTACCAAAGTAACGCCTCCATAGTATTTTAAACTTTCGACTGATAGGTTGAGTTTGAACGTAACCTAAACATCAACCAATTAAATGCCTTTTTTCCATTTCTTTCTACGTAATGTGTTAGAAAGACATTAACAATCGATGACACACACCAAGAAGGGTATTATTTCAACCATACATAAAGTGTTGTTGAAAATAATTGTTAGTAACAACCACTTGTTTTCACAAGTTGTTACGCACAGGCATTTCATAAACAATCACAAAACTATTTCGCACTAAGTTAAAATTGTCTGTAACACTTGTTATAGACAAGAAGAGAACAGTGGCGGCTCGTGAACTTTTTAAGAGAGGAGGCTGGACATTGGACATAAAAATATACTCTATTCAGCCATTTAGTTTAACCTTTGCGCAGCGATCGTACCTGCTACTTCAGTGACAAAATTAATTGTTGCCCAGCAAGCACCAACGTGGAGGTATAGGTTTCCCTTGCCAAAATTTTTTTTTGTTCACATAATTCATTGTGCATTGCTATTTTATGAAAAAATTATATTTCAGAACGAAGTTGTCTAAAAGTGTATTGGAAAACTCTTTTGAAAAAACATTCGAATAAGTTTTTATTAGTCAAGTCGTAACACCTTGTAAAATTCATGTAAATCGGAAAATCCAATCTCAATTTGACCTTTAATAGTATCTAAAATTTCATAAAAGAGTTGTTTATAATGTGATTTCTTGTCTACCAAATTATATGGTGTCCTCCTTTTCGCGGGAGGAGCCTCATCAGTTGGAAAATTTTCAAATAAAATATTAAAATGAAATTCTGTATTACGGAAACTTGAAATTTTATCAATGAGATGCTTCCAACGATCTCTTGAATAAATTATATCAGTGAATTTATGTTGTAAAATTTGAAAAATAACATCAGTTTGTTCAAATATTAATTTCAAAGTATCAAGAGAAAACAAAACTTAATTATTCCCGCTAATCATCTAAAATTCTAAGACAAAACAAGCACGCACGAACCCACGCTCGTATTCTGCATTCCGTAGTTCGTATATCATCGCAACTGATGCAAGCTAAGCCTCCAGAGAGTGTTGCCATTTGCGCTTTTTTCACGGTATTAGCAATAGGACTGGTAGAAGAAACGGCAACTGTGTTGAGCAGCACGTGTTTCGAGAGAAATGTTTGTTGCCTCAGGGCACTGTTGTCAGATTCTAAAATAAGTAGTGACAACGGGGAATTTATTGTGAAATTGAAAAATTTTAGATAAACGGAAAATAAAATGAAGAATAATCAACAACATATTTCTGGTGCTATTTGCTGGATAAATTGTTGAGGAGGCTGAGCCTCCTTAGCCTCCTTCGAGGAGCCGCCACTGGAAGAGAAAGAACTTGTCAACAACACCACACATAATCTAAGAATTTAGTTTATGAAAATATTATTTTTCCATTGCCGGAGATGTTAGCGTAGATCCATAAGCGAGATAATGAAAAATGTCCAAAAGTGTGACATTGGGTAATAAAGCTCTCATTTTAAAACAAATTAGAGACAGTAAAGACACTTTGTTCGGCAGTTTTTAAAGGGTAGCCAGAATCTCCTAGTAAAGCTGCATTTACGATTGGACGCCAATCTTCTTCCATTCTTTGAAAAAGAGTACTGTTTCTTCAAACTCGAGGATCATTCACGCTTCCTGGCCAATTAGCACTAGCATAATATATTTCCAAATTTGGTCCGCAAACAATCATGCAATTGATGGAGTGGTTTCCATTACGATCAACAAATGCAGGCTCATTTCCGGTTGGAGCATCTATTTTTACTAATATCTCATCGATACATCCAATATCTTGATATATCAAAAAGTCCTACAGAAACGTTTGAAATATTGTCATGCCAACTAACGCATTGGGGAAATTTAATTTGTTAACTGCATACACAAACTTTCTAACACATCTGCAGACACTTGCCTTACTAACCCCATGTGCATCTGATATGACATGGTATTGCTCTCTATTACCTAACCAGTGTAATGCTATACAAATCTGCATTTTTGTGGACAGTGCGTGAGATCGATCAGTTGGATGAAGAAGAATATGTCCAATATTCATACGAAGCTGTTCCATTTAGACAAGTCATTCTGAAACGTTCATTAAACTAGAATAACGAGTGGAACACAGAATTAATTCTAGGCCTAAACACTCTCCTTCTACGTATGTGAATAATCTCTTCATTTTCATTTTCTGACGAAGAACTACTAGACCACATTTTGTTGCAGCTATAATCTATGTATATTTAAAACTTGTCAGCGATCCACCTTTCAAGTTAGGTAGAAGAGCTTTAGTAGATAACAAGTTTCAGATGCAATTTTGTTGACTACACTAGTTAATAACAGGTAAATTATTCATAGTGAATAACAAGTACTTTACTTGTAAAATTGTGAAAAATTGCCTGTTATTACAAGAGTATACTTGTCGTTTTATGAAACGCGAGTAATTACATATTTTGCCAAACTTATTAAAATCTACTTGTTATTTACAAACTTGCATTTTTGTGAAATAGGCCCCTGTATTACAGCAATGGTTGACAAAAATGGTTAACAAAAATGGTTAACAAAACTTTTAGCAGTACAATGACGAAAAAACAACTATACAATGAATCGAACCTTTTCGACAAGGAATACATAAATTAATTTTTGGCGGAATTTTCAAAGAGCATGGATATAATCTGCTTAGACTACTCCAATATTTTCAATAATATCCTGTTGAAAGGACATGGGAGTTTTGTGAGAAATATCACAATGAAAACATAAGTTCTGTCCACTACGATAAGAGCCTAGCATGATTCCAAATTTTTATGAAACCCGACCTATTTTTTCCGTCAAACACTGCGATATACAATAAAAAGTTCAAACAATAAAACTTACTTTATTGACAAGCGCAACTCGTTCTTTTATAAGGGATTTTTCAGTGGTTTGAATTTCTTGAAGAACTGGAGACACCGGAATTATTTTTTTAGCGGTATCCTTTTCAGCAGTGTCCATAATTTGAATATTTTCGACATCGTCAGTCCGAATGGCAAAATCAAGAACACGCCTCTCCTTAGTTTTGTGTACTTTTTTTTCAACATGTTTTGATAACTGAATTTCTCGCAGCACTCGTGACATATCAGAAACTGTGATGGATTCAGTTATCTGGGGGTTTTCTCCTGCCAACACTTCTGTTTCCATTGGTTGTGGAAGATTCTCCAAATCATCTAAATTGATAATTGACTATAGTAAATAAAAATCGACAGGATATCAAAATAATACATTGATATTAAAATAGTAAGCCATTGTGGAAAAAAGAAATTCCTCAATCGCGCTATAGAGATAGAGATAGACTTTAGATTATTTTAGATTTCATGAGATGGCTAATATGCCTATTCCTCAGCAACCTTTTTTTATCAATTGTGGTCCTGTGACTCTAGACTATGGATATTCTCCAGTTCGACTCTTTTTATATATAGTAAATCAATCTCGAGATTGAAATGTTCATGCCTCATCACCTAGTACAAGAAGCCACAAATTTGCCAGGTATAGATTACAATTATTGGTCTAACAATCTTTGTGAATATTCATAGGTTTATTTTTGGGTTGAGACCCAACATTTTTTCACAAATTGTTCCGTCCCGAATTTCATTTTCCAACAAATTAACTATTAGCAAATACGTGGCAATAGCACGCGACGTCGTATCGGTGAGACAAAGAGGGAGGCGGAGAATATTTTTTTTTGGTTTTCTCAGTAGTAATACTTCAAAATAATCAGGTTATACATCGATAACTTCTTGCATAACTACAAAGAGTGTCCGTATGACAGTTTAAATAATCCGACCGCGCAGGGGGATGATTATTCTGTCAAACTGATACGATTTGTAATTATGCAGGAAGTTTGAGGTGTATAATCGTATTTATTTTGAAGTACGTATTGTATTTGATACGAGTATTTGTTAAGTAAATATAAACAATTCATTAATTTAGATACAAATTGGTACAATGGAAATTACAATCCAAATCGACTCATTTTTGATAAACGTCAGAATTTGATGGTATGGTAATGTTAGTTTGTGTGTTGTTGTATATTGATGTCGATGTGGTTACTATGGAAATTAAAGTATTTTAAAATTTTTGATTGGTAGAGCAATTCTATGTATAATTACTTGTGAAATTTTTGATTGGTAGAGCTACCCGGCCTAAGTATAATAAAATATTATCGAAATTATACGAGGTAATTTAACTAAATTGATCGTTCTGATTGGTTGAAAATGGTACGAAAAAAATAATCATTCATATTTTTTTTCGCCGGTATACTTTTGTTTATTGAGTTGTTATTAAAACGTTGAGACAGCCATATTGTTAGAGGCTGCCCGGTAAAGTAATAGATACGAATACTGTATATTTATTGGAATATATAGTTCATTGCAGTCCGTACATAGTTTGATTTGAAATAAACAAGTGCAAAATACAGTCCACTGTTGTGTTGTATAACCAACAATCGTTGTTCAAACCGTTAAAACACATATTCTTCTGCATCTGCCGAAAGAAATGTTTGTTCTTGTAAAGGTGTTTCATGAAAATCTTTTATCAAAATGTATTCCTTAGGTACTTTGCTTCTTTGGTAAATGAAATCATTGTTCTTCCTAGCACTTTTGGTTTTAGGCCTGTATCGTTATTCATGAAATTCCCTGAAATGTTTACTCCCCCACGGAAATGTTGACATTTCTATTCCCACAAAACTTCACTCGATTTTAAAAAGCAGTATTCTTGAAATCAGGGAATATAAATGTCTAAGTTCTCAAAATTGTACTACCAATCAAAACGTACAAAATGTTGACAGTATAAGTGAACTGTGCTATTTTTGCTAAGAATTTCAACCAAATCAGAAGATGTTTTCAACTTCAATTTAACCTTTTTTTCTTCGCGGCTTTTTTGGTTTTGCGAAATATAACTGTGGTATACACACATATAATATGCTATGTATGACCTATGACTGTAGTATAGTGTGAGCTTAGGTGATCCTACCAAAAGCAAAAACAAAGATTCACCATATTTACCTTAGTTTGTATGGTCAAGGATGTTCTTGTCGAAGACTCCATACATTTCAATAACATCCTTAACAAGAGGTTTTGTTAATCTAAAAATTTGTATAAATTTCCTAGTAGAAAGTTAAAACGGATTTGTCTGTGGAAGAGCATCTCTTCCAATATTCAATTCTTACCAAGCCTCCTCAAAATCATCAATCATGGCATCATGCCAATGCAAAAGTTGGTTGAATTCATCCATAATTCATTAATTTACCGAAAAACAGTTAAAAAGCCTACAGAAATCAAGAATAAAATATCCTTATATTGACAAAAAACAAGCCAACGATAAGTTTTGATGTAAAATCTAAATATTTTCACATTATTTCGGCTTTTTCTTTCAGTCATGACCAATAGAATAAAATTCCCCTAGGGAGTGATAATTTCCCCCATTTTTCGATAGGAATTTTTCAAGATTACGGAATTTTAAAATTTGAGGGAACCACGCCCACTTTTGATCATTTCTCCTCTAAATTTCTATTCCCACAAATTCAAGAATAGCGGCACTGGTAGTTCGGTTTTTTTATAATTTGTGTTTTCTGTTCATTGATTGTCAGACCCTCTTTTATATACAAATTATCTCATCAACTATATTTGATGACAACACAAAAGTTTTAATTATGCTAAAAACATATTTTTTAAGACATTTTCAAGCACTGCTGTTGATGTCACATTCTTGCTATATAACGGTTAAAGTACGAATACCTTAAATAATAATCAATTTATGTCTGGTAACGTAACGTATCGTTCAAAGTTTAAAACAACGGTGGCGGAATGTGAGCCCTCTATCTTACCTTTTCGAGTATGAACTTGAGCTTCCACTTGTATCATTACTGGACCACCTGCTGATGAAGATGAGGACGTTGGTTGTGCTGGTAAACTGGAAATATAGGATACTTTTGTAATAGTATTTTCAATATATTATTATATTGCCGGGAATCCCACGACTTTTTGAGACTCCGATATCTCCAAAACTGTTCACATGACAAGTATGAAACAATCACAAGGTAACATCTAGACTAGTTGAGGGATGACAAAATCAGCTAAATGAGCTGACAGACCGCACTAAAGTGAGATTAGTGTGGGTGCCGGGACATAACGATAGCTCTATGACTGAACAAGCCAATAAACTACTCGCGAGAAGAGGTTTATAAACATTATATTTTAGGCCAACTTTATTCATTATGTATTTGGACGAAATAATGAAGAAATGTAAGAATGAAAACAAAAAATTCAACATAGGACACATGGATCTTAACAATAAGTGTGTTCTTTTTGACTGAGATCTCAGTTAATCTCAGCTCACATCGGTAATGTGCGCGTTCTTTTCGATTTACTCATTTCGAAGTGAGCTGATATTTTTCCTCCCCCCTCAACGATGCTGAATGTGATGTAAGGGGGTATCAGTTGGACTTGAGTCGGAAATAAAGTGGAGGGGATGAAGAAATATTTGATTTTGTTTACATATAAACACACATAACCTAATTTTCTTCTGTGTCAAATTATCAATTGAATAAATAACAGAGAAATAATCATGGATACAATAACATTATTAGATGCTGATACGAATTTATATGTTTTATATCTCTTATTCACGCATGCGTCGGCAGATCGCGCGTTCCAATTCGTTCTTCTTCTTCGTTCTTTTTGGTGCTTACTCACATCACTTTATCTCAGATCACTTTAACTGAAGTGAGATCTCAGTCAAAGAGAACACACCTAAGGTAGAAGTTTCAGAAGGGGCATTTGCTGACGATATAGTTATCTTTGCGAAAATAACTAAGGAAGATCTGAAACACAATATTGAAACATGGAATATTATCTTGTAATAAAACGGGATGGTTATGAATAAAAACAAACCAAAAGTTATGGTTATAGGAGAAGGGAAAGAAAAAATAGATATAGAAATAGAAGGACAAGCTATAGAACAAGTGACAACATTTCAATACTTGGGAATAACAATCGATCAAAACGGAACACAAGAAGCAGAAATCAATAAAAGAATAGAAAAAACAATGCAACTATACTATACGATGAACAAAAAATTCATAAACAATAAAGGAATATCGATCAATACCAAGATAAAAATATTTAAAGCAATATATAGGCCAATATTAAGTTATGGATGTGAAACGTGGGTGCTAAACCAAACACAGAAAAGCAGAATACAGGCAGTTGAAATAGAATACTTAAGAAGAGTCCGAGGCGTTACAAAAAAAGACAAAATTAGGAATATTTATATAAAGAGTCATCTAAAAATAGAATCACTCCTAGAATTTATAGAAACTGGGATGGTGGGGGCATTTACAAAAAATGGAAAACACAAGACAGACTAAAAGAATATGGAAAGCAAAAATATTTAAAAAGAAAAGAAAAGGAAGACCTAGACAAACATGGAATAAAACTATTTCAGAAATATTGAAAAATAAAGGGAAAACATGGACAGAAGCAAAAAAGATGGTGAAAAACCGAAGAAATTTTTTTCAAGCATTTAGTTTAGTTACAGACACCAATTATTTGGTATATAGGGTCCCGATTATATATAATATATATTTTAGGCTGGTACCAATCCTTGGTACCACTAGGAGAGTGGTCCGAGTACAAATAGCAAAATTGGTACAAAGGCAACAAAGACTACATTGGACTAACTCTCCAAAGTAGATACATAGTAAAACCTTTATAAGGGGTACATTGTTAAACGGGTCGAAGAACTACTAAATATTGGTTGGACCAGATGAGAAGTATTACAGGTAAAATACCACCTGCATAAAATGGGGCTGTGTGGCATGGAAAACTAGACCGTAAACCACATCTTATGAAAAAAAATATGGAATAAAATCTAATCGGCGATGTTAATCGCCATAATTTCAAGTTGTTACATTAACGAGGATCTGAGGAAATTTAAAACTCAATTTTACATTAAGAGAACGATATATGTCGAGAAGATTGGAAGGAAAATGTTTCAAATCGATGATAATTTATTTCCTGATTAAATGCAGTTCACATTACCACGACTTTAACAATTTAATACACTATCTTACGCGCGTTTCGGTAACCAAGTTATCTTTTAGCCCTAAGATAGTGTAAGTGTTGGTGTATAGGTAGGTAATGTTCACTGTCGAGTATCGCCAACGGTTCCAAAAATTTCAACTTAATTAACTTCCTGTTACTATCAATGAATAGCAAAATACTTCAATACTTACGTATGAAGAAGTAATTCCACATCTGTAGCAACACCGAAACCGTCATCTTCAGGATGCTCCTAACAAATTAATAACATCAATATTTTTATTTAGGTAATTATTATTATACAGTGTGGAAACCACTTATGGAATAAAATTCTTCATGTTATTATTTTAGAAAATTATAAAAAATGCCGAGACACGTCAACTTTTGAATTGAGTTGTGCGTTATGTAAAAATAAATTTAAATGTACAGGGTGATTCACGCAAGTATGCCATAGTCGGTGTTGTTTTTTTAATGAAACAGCCTGTATATTTGCATATTTTTGAAATCCTCTTAATGAACCGATTCCAACAAACTAAATAATGTATGGTCAATTATGAATTATACATTGTGAATTTTTATTTTTACAGTTATTACATAAATACCTGATATATTTGATTTTAATACATTAAACTAAATGCTCAAAATGTTCTCCACCTAGTTCTTGGCAATAGCACAGTCTCCTATAGAACTCCTCCTTAACTTTGTTTGAGGTGAAATATTCCGTATTTCTGTAGTTATCCTATCTTTGAGGTCTACAATGGTAGTTGGTTGTGTTGCATATACTTTGTTCTTGAGATAACCCCACAGAAAAAAATCTAACGGCGTAAGTTCAGGCGATCTAGCTGGCCACTCAATAGTTCCTCATCGTTCAATCCATTTATTGGGGAAGATTTCATCTAAATAAGTTCTTACCATTAAAGCATAATGGGGTGTTGCCCCGTCTTGCTGGAACCAAACATTTTCATTTGGTAAGCTAGGATCTATTGCGTTGGGATATAAGTATGCCAACGCAGGGATAACTTCATTTCTAAGCATATTTAAATATTTTTCAGCCGTAAAATTTCCATCTATAAATATAGGACCAATGGTCGCCTATTATACCGGCCCAAACGTTCACCTTTTGAGGGTACTGAGTATGTGTCTCACGCATCCAATTAGGATTCTCTGCTGACCAATATCTACAGTTCTGTCAGTTTACCTCTCCATTCAATGTGAATGTTGATTCGTCAGAAAAAAAGAATGGTACCAAGAGCTATCTCATTTCTGTTCAGCTTAATCATCAATCTTTCGCAGAAATCAATTCTACGATCTGGATCGTCTTCTGTTAACTAATGCACAAAAGTTAAATTGTAGGGATGAAGTTTTTCTTTATGAAGGCATCTTAGAACAGTTGTATAACTAACATTATTTTCACGGGCAATTTGACGTGTACCTACTTGAAGTTGGATTCTCTTCGCCACAAAATATCCACTTTCACATCATCTTCAACGAAGTGCGGTTTTCTTTTCAATGGTTTGACATGTCCAAGTTCTCTGAATTGTGCATGAATTTTAGACACAGTACTTTGTGAAATATTAGGCAATTCGGGATACCTGTGATTAAATAAGTTTGCCACTTCAACTTGACTTCTGCAGTTATCCCCGTACCAGATCATCATTAAAATCTCAATTCGGTGAGTCTCAGTTTAATATTTCATTGTTATGTCGACAAGGAAAGAGTGTTTGACAAAGATTTTACTTTTTCAGTATAAACTGTCAACACAAAACTGTCAAAACAATCCACATTATTTACCGATTTAAAACAATCCACATTATTTACCGATTTTGTCTAATACCGATTTTGTTTAATTATTGGCGTTTTTAGGCAATTTTTAGGTATTTATGATAAAGTTCATGGGCGTAGCAGGTTTTGTTTTATATACAAATACGTCTAATAATTAGTTAGTTTAGATTTTTGATAAATCCATATTTAGCTAATTTAAAAAAGTACCAATATTTCAAGTGTAATAAATTATTAATTTTAAAATTTCACCCTGTATAATTCATAATTGACCATACGTTATTTAGTTTGTTGGAATCGGTTCATTAAGAGGATTTCAAAAATATGCAAATATACAGGGTGTTTCATTAAATAAAACAACACCGACTATGGCATACTTGCGTGAATCACCCTGTACATTTAAATTTATGTTTTCATAACGCACAACTCAATTCAAAAGTTGACGTGTCTTGGCATTTTTTATAATTTTCTAAAATAATGACATAAAGAATTTCATTCCATAAGTGGTTTCCACACTGTATATAGGTTCACATTCAAGTATGCACGAATTGTTATTAGGTTATTTGAATCGAAAAGTTCCCATCAACTGCCATTTATTAGTATAGGTACTAATGTCAAATTTAGAGACTTTTAGACCGTCAGCCTGCTGCAAAAAAGCGTGTTGATAGTTAAACGTATGCCTCCTTGAGATTCGGTAATTTTGCTCATTTTCATTAACAATCAACCGAAATAAATATTTGCCCGTGGGGGAGACGACAGATAATTTAATTGTTTATTGCAATGAAAAATTGGCAGGATAAACTATCATTCTGAATGAGTTTGCTGCTGTTTCAAATCGCGACACTTTTTCCAGATGGGCTCATAGTCTATTAATGCCATTTAGCAATAAAAGTAAAATTGCAGTATTTTGATTATGCCGCCAAAAACTGTAAAATTACAGGAATATTCTTTTTCGTGATAGAGCTACTGACGGGAAGGGCTATATAACACAAATACTTACTAATGGTTTTGGAGCCAGCTCCCTCAGTGTTATTAGATCACTTGTTGGTAGCAGAGGAACCATATCTTCTATGCTTAAGTCTTTGAATGGTAGTAGTTCTTCCGTAAAAGCGGGTGGTGTTTCTACCACCACTTGTTTTTGTTTCCTTGGTTTCTTGATCTTTGCGATCGGAGTTAATGGACTTCCAAATATTTCTATTAATTATAATAATAAGTTGTAAAATTATATTACTTTCATTCCATAGAAAATGTACTTACCTTTGGCATCGCTTTCGGATATACCCCTAAAACAGTTTTGATATTAAAACGGATATTTACTGTTACTCAAAATTACAGTGAACAACTGTACAATGGGTAATCAAATTATTCGACAAGTTCAGTATTTTTCGAAAAATAATTGGTTAGCTATAGGTGTTATGGAAATTTTTCATTCATAAAAGTATATTATCTCGATATTAGATACACTCATTTACTCAGATAATTAGAATTATTTTTAAAAGTAATATGCTCATTAATAAAAAATTAATAATTGTTAGGATAAGGTATTAAGTGACGCCACTTCAGCTTTCTCTCTAATTGCATTGTTTGAGACAAATAACAATCGACGTTTTTACAAAGTTTTTATTCTTATCGTTCAAACATCAAACAAGTTTAAAATTGTTTGAACATTTTGATTTTTTATGTGTTGTAATACTTTATTTATTTACAATACCATAAAATAAAAAGCGTTCCGGATGAATTCAAGTACCTACTAATTTTATTGGTTGACTGTAAGAACATCATCAAATGGGGTCTATTCTGTAACTAATCCTTTAAAATTTAGACGCCTATCGCCTATTACGAATAAGTTTTCAACGGGCCTTTAAAAATTTGTTGTTGAAATGCTATTCTGCAAGTATACATTTTAGAGGACTCTTAAAAATTATATATTTTAAAGGGTTCCTTTAAAATTTCGAGTAGAGTATCTGGCAACAGCGCTTTTGTCATTTAATAGCTAATCTTTAATAAAAAGAAGGGAGAGTTATTGAAGATAGAAGAAAAACATGATAATATATATTTGATGGTAACCCGCAAATCACTCCACATAAACTGTTTTTGGTTTTTTTCATGCAATTATTATAAGTTATACAGGGTGTTTTCAAATGACACTTACAACGTTTGCATAATATCCCATCTCTTGTAATTTGTTGGCTGCTTAGTGAAAAATTATGTTTGAATGGGATATAATTTAACTTTGTAATTATCTATATTTTCAATATTTTTTATTGTCATCAATTCTTTTGTGAATAAAATCTCAAGTTTGGTAAAGTATATTCAACAATCTCCTCCCAACGTTTTAGATGCAAATTTGTTCCCGTTACATATTCTAACCACTAACCATTAGTAGTTTGACAGTTATTGAAAAAAACATGAAAAATATTTTTTCAATTTCATTGATAAAAAGTGATCTTACAGATTTCATAAAAACATTAAATATTTTGAAAACTACACATTTTTTGATATGTTAAGGTTATGCGTACTTCACGTGGAAACCATTGAGGAATACACAATAAAATAAAAATAGCTTCAAATGCCAGTGGCGTAAAAAATGGGAGGGGAAAGATAATATATTCTTCCAAATGTACTCCACTGGATCAAGAATTGAAACATATCTTTCTTCAAAATATGCCATTGGCATTCAAAAACCACTTGCCAAATGTCGAATCAATTTATTCATCCATTTTAAAGTTATCAAATTAAAACATTCAAATTTTTATAACTGCAGCACCCAGTATTTCAAAAAGTAAATATTCTAGATCCCTTAATCCTTATATCACTTTGTCAAATTTTACGAGAGGTATCTACATACAAACGTTGTGTCATTTGAAAATACCCTGTATTATAGTTATAATGTTATAAAAAAGTCACGGGCGCCAAGAACGACTGAAAAACAATAAAGTTTTTTCACGTTTTTCTTGACACTTCCTTGGAAAAGAGAAATACTTTTAAATAAATTAGTAGGTATTTGAAAGGAATCACTCAAGTCCCTAATACTTTTTATATTAATTATGCCCAGGAATAATATATAAAGATTGTTAATTTAAATGATTTCAAATTCAACCTAACAATGTTTCTTACTTCTTGTGGTTTGCAATTAATTCTCCAATCAAGGCTCCACCAGAAACATCTACATACGCCATTCTTGTTACCGTTATCATTTGAAGGCACACTTTAACATCCCTTTAAAAATAATAGTTTTAACAGGCTATTTTAAAGGAGTCCTTTAAAATTTTAAGGGAAATGTGGTTAGCGAATACCGATTTGATTTAAGCGCCGGTTAAATTTTTAACGGCCTCTAAATTTAAGAGAAAGAGTTACAGAATAGGCTGGTCGGATATGTAAATAGCGGCCTACTCGTCGCGGTCGAAAAAGCCTACCTGAAAAATTGATAAGGTCTGGAAGGAGACGAAAAGAGACGCAAAAAAGCTGAATTTAACTGTATTATTCGCTTGTATACCTACCTTACCTACACATAGAGTAGTTGTAATATTCAATTCAGCTTTTAAATATAAAAATTTCTTTCCTAAAAAGAATGGGTATGGAATATAGAGAATAAAGAGGTTAACAAATTAATTACTTCAACCCTTACTACGTGGAATCTTTTCCTCCCTAGAGAGCAAAGTGTGTAATTTTTCCTTTATGGTGGAAAGTGTGAATTTGCTCTTTGATATGAGGGAAGAAATTACGTACCTTCTATTATAGGGCTGGGACGAAATATATAGCTATTTGTATAGCAAGGGAGGAAAGTACTAGTTTTTCCTCAAGGCACTTCACACCCAGGTTAAACGCCTCCCTCAAATAACCAAGTTATTTTTAAATAATTTATTCAAGAAACAAGCAATATTTATTAAAGAACTAAGAAGTAGATACAGTCTATTTTTATTCTTGCATCCTACATTATTTGTGGTAGAGTAATTGAACGTGCAGTTGTGGGCAGTGGATATTTGATACCACCAGAAGTGAGGGAAGAAATGTACGACTAAGGCCAGGAAACGTATACTTTAGGTATCCTTTAGGGATCCCCTAAACAGGGGATCATTTTAATTTTAATTTCAATGTTATTTTAATTATGACGTTAATGTGTTGTCAAAGTTTCTTGTACAAATTACCTGACGAGTAAGCACTGAAGATGGCTTAATAGCCGAAAGCGCTCTGCGATTTAATAAATTAATATTTACACAGAATACAAATATGTTTTCTTGACTCTATAGGTATTGACTTACTAGTAGCCAAAACGCCATCATTCAAGACTGCCACATGAATCAATAAGATTTCGCAATTTTCTAGTACATTTGCGACTCATATCCTTGTGAAATTACACTGAATATTGACTGATAGAATGAAGAGACACGAAGTGTTGCTGAGCCACACAAAAATCGTGTGAAATACGCCAATAATTGCCGAAAAAACGATTGGTGCCCGGATTTTCATGTGTATACACCACAATTTAGCGAGTGCAGGTATTCCGCTGGCGCCATCTACAATTGGTCTCCAAAGTCTAACAGGTGAAAATCTATGTATTTCCGAGGCCCTTGAGCAGAAATTTAGTAAGAAACCACCAAAAATATTCGGTGTAAAAATTTTGTTTTTTTCAAAGGCCATTTTCGCAAAAAATATTCGTGTTGCGAAAAAAATTATGGGGACCATTTTTGTAGATAATTCAACGACCTTCATTTTTTATCTAAGCAAAAATTGTCTTACTTGCGTATTTCGGGAGATATTGGCGGAAAACCGTTTTTTGGGACTTTAGGGGCCATTTTGGGCCTTTAGCTAAGGGGCAATCTTGGAGAACTTTTTCTCCCTTTGAAGTACCTGTCAAGACCTACAAATCATGCCAAAAAAAAATTATTGGACAAATATATTGATAGGTTTGCCTATTTTCAGGTCTTCAGTCACTGGACTAAATACCGAAACCCAAGAGATACAAACTGGGTAGGATACAGAGTCCCTTAGAAGGAGGTATAGAACTTAAGGGCGTAAAGGCTATAAACTCGGCAGCGGAAAAGGTAAGCCATTATGGCGGATTACTAAGACAACTGTCCGTAAAAAACAAGGAAGAGCGCGGGTAACAGTACAGTCTGGTCGAACAATGGATTAAAGGAGCTGAGATCGGGAGTTCGAAGCCTAGTTAACAAAGCCGAAAGTACCCAAGACGGATACCTACAGGTATAAGCTCAAGATATACAATAATTCATGGAAATTCATGGAAAAAGTTCTGCAAGGAAATTTGAGATGTCCCGGCGTGTTCTCGAATCCATAAAGTCCTGGCAAAGGATGGATCAACCATGAAAGAAGTAGGTTTCATTAAGAAAGCTAATGGCACTTACACAGAAACCAAAGAGGAAAGTCTTGAGGAACTAATTAACGTCCACTTCCCGACACCAACTATTCTGAACGACTCTGTTAGGCAAATCAATCAAGATATAGGCCAAGTAGGCCACGGCCAATAGATTGGGAAATAGCCACAGAAGTCACAAGACTGAACAGAATTAGATGGGCAATTAATAAATTCCAGCCATATAAGTCTCCAGGTACCGATGGTATATATCCCATACTCTTGCAGATGGGAATGGAAGTACTGATACCGCATTTAAGTAAGATCCTTAAAGCCAGCCAGGCATGGAGTGTCATACCGGAAATATGGCAAAAAGTCAAAGTCATATATCTACCTAAAGTAGGAAAAATATCAGACCTAACAACAAAGTCATATAGACCAATAAGCCTGTCCTCCTTTCTACTGAAAAGGTTAGAAAGGCTTTTGGAGAGGTACATAAGAGACGAAGTGCTAAAAGATAACACTCTAAGCAATCGTCAATACGCATAGCTACCTGGAAAATCTACGAACTCAGCGTTGGATAATCTGAATTGGCTTATTTCAAAGTCAATTGAAGACAAAGAAATAGCAACGGTCGCGTTTCTTGACATCGAGGAGGATTCAATAATTTTACTACCAACTCACTGATAAACGCAATGAGCAGACGAGGCACACCTGCTGTGATATGCAGATGGATAAAGGCCACCCTGGAGAACAGGATGGTAACATCCACTCTGGATCAAACTACCATCAAAGCAATAGCAGGTGGAGGATGCCCACAGGAAGGAGTTCTCTCACCACTGCTTTGGGCAACCTTAGTAGACGATCTCCTCAATGAGTTGTCCAAGGAAGATTTTTATTATCAAGGATACGCCGACAACATAGTATATGTGGTCGAAGGTAAGTTTGCTGGAGTAATATCTGAAAGAATGCAGATTGCTCTAAATATCGTAGATAACTGGTTTAAGAGAGACTGGCGGTCAACGCTCAGAAAACACAAATTGTCAACTTTACAAAATGAACAGCATTGCAAGGCCTTAAACCACCAGTGCTAGGAGAATCAAGGATTCCCTTTGCCAAAGAAACAAAATACCTAGGGGTATTTTTTGATCATAGGCTCACATAGTAAGAACGACACAGAAAGCTATCATGTTTTTAGGCAGACGTACACAGGGGCCATAAAAACTACTCCTACAGCTGCAATGGAAGTCTTAATGAATCTGCCACCTCTACACATATTCATACAAGGTGAAACAAGAACTGCAATGCACAGATTAATACATAGTCAACAACACATAAGCCAAACGCATAGTACTGATAACTGGAAGCTAATCGACTAGCTAAAAGCGGACAATGTAATGGGACAACCCATCGATGCAATAGCTATGAGATATAGCTTCGATGATAAGTTCAAAGTAACTATACCAAACAGGGAAGACTGGAAAAAAGATGTACCCATACACGCGGTTGTTTTTTCGATATACAGATGAGTCAAAGACGTTCTTCCTTCCCAGTAAGCCTATCAAGGAATGTCACAATTTTCCAAGCGGAAATGACGGTGATTCACCACTGTGTGGAAGAAATTAAAAGGCAGAAGAGAACATATCGTTCAATTGCATCTTCACAGACAGCCAAGCAGCGCTAAAGGTAAACTCCGTAGAGGTCAATTCTAAGCTAGTATGGGAGTGTGTGCGGGCCCTAAACAGACTGGGTGAGCGTAGCAATGTTACGGTAGCCTGGGTACCGGGGCACGAGGGTCATAAGGGCAACGAAAAAGCGGATAAATTGGCCAAACAAGGCTCATCAATACCATTCGTTGGGCCGGAACCCTTCTGCGACGTTGCAAAAACCATAACAAGGATGAAAACAAAGAAGTGGGTCGCCCCCAAATCTCGGAAATGGTGGAGAAGCTCACCAGGACAGAGGCAAGCGAAACAGTTCATATTAGAACACTCGCCGAAATTTACAGCAGATCTGATGGCCAAAGATAGGGAAACTGTCAAAGCTGTAGTGGGTCTGTAAGCTCAATATGCATTTAAAGCTGATAGACCGTCAGCCCGCTGCAAAAAAGCGTGATGATAGTTAAACGTATGCCTCCTTGAGATTAGGTAATTTTGATCATTTTCATTAACAATCAAGCGAAATAAATATTTGCCCGTGGGGGAAACAACAGATAATTTAATTGTTTATTGCAATGAAAAATTGCATTTTGCGATTTTAGTTTCATGTATGCCAAGACACCAAACGTTAGTTTATGAAAAAAAATTCATCGCAAAATGATCGGCATACGTGCAGCTTGCAACTTAAGGGCTGGCACACACCCTTAAAAGTGAAAAAAATTATATTATTACTAAATCATATTATCACGTATTCCCATTTGCAATTGGCCCTTTTTTGGCCTAAAGTGCACAGATGTCGAAGGGCATACGGTTCAATCGCGCCTAAGTATATTGGCACCTGTATACACCTGTATCATTGGAAGGGTATTGGCAATGACATTTTCACATTCAATTTAAATTGCAAAGTGTAATTAACATTGAAAATTATATATTTTTCAAACGGCATACTTTTATTGTATGCCCTTCGACATATGTGCAACTTAGGCCAAAAAAGGGCCAATTGCAAAAGGGCATACGTGATAATATGAGTCCCAGCCCTTAAGTTGCACGCTGCACGTATACCGATCATTTTGCGCTGGATTTTTTTTCATAAAATAACGTTTGGTGTCTCGGCATACGTGAAACTAAAATTGCAAAATGCAATTTTTCATCGCAATAAACAATTAAATTATCTGTCGTTTCCCCAACGGGCAAATATTTATTTCGCTTGATTGTTAATGAAAATAAGCAAAATTACCGAATCTCAAGGAGGCATACGTTTAACTATCATCACGCTTTTTTGCAGCGGGCTGACGGTCTATGATGGGATTGACAAACGAAGATATGTGCAGGTTTTGTCACCTTGAAGAAGAAACGGCAGAACTCATTCTATGTCAGTGCCTGGAAAATGTGCGGTTTTTTGCATTGGACGAAGAAAAGCCATTGGCAGAAAGCTATATGAAAGGTTCAGTCTCCACACTAATAGATTTTTTGAAAAGAGTCAGGCTGGAGAATGTAATATAGAGTTTAGATGATCACAATAGATCTGAAAAGGTCGCAATGGAATAGGCCAAAAGCCATATCATAAAATCTAATTTAAATCGTAATTGCAAAAAAATATTTTTTCTACTAACGTGCGGAAAGTGAATCTTTTCCGCACTAAAAAGCGTGCGGAAAGAGTCACTTTTCCGCACTAGTGCGGAAAGTAAATTTATTGACATTTGAGGAATATACTGACATTTGAATATTCAAAATATGTATTTTGTATATCCAAGTTTACCAAATGACTGAAAAATTAAGAAATTTATTAGAATTCTGCTATAATTTTCAATAAAGAGGAACACGTACGCTTCAATAATTTTTTAATGGCATAAGCCTCATCAAATGATTGTCAAATAATAATAAATATCTGACATTTCTCATCTGTCACTTTGAATCAACATAGCAACAAATAAAAAAATAATCGTCAGTCAATACTCTACGTTATCAAAACCAATTTTACCGTCGCAGCTTTTTCTAAGAGATAATTTATCCATAGAAGAAAAAATAGTGTACCTAACACGTGCGTAAAGTGACTTTTCCGCACGCGATTGCTGGCCGAACTCCGCTAAAGCGTCGTTCGGCCATCTGCAATAGCGTGCGGAAAAGTATCACTTTCCGCACTAGTTAGGTAAACTACTATATTTGGTTCACAAGTACCTAAGTACTGTCAAAAATAAATCATGACATCCAAATGTCACACTGTTTTCATTTATCTTAAATTCTTTTCTGGAAGTTCTGACACTAAAAACTAGTTTTTCTACGACAACCTCGATAAATGTTCATTTTGTAACCTTATCTTCAATCATAAACAAGCACATTTTGTACAGAATTTGTACAGAATTGTAATTTCATAGTTGTTTTCCACAAATACATATTTATAGGCTTTTATTCCTGTGTACTTATTAGAAATAGCAATAAAAAAAATTTACATATTTCTTCAATTCATATTTCAATTCTGATAGAAAGCCCATTAGCGGGGAATTCGGAGTAATGAAATATCAGTTCATTTCTCTTAAAGTTTTTGCAATGTATGCATGTATTAAACGAGACCGATATGTTGTCAGAAAAAGTATAGTATGCGTCTCGCAACAAAATGGCCATTTTCCACTCGTATGAATTGCAGCACTTGCCTTCCGCTCGTGCTGCAAATTTCATCCTCGTGCAAAATGGGCATCATTTTATGCTCATTGCATAATATACTATTTTCATACTGGATGTCAGTTTTAAGGCTTTTTTGTTAATATAAGGTATTGTATGTTTGGTTGCCATTACAAAAATCTTTAATGAACGATTTTGTGTATATTATATAAAACGCACGGTCTACGGAAATAGTAATTTACGTTACAAGACCGGAAAGTAGTGTTTTTCAGGTCGAGACAAGCAGAAGCCTGGAAGCTTGGTGAGACCTGAAAAACACTTATTTTCGGGTGCGTGACGTACAATATTTTTTTAAGACGGACACTTCGATATCCATTCAATTCTTTATTTTACTTTTTATAACAAAGTGATTAACAAAACTAAAACCAGATAAAATAATAAGTTTGACATAAACGACAAATTAAAAATCAACGAACTGTCATCACTCGACAATATATCGAAACGTTGTTACCATAGTAACGAAATCAAGGTAGATCGTATTATAAAAGAGCGATTGCAAAAATTGAATAAAAATGGACGTCAGGGACCGGTAAAACGCTATTTTCTGGACGAAAAAATGTCCAGAAAGTGTACATTTTCTGGTCGGTCTTGAAAAAAGAGAATTGAAAATCCAACTTTGTCGCTATGCTACTCTTTTTACTACTGATACTCAAACTATAAAAAATTGAAGTAAGTTTAAAAAAATATTAAATTACTCAAGTGAATTATCACTTTTAATATTGTTAATCAAGAGTACCTGCTTTTTTATTATTTATACCTTATACAGATTGCGAAAAAGCTTATCGAACCGTCCTGATTACACAAGTACAACAAGGAAAATATGAGAAAAACAGCTTGAAAGAGAGAGGAAAAATAATTGTGCGCGCGCATCGAGGCGTGTACTCAATTCCAGAGGCTGGCCGAATGTTGATTGTCCCAATATTTTAACCGCTGTTGCCAGAAGTGTAGATTAATTTGTACGAATGATATTTTTGTCTCGTTATCGTTGACTTTTTTTCAAAGTTATGCACAATAGGTAAAACTAAACACTTTTCATCCCGCAACATTGTCATTTACAGAGAGAATTCATTAGTTGATGATATTCAGTATGTTTCCAACATGGAAGGAGAGAGAAAGAGACTCATGGAGGAAACACTGTGAAGAGGTAGAACAAACTTCTGAACGTGCTAGACTCCAAAAGATACTCTCCAAAGATCCTCAAAGGACAATTAACTCATTAGAGACAAGAGATGGGAGATATACACAAAGCGGGAAGGAAACTCTGATAGAACTTCTCGAAGTACATTTTCCAGAATGCAAAATAAGTGATGAACCATTAGATACAGAACAACAAATGGTCTCGAGGACTCCAAATCGGAGTAACGAGGAAAGTTGGAAAGTATCTAGGGAAGTGGTTAATCAAAGCAAAATAAAATGGGCAATTAACTCATTTGAGCCATATAAATCACCGGGACCGGACGGGATCTATCCAATTATGCTGCAAAAGGCAGACGGCATTATACTCAGCAGACTGTGTACGATCCTTAGAGCAAGTATGGGACTAGGGTACATACCAAAGGTCTGGAGAAATGTTAGGGTGGTTTTTATTCCTAAACCTGGTAAAACAGGTGACAATAAAGCGAAATCCCTGAGACCCATAAGTCTGATGTCATTTGTACTGAAGACATTGGAAAAACTGGTGGACATGCACATTAGAGGAGGATCGTTGGTAGAAAGACCGATCGACCTGGATCAATATGCATACAGACCAGGAGTATCCACAGAGACAGCACTCCATCACCTAGTACAAGGAATAGAGTACGCTCTCGAAAATAAGGAAGTATTATTAGCAGCCTTCCTTGATATAGAGGGTGCATTTGACAACACCTCCCACAAAGTAATCACTAGGGCAATTCGTCAAAAGCAAATTGACGAAACAAGCTGCAGATGGATAGAATGCATGCTGAAAGACCGAACGATATTCTCAACCTTGATGGGCACAACATTGTCAGCCCGAGTTTCAAGGGGATGTCCACATGGAGGAGTACTGTCTCCTCTAATATGGAACCTTGTAATGGACGGACT